>OY882867.1:69530516-70103016 GCA_963693515.1 Pipistrellus nathusii | reverse complement strand
GTGTGCAGATGAGGAGACTACATGAGAACACTCTGAACTTTATGTTCAACTTTTCTGCAAATCTAAAACTTCTCTAAAAAATAAAGTCTATTGCTGAAACCGGTTTGGGTCAGTGGGTAGAGCGTCAGCCTGCGGACTGAAGGCCCGGGTACGACGATTCTGGTCAAGGGCATGTACCTTGGTTGCGGGCACATCCCCAGAAGGGGGCGTACAAGAGGCAGCTGATAGATGTTTCTCTCTTTCTCTCTCTCTTTTAAATATATTTTATTGATTTTTTTACAGAGAGGAAGGGAGAGAGTTAGAAACATAGATGAGGGAGAATCATTGACCAGCAGCCTCTTGCACACCCCCTACTGGGGATGTGCCCGCAACCAACGTACATGCCCTTGACCGGAATCGAACCTGGGACCTTTCAATCCGCAGGCCGACACTCTATCCACTGAGCCAAACCGGTTCCGGCCGATGTTTCTCTCTCACTGATGTTTCTAACTCTTTATCTCTCTCCCTTCCTCTCTGTAAAAAAAGTCAATAAAATATATATGTAAAGGTTTAAAAAAAAAATAAAGTCTATTAACCTGATTAAAACCCAGCCCCTCTAAGGGGCAGGGAGGACTGAGGGGAGTGGATTCTGATGGGCACATGTCACGTCCATGTCCCAGTGCAGAGACAGTTCAAGTGGAACACGCCCCATCGGAGCGTCTGCACGCCCCCCCGGCCACGCTGCTGCCCGCACGGCGATGTGAGGGCGATGCTGGGGGAAGCCGCTGCCGACCGCAGGCGGCAGCTGAGTGGAGGCCATGGGATTCCAGAAGCGTGGCTCTCACAGCGTTTTCTCCAGCAGGTGACGCACACTGTCCCTGCTGTGTGGACGGAGACCACGTGTGGAATATGGGGACAGAAAGGGAGACTCCCGAAAGCCCCCCTGCCGCCGGGCCTCCCACCCCCTGTCAGTGGTAAGTGTTCTCTCTGCTGCGGATGAGGTGGCCAGTGGCGGTCACGGCAGACAGGCGCTGTCCCTGGGCAGGGAGGAGGGGCCGGGGCTCAAGGGCAGGCTGCACACAGGGCTCAGGCCTGTCACCAAGCTGCTTGTTTTCAAGCAAAGCCCCACTGCTCCTCAACCGAAACATCATGTGAACACCTGTCCTAACTCTCCCCCCCACACACACAGTGTCAGCGACCAGGGGAGCCGTGCTGTGCACCTGCCTGCCCCTCAGGGTGAGCCCCGGTGCGTGGAGCTGCGGAGACAGGGATGCTGGGCACCGTTCCCGCTCTGCCTGTGGTGCTTCCTCCTCTGCTGCCTTCTCTGTTCTGAAAACAGAGTCCAAAGAAGCTATCCGGAGCCAAATTAACCGAGGCGGGAGCCCTCCCTCCAGGTCACGGCCATCCTGCTGTGGGTCAATGCTTCCTTAACGACAGCTCAGAGAGGCGAGCACCTACATGCCTCCTGGGCAAACAGCCATTGCTCCACAAACAAGAGCAAACTGCACTCAGGACTGTATGGGTATGGTGGGGAGAGGAGGCACAGCAAAAGCACAGAGAATGAACTGAAACGAATCACTCTAACGAAGTCTGAAGCTAAACTCCACATGCTGCCCGAGACCTGACACTGATCCAGTAGGCTGCTGCAGCAAAACACGAGGGCCATTCCAGAGCTGGTGCTTCAGCCTTTAAAAGCTCCCTGCCGGCCGGGGTCCTGTGCTGGGGGAGGGACCACGCAGCACAGGGGAGGGGGGGCGCAGGGGGCAACTGAAGGACTCAGAGAATAGTGCCTCTCAGAGACACAGCCTGGACCTGAGGCTGCAGGTCTGCAGGAAAGCGCTGGCCTCAGGGGGCACACCGCGGGCACAGCGGGGCAGAGTGTGACGGACGGACGGACACCCTCTCATGTGGCTAACCGCAGATGAGCATTGAGGAAACAAATCAAATGGGAGAAATATAAAAATTGGTAAGCCTGGGTACGAGCATAATGGGGCTCCAGGGAGCACTTATTACTATTTTTGCAACTTTTCTGCAGGTTTAAAATTATTTCAAAATTAAAAGTTAAACATCCCAGAAGGCACTTTTGTAGAAACTAACATATTGATTCTAAAATTGATATGCAAATGAAATATAGTAGAACTATAGGCCCAGTGCATGCAATTCGTGCACAGAGGGTACAGGTGGGCCCTGGGCTGTGGCTCGGGGGGGTGGGTGCCCTGGGCTGTGGCTCCATCGGGACCCTGGGCTGAGGCTCCGGTGGGACCTGCTGCTGGAGAGTCCTGAAGCATCTGCAGGGCCAGGAAGCTCCCTACCACAGAGGCCCCGTCCACGCGCTGACCCCGGGTGGCCACACTCAGTGATGCCCAAGGGCCAGCCTGTCAACACAGAAAGCAGCCCAGACCCTTGCTTACACCAGTATGACATCCTTTCAGGAGGAAATTATGTAACAATTACACCCAGAAGACATTCTAAAACTCCTGCAAATCAATAGGGAAAAGATAAATATCCTAATAAAATATGAGCAAAATACAGGCCATTCTGGTAATTTTATATATAATAATAAAAGACTAATATGCAAATCAACCATCATTTGGACATCCCCAAGGGCTCCGGGACTGCCAGAGGGTGCAGGCCAGCCTAAGGGACCCTCCCCCAGTGCTCGAATTTCGTGCCCTGGGCCTCTAGTCTCCTAAAGACACTGTAAACACCGGATTACAAATACTGAGCCACGTCTCCCCGCGGGAAAACAGACAAGCCACTGCAAGTGGTCCCGCCGGCTCCTCAGCCTCGCGTCCCTGCGTCCGCGCACGCTGCTGCTGTCACTGGCGCTGTGCTCCTGCCGGGGCTGGGCTAGGCCCGAGGAGGCCACGCCAGCCCTGCAGGCGGCAGCCTTGGCCTCTCCCCGGGAGCAAGGGCTGCTTCTGCACCTGCTGGGCCCATTTCAACAGCAAAACCACCACCACCAGCCCAACACTGAACACACCTCCAGCAAGATCCGCTGGGCCCCGCTGGCCGAGCCGGGGCGAGCGTCTGCACATCCCACACCTGCCCGTGAGCACGCCGAGCGTGGGCTTGGGGTCACAAAGACACTGTGGTGACGTAACAGGACTTGCAGGTACAAAATCCTCAAACACGAGGGTAAACTGCATGTGAACGGGCAATTCAATGGGTATTAAACCAACAAATACATGTCCTTCACCATCTACTGGTCAAATCTAATGTGAAGTTACTGCAGTTACTACCGGACCCCCGAGTCATCGGCAACATGTAAAGTCCTGACCACGCCACCTGCTGGAAGACGCGGGTGAGGACAGGCTCTGCGGGGGCTGGAGGACAGCGCTCAGCGAGGTGCCGCCTGCAGTTCTGTCCCGGCCTCGGGCCCCAGGTCTCTGGCCCACGGGACAAGGAGGCGCCCGCAGACGCCAGTGAGCAGACTCCCTCACTCTCAGGCGCTCAGACGCCAGCACGGGGCGGCCCCCAGTGCAATGAGCGCTGTGCACACGTCTGTGAACACGAGAACGGCCTGCATGTAGCCACTGAACTTCCAGATAGGAAATCCTCCTTACCAGCCTCCAAAACATGTGCTATAGGCTCCTTATCAGATACCCACATGGAACTGATGCAAAAAGGCCGGGAAAGGAGAGCAGGAGGAGTCAGAGAAGTGGCCGAAATGCAAACAAAGAGAAAGCAGCGGCAGGATCTCTGGCAAAGGAAACGCAAGGGGAAAGCATTAATAGCGACTTCAAAACAAAACACGCCACGCTAGGCAGCCCCCGGCCGCGGCCTGCAGGCCGTGCTGGCGCCTTTAAGATGGGAGCCAGAATGAGCACGATGGCTTTCACATACTTTCAGGTATCTGTGACCCAAGTGACAAAGAAAGTAGCCAATTTTAATAACACACTTCACATACGTGATCTGATATGTAGGCCACCACCAGAAAACACTGATTTGTTGAAACAACAGGACATGTTCACAAAAACTGAACATATCCAATTGGTCACAAAGAACACCTTTAACCAATACCCCGATACGATTCCACAAGAACAGGACACGGGGAGCCCTTGTCCGGGGCCAGGGGCAGCCACAGTGGCATCCAGAGGAAGGCGCCTCTGGCAGGGAGAGCGGCCCCTGCTTCTAATGCGTTTGAAGGCCAGGCTGGCGCCCGGCCGGCCGCTGTGGGTGCCCGGCCAGCGCCTGGGCCACGCGATGTGGAAGGAACCGGCAGCATCCGTCTTTGACATTTTCCTGGCACCAGCTGGAGCAGGCGATCGTTTCCCGCCACGGCTGACACGTTGCCATCCCCGGTGAAGTCCAGCCAGCTTCCAGCACACTCAGCAAAAACGTGCTGGCTGAGTCAAACCTGGGTTCGCACATAACAGCCAGAGAAGGAGAGGGGTGTGAGGAACAGATACTTACTGGAAATGGTGATTTGGGCTGTGGGTGGGACCTACAGAGAAAGAAGGGCATGTTATTTATCGTTAACGCTTCGCGATGTGCACCAAACCTGGTTCCCGCCGGCAGTGAGGGCGCCTCCGCCAGGCCCTTGCCCGGAGCTGTGCGGAGCGGGAGCCGCACCGGAGGGCGCTCTGGTGGACGTGTTTTATGTGGTTTTGTTGTTCATCCTCACCTGAGGGTAGTTTTCCCATTGATTTTTTTCAGAGAGCGTGGAAGGGTGAGAGACAGAGAAAGAAATATTGATGCGAGAGAGACACAGCCACTGATTGCCTCCTGCACGAGGGCTGGGATGGAGCCTGCAATTCAGGTCCCTGCCCTTAACCGGGGATTGTACCCGAGACCCTAACCACTGAAGGGCTTTTGGACATATTTTTTGTAGGTCTTGCTCTTTCTCTCTCCGCATCTAACCTCAATTCACAAGACCCGTTTTCCTGATCGGTGACAGGCTAGGGCATTGCAGGGGCTTCTCAAAGGGGGGCTGAAGGGGGACACACTCTTCCCAGCCATGTACCCAGCACAGAGCACAGAGCTGTCTTCGAGCTGGCTCCCCCCCTGCTGGGCCAGGGCCTGTGGCCAGGCGGTGCCAGGCCAGTGGGGGCCTCCCGCAGGGTGACTGGCCTACGACCTGCCCAGCAACCGAGGTCACGTCCTGCGTCCGGCTCGGCCACCGAGTCCCTCCGGTGCTCACTAGTGGAGGGCGGGGCCCGGTCCTGAGAGATGCCCGGGGCCGGGGCTGTGTCCAGGCGGCCAGTGCCTCCCCCGGGGGCTGTAACTCCCCCTCCCCCCCCCAGCTCAGGCCAGCCCGCCCACTCACCGAGCCGCACGAACAGCACGCCGGTGGCGGTGATGGTCCTCACACCGTTGGTGGCCACGCACTGGTAGTAGCCGGTGTCGGTGGTGTCCAGGTCCTGGATGCGGAGCCGGGAGCCGTACTCGGTCTTGCGGACGATGACGCGCCGGGGCTCCTGCACCACTGGGGCGTCGTTCTTCAGCCAGCGCAGGCTGGGCGGCGGGTGGCCCGCCACCTTGCAGTGCAGCGTGGCCGTCTGCCCCTGGACGATGGTGATGTTGTTCACCGGCTCCAGGAAACTCAGGAAGTAGCCTGCAAAGAGCCACGGGCCAGCTCAGGGCGCCTGCTGGCCACCGGCCGGGAGGCGGCTCGCCAGGCTGAAGGCGCTGCCGGTGGCTCAGCCGACCGGCTCGGAGACAGAACCGTCACGGCTCACACCCCCCAGGGAAGCGCCCAGATCACAGGGGGAGGGGGGCGCGGCTGGAAACTGCCCTGAGCTCAGCGGCAAGAGGCCCTGAGGAGCCAGAGAGGGAGTGCGGGGCTGGTGAGGTGTGCGCGTGGCATGTTTTGGGGTGTATATGTGGTAGTGCACGCACGCGTGTCTATGTTCGTGCACACGTGTGTGTGTGTGTGATGTGCGTGTGTGATATAGGTCAAGGGCTGGGGATTATTCTCTCCTTAGATAAACCCTGGAGCCGTCACAGCCCTGGCCGGTGGCTCAGCTGTGCGGCGAGCTGTCCCCCACACGGAGGTGCCAGTCCGTTCTGGACCCGGGCACACTCCTGGGTGTGGGTTTGATCCCTAGTCCGGCACACATGGGAGGAATCCATGGATATTTCTCTCTCCCCACTCCTCCCTCTCTAACTCAATAAAAACATATCCTCAAGTGGGAATTAACAAAACACACGCGCTGAAATTCCATAACGCATAAACCCAAGATTAGAGACAAGACAATCCACCATCAGGAGGTGGACTCATGCCAGACAGAACTGATACAGCTCGGTCTGGAATGACCAAAACACGTTCATGTTCTGAATCTCTTGGCTGGATTCCTGGCTGGCCCGATTCCTTTTAAAAATGAAGTGGAAAGATGGCATGTCTCTGTTATTCTTGATGCCACTGAACAGAGAATGATGGCGCCCCTAGTGGGCTCACAGGCTGACGGCCCCTCTCACGCTGAGCGGGTGGGAGCTGTGGGTTTCAAGTTGAAAGGACGGCTTCCCTCCACAAAGGAGAGTGGATAGGGGTCTGTCTGCAGAGGGGTCAGGCACTCACACTGGTTATTATGTATGATTACTATCCTATATAAGAAAAGGCTAATATGCAGATTGACCAAACAGCGGAATGACTGGTCACTATGACGTGCACTGACCATCGGGGGGCTCAACACAGGATCTGCCCACAGGGGGCACCGCTCAGCCAGAAGCCCTGAGCCAGGCTCACAGCTGGCGAGCACAGCAGCTCTGCCAGGACACGCTCCCGCAGCAGCGCTGAGGATGTCCTGCTGAGGGCCAAGGCTCCCGGACTGCGAGAGGCTAAGGGTCCTCCCCCACCAGGCGCACACATTTTGCACACCAGGCCTCTAGTCCATAATAACAAAAGTGTAATATGCTGGTTAGACTGGACGTCCTTCTGGACGACCTTTCGGACGAAGCAGGGGCTGTGAGGGCCAAGGCAAGCCACTGCAGCTGCAAGGGCCGAGCTGCTTGCATGAATTCGGTGCATCAGGCCTCTCGTCCTTTATAATAAAGAGGTAATATGCAAACGGTCCTTACGCTGTGAGAGTAACAACTGATCATCAGAAGGGTGGGGCAGCAATGTAAGAGCTGTGGAGAGCTACAGGAGGGTGGGGCAGCTGTGGGAGGGCGGGGCAGCTGTGGGAGAGTGACAGCTTTGGGAGGGCGGGGCAGCTTTGGGAGGGCGGGGCAGCTGTGGGAGGGCGGGGCAACTGTGGGAAGGTGACAGCTTTGGGAGGGCAGGGCAGCTGCGGGAGGGCAGGGCAGTGAGCTACAAGCAGTGGAGCTGTGAGTGGCGGTGGGCAGGGAGGCACTAGCCTATATATAAAAGGCTAATATGCAGAGTGTCCCCTAGGGAGTTCAAATAGGAGTTCAATCGCTCGCTATGACATGTGCTGACCACCGGGGACAACATGGAACAAAGGCCGGCCCCTGCCAGCAGTGGAAGGCCCCAAATAACATCGCCAATCACTTTCAAAACCCATGGCACTCGGATGGCCTTCTGCCTAACAGTTTTGTTCAATAGCAATAGCCTGATCACCAGCCAAGCCTATTTCGTGCACTGGGCCTCTAGTTGTTAATAAATATCCTTAGGTTCTCTTTCTTCTCTTCCTCTTTCTAAAATCAATAAACATATCCTCAGGTGATGATTAAACAAAAAGGGATGGCGAAGGTTGCTCTTTCGGGCTAGTTTCTAACAACTGATTCAGAATCATCCTGAGAAGTCCCACTGAACCGGGGTGGACGGAGCAGCTTGCAGACTCCTCCTTCAGGCCTGGGAGCAGGTCTCTCTCGTTCAGCCCTCCCCTCCCGAGGGCTGGCCTCCGCCTCACCCGCCCACGGTCACTCCAGGCAGTTTCCCAGGGTACTCTGCGTCTGTCCTTGCTGCCAGCTGAGTCGGTTTTATTTCTATTTCCATGCAAGTGGTTTAAGGCTTAGAAAACTACTAGCTATCCACATGTTGTACTAATATCTTATCACCGCTGTGACAAACCAGCACAAACTTAGTAGCATATAAAGTGACCCCAATCTATCTCATAGTCCGGAGCCAGAGTCCTCCAGAGGTCAGGAGGCAGGGTGCTGCCTCTGGGGGCGCCCGAGGTCTCCACAGCCAGCCTGGCCCCCGCCTGTCCTACGTCATCAGCTTCTCACCTCCGGCCAGGGACTGACCCCTGCGCCTCTGAGCGCGACCTCCGGGTTCACCCTGGGCCACCGGGACTGTGCAGGATCGTCTCCCGCTTCCCTGTCGCTCACCCCATCTGAAAAGTCCCTTTGGGGAAATGACACCACAGGTTCCGGGCCGGACGCCAGCCTCTGGGCGCCCGTCCCTCCGTCTGGCACCTGCTCTTCCCTTCATCCGTCACTGCACGGAGCCACCCTATTGGCTGTCATCGCTTCTCCGGTGATTGTCTTGGACTTCCGAGCTCGGCATTTCTTCAAATAACATCGCCAATCACTTTCAAAACCCATGGCGCTCGGATGGCCTTCTGCCTAACAGTTTTGTTCAATAGCAATTTTTTTTCTTTTTTTAAAATATATTTTATTGATTTTGTACAGAGAGGAAGGGAGAGAGATAGTCAGAAACATCGATGAGAGAGAGTCATCGATCAGCTGCCTCTTGCACACCCCCTACTGGGGATATGCCCGCAACCAAAGTTTATGCCCTTGACTGGAATCGAACCCGGGTCCTTTCAGTCCCCAAGCCAACGCTCTATCCATTGAGCCAAACGGCAATGCAATTCTTTCTGATTTAACAATTTAATACTGAAATGTTGCAATTTGCAAATATACAAAAATACAGGTATTAATATAATAGTATTCATGTACACAATATCAAGATTTTATGCAAACGTTTCACCATATCTGGCTTCCAACACTTAGAAAACGGAAACTTTCTACACCACTAACACTCTCCCTACATCCCCTCAGCCGCTCTGCGACCCCATCTCCTCCCGCCCCGTCACCTCCCGCCCCGTCACCTCCGCCCCATCTCCTCCCGCCCCGTCACCTCCCGCCCCGTCTCCTCCCGCCGCCCCATCTCCTCCCGCCCCGTCACCCCCCGCCCCGTCACCTCCCGCCACCCCGACACCTCCGGCCCCGTCTCCTCCCGCCCCGTCTCCTCCCGCCGCCCCATCTCCTCCCGCCCCGTCACCCCCCGCCCCGTCACCTCCCGCCACCCCGACACCTCCGGCCCCGTCTCCTCCCGCCCCGTCTCCTCCCGCCGCCCCATCTCCTCCCGCCCCGTCACCCCCCGCCCCGTCACCTCCCGCCACCCCATCTCCTCCCGCCCCGTCACCTCCCGCCCCGTCACCTCCCGCCGCCCCGTCACCTCCCGCCCCGTCACCTCCCGCCGCCCCGTCACCTCCCGCCCCGTCTCCTCCCACCGCCCCGTCTCCTCCCGCCCCGTCACCTCCCGCCGCCCCATCTCCTCCCGCCGCCCCGTCACCTCCGGCCCCGTCTCCTCCCGCCGCCCCGTCACCTCCTGCCGCCCCATCTCCTCCCGCCCCGTCTCCTCCCACCGCCCCGTCACCTCCCGCCCCGTCTCCTCCCGCCCCGTCTCCTCCCGCCGCCCCGTCTCCTCCCGCCCCGTCTCCTCCCGCCGCCCCGTCTCCTCCCGCCCCGTCTCCTCCCGCCCCGTCTCCTCCCGCCGCCCCGTCTCCTCCCGCCCCATCTCCTCCCGCCCCGTCACCTCCCGCCCCGTCTCCTCCCGCCGCCCCGTCACCTCCCGCCGCCCCGTCTCCTCCCGCCGCCCCGTCTCCTCCCGCCGCCCCGTCTCCTCCCACCCCGTCTCCTCCCGCCGCCCCGTCACCTCCTGCCGCCCCATCTCCTCCCGCCCTGTCTCCTCCCGCCCCGTCTCCTCCCGCCCCGTCTCCTCCCGCCGCCCCGTCACCCCCCGCCGCCCCGTCACCTCCCGCCCCCCCCCCGTCTCCTCCCGCCCCGTCACCTCCCCCCGCCCCGTCTCCTCCCGCCGCCCCGTCACCTCCCGCCCCGTCACCTCCCGCCGCCCCGTCTCCTCCCGCCCCGTCACCTCCCGCCGCCCCGTCACCCCCCGCCGCCCCGTCACCTCCCCCCGCCCCGTCTCCTCCCGCCGCCCCGTCACCTCCCGCCCCGTCACCTCCCGCCGCCCCGTCTCCTCCCGCCGCCCCGTCACCTCCCACCCCGTCTCCTCCCGCCGCCCCGTCACCTCCTGCCGCCCCATCTCCTCCCGCCCCGTCTCCTCCCGCCCCGTCTCCTCCCGCCCCGTCACCCCCCGCCGCCCCGTCACCTCCCGCCCCCCGTCTCCTCCCGCCCCGTCACCTCCCCCCGCCCCGTCTCCTCCCGCCGCCCCGTCACCTCCCGCCCCGTCACCTCCCGCCGCCCCGTCACCTCCCGCCGCCCAGTCACCCCCCGCCGCCCCGTCACCCCCCGCCGCCCCGTCACCTCCCCCCGCCCCGTCTCCTCCCGCCGCCCCGTCACCTCCCGCCCCGTCACCCCCCGCCGCCCCGTCACCTCCCGCCGCCCCGTCACCTCCCGCCCCGTCTCCTCCCGCCGCCCCGTCACCCCCCGCCGCCCCGTCACCTCCCCCCGCCCCGTCTCCTCCCGCCGCCCCGTCTCCTCCCGCCGCCCCGTCACCTCACGCCCCGTCTCCTCCCGCCGCCCCGTCTCCTCCCGCCCCGTCTCCTCCCGCCGCCCCGTCTCCTCCCGCCCCGTCACCCCCCGCCGCCCCGTCACCTCCCGCCGCCCCGTCACCTCCCGCCGCCCCGTCACCCCCCGCCGCCCCGTCACCTCCCGCCGCCCCGTCACCCCCCGCCGCCCCGTCACCTCCCGCCGCCCCGTCACCTCCCGCCGCCCCGTCACCCCCCGCCGCCCCGTCACCTCCCGCCGCCCCGTCTCCTCCCGCCCCGTCTCCTCCCGCCGCCCCGTCTCCTCCCGCCGCCCCGTCACCTCCTGCCGCCCCGTCACCCCCCGCCGCCCCGTCACCTCCCGCCGCCCCGTCACCCCCCGCCGCCCCGTCACCTCCCGCCCCGTCACCCCCCGCCGCCCCGTCTCCTCCCGCCGCCCCGTCTCCTCCCACCCCGTCTCCTCCCGCCGCCCCGTCTCCTCCCGCCGCCCCGTCTCCTCCCGCCCCATCTCCTCCCGCCCCGTCACCTCCCGCCCCGTCTCCTCCCGCCGCCCCGTCACCTCCCGCCGCCCCGTCTCCTCCCGCCGCCCCGTCTCCTCCCGCCGCCCCGTCACCTCCCGCCGCCCCGTCTCCTCCCGCCGCCCCGTCTCCTCCCGCCCCGTCTCCTCCCGCCCCGTCACCTCCCGCCCCGTCTCCTCCCGCCGCCCCGTCACCTCCCGCCGCCCCGTCTCCTCCCGCCGCCCCGTCTCCTCCCGCCGCCCCGTCACCTCCCGCCGCCCCGTCTCCTCCCGCCGCCCCGTCTCCTCCCGCCGCCCCGTCACCTCCCGCCGCCCCGTCACCTCCTGCCGCCCCATCTCCTCCCGCCCCGTCTCCTCCCGCCCCGTCTCCTCCCGCCCCGTCTCCTCCCGCCGCCCCGTCACCCCCCGCCGCCCCGTCACCTCCCGCCCCCCCCCCGTCTCCTCCCGCCCCGTCACCTCCCCCCGCCCCGTCTCCTCCCGCCGCCCCGTCACCTCCCGCCCCGTCACCTCCCGCCGCCCCGTCTCCTCCCGCCCCGTCACCTCCCGCCGCCCCGTCACCCCCCGCCGCCCCGTCACCTCCCCCCGCCCCGTCTCCTCCCGCCGCCCCGTCACCTCCCGCCCCGTCACCTCCCGCCGCCCCGTCTCCTCCCGCCGCCCCGTCACCTCCCACCCCGTCTCCTCCCGCCGCCCCGTCACCTCCTGCCGCCCCATCTCCTCCCGCCCTGTCTCCTCCCGCCCCGTCTCCTCCCGCCCCGTCTCCTCCCGCCGCCCCGTCACCCCCCGCCGCCCCGTCACCTCCCGCCCCCCCGTCTCCTCCCGCCCCGTCACCTCCCCCCGCCCCGTCTCCTCCCGCCGCCCCGTCACCTCCCGCCCCGTCACCCCCCGCCGCCCCGTCACCCCCCGCCGCCCCGTCACCTCCCCCCGCCCCGTCTCCTCCCGCCGCCCCGTCACCTCCCGCCCCGTCACCCCCCGCCGCCCCGTCACCTCCCGCCGCCCCGTCACCTCCCGCCCCGTCTCCTCCCGCCGCCCCGTCACCCCCCGCCGCCCCGTCACCTCCCCCCGCCCCGTCTCCTCCCGCCGCCCCGTCTCCTCCCGCCGCCCCGTCACCTCCCGCCCCGTCTCCTCCCGCCGCCCCGTCTCCTCCCGCCCCGTCTCCTCCCGCCGCCCCGTCTCCTCCCGCCCCGTCTCCTCCCGCCCCGTCACCCCCCGCCGCCCCGTCACCTCCCGCCGCCCCGTCACCTCCCGCCGCCCCGTCACCCCCCGCCGCCCCGTCACCTCCCGCCGCCCCGTCTCCTCCCGCCGCCCCGTCACCTCCCGCCGCCCCGTCTCCTCCCGCCGCCCCGTCACCTCCCGCCCCGTCTCCTCCCGCCGCCCCGTCTCCTCCCGCCGCCCCGTCACCTCCTGCCGCCCCGTCACCCCCCGCCGCCCCGTCACCTCCCGCCGCCCCGTCACCCCCCGCCGCCCCGTCACCTCCCGCCCCGTCACCCCCCGCCGCCCCGTCTCCTCCCGCCGCCCCGTCACCTCCCGCCCCGTCACCCCCCGCCGCCCCGTCTCCTCCCGCCCCGTCACCTCCCCCCGCCCCGTCTCCTCCCGCCGCCCCGTCACCCCCCGCCCCGTCACCCCCCGCCGCCCCGTCACCTCCCGCCCCGTCACCTCCCGCCCCATCTCCTCCCGCCGCCCCGTCACCTCCCGCCCCGTCTCCTCCCGCCGCCCCGTCACCCCCCGCCGCCCCGTCACCTCCCGCCCCGTCACCCCCCGCCGCCCCGTCACCTCCCGCCCCGTCACCCCCCGCCGCCCCGTCTCCTCCCGCCCCGTCACCTCCCGCCGCCCCGTCTCCTCCCGCCCCGTCTCCTCCCACTCCGCTCCTTATTTCGTCCACTGATTTGCCCACGGGCCTCCGGTTCCTTCCCCACCCCCGTGTTCCTCCCTTGGTTTTAACCCTCGGTCCTGTCTGCGGACACGCCCTGGGCGGGGCCTCTCGGGTGGTGGGGAGCCGAGGACTGGCTGCGGGGCAGGCCTGGGGTCCCCCTCGTGCACATCTGGTTTCCTGAGGTGCCGGCCCACGTGTGCGTTCCTGCAGGAGCTGGCTGAGGGGGAGTGGACAGCAGCCCCGTCTCCTCTCCTGTGGAGGCCCCTCTGCACCTCTGACCTCTGGGGTCCCCTCCGGCCTGATGTTCGAATCCAGGGCTCCTCTCAGCAGGCTGCCCCGGCACAGGCCTGAGTGAGGCACAAATGAGAATCCCTTCATCTTTCTGAGACCAACCTGGGCTTCTGTCCCAGCCTGGCTTCCTCCTGCTCAAAGGAGAGGAAGGCATCCGGCTCCGGGGATCAGGGCCGTGAGGGTGTCTCATGGCCCCTGACTCGGGAGCTGCTGGTCCTGCCCCCCCCCCCCCCCCCCCCCCCAGTGTGTGCTCTGGAGCGGGCCCAGCACCGAGCCCAGCCTGCAGAGGTCTCGCCGGCCCCGGGCCACCCAGGACGACTCCTGCCACCGCTGGGCAGCCGCCTCAGCCTCGTGACACCGGCCCAGCCCAGAGCTTTCCTGGGTAACTGGGCGGGTCTCCGAGGCTGCCAGAGTGGGGCCCTCAGAGCCTCCTGCCCTGGCACCCCGCCTGGCACACGGCCCCCTGACCCCCGCACGTGGCCCCCGACCTCCGCACGCGGCCCCCGACCTCCGCACGACACCCGACCTCCGCACGACCCCCCCCCCATCTCCGAGCGGCCCCCGACCTCTGCACACGGCCCCCGACCTCCGCACGCGGCCCCCGACCTCCACACGACACCCCCCCCACCTCCGAGCGGCCCCCGACCTCCGCACGCGGCCCCCGACCTCCGCACGACCCCCCCCCCACCTCCGAGCGGCCCCCGACCTCCACACGACACCCCCCCCCGACCTCCACACGACACCCCCCCCCGACCTCCGCACGCGGCCCCCGACCTCCGCATGACCCCCGACCTCCGCACGACCCCCCCCCCATCTCCGAGCGGCCCCCGACCTCCGCACACGGCCCCCCGACCTCCGCACACGACCCCCCGACCTCCACACACGACCCCCCGACCTCCACACACGGCCCCCCGACCTCCGCACACGGCCCCCGACCTCCGCACGACACCCCCCCCCCCCCACCTCCGCACGACCGGCAGACACGAGCGAGCAGCCCAGATGGCTGAGGCTCGGTGGGTGCGAGCCGGCCTCTGTGGGTGCAGCCAGCACTCCATGGGTCGGAGAGTGAAGTCTCCCCTTTAACCATCCAGAGGCCCCTTCCTCCCCGCAGAGGACGGGTAAGAGCTGCCGCTGCCCCGAGCTCTGCCTCTGCGCCAGGCCGCTGGCTCTCCCCCGGCAGGGGGCGTCCGGACAGAGAAACACGGAGCGGGACGGAGGGCCTGCCTGGAACCCGCCGCCACCCGGCAGGTCACTCTAACGACTCCCGCTCCCGCACCAGCTGGCCAGGTTACTCAGTGTGCGGGTCTGAGGTAACAGAAGCCTCATCACTGCAGGGGAAGAGGGCCCGTGTTTAGTGTAATCAGTGGGCAAGGAAACACACCCCGCCTGCAAGGGCGGAGCCTGGAGACCTGGGCCGCAGGAGGCCGCAGGAGACTCTCCCATGCCCTGGGTGTGGCAGGCTCCTGCGGCCTCCGGTGGCTGCACAGGGCCAGGCACAAAAGGAGAGGACGCTGCTTCCGGAGAGCCACAGGGCAGGAGGAGAGGGTCTGAGGCCAGAACGGAATCAGAGGAATGAGAAGCGGAGAACTGCTCGCCGAGGTGGAGACACGTGCCGAGCGCTCCTGCATGTGGGGAGGGTGCAGGGCGAGCCAGCCGTGCGCTGGGTGCCGTTCTGGTCCTGACCTGTGAGCGGGACTGCGTTTGGAAACAGGGTCTTTGCACATGCTTCAGGTAAAAATGAAGTCACAGGGCCCTGCTGCAGCAGCGGTCCTTCCTGTGACAGAGCGGTCCTTCCTGTCCAACAACGGGTCCTTCATGTGCAACAACGGGTCCTTCCTGTGCAACAGTGGGCCTTCCTGTGCAACAGCAGCAGGTCCTTCCTGTGCAACAGCGGGTCCTTCCTGTGCAACAGGCCTTCCTGTGCGACAGCGGGCCTTCCTATGCGACAGCGGTCCTTCCAGTGACAGAGCGGTCCTTCATGCTGCAACAACGGGTCCTTCCTGCTGCAACAACGGGTCCTTCCTGCTGCAACAGCGGGTCCTTCCTGTGCAACAGCGGGTCCTTCCTGTGCAACAGCGGTTCTTCCTGTGCAACAGCGGGTCCTTCCTGTGCAACAGGGGGTCCTTCCTGTGCAACAGCAGGTCCTCCTGTGCAACAGCAGGTCCTTCCTGTGCAATAGGAGGTCCTTCCTGTGCAATAGGAGGTTCTTCCTATGCAACAGCGGGGCCTTCCTGTGCAACAGCTGGTCCTTTTTGTGCAACAGCAGTCCTTCCTGTGCAGCAGCTGGTCCTTCCTGTGCAACAGCGGTCCTTCCTGTGCAACAGCGGTTCTTCCTGTGCAATAGGAAGTCCTTCCTGTGCAACAGAGGGTCCTTCCTGTGCAACAGCGGGTCCTTCCTGTGCAACAGCAGGTCCTTCCTGTGCAATAGGAGGTCCTTCCTATGCAACAGCGGGTCCTGCAGGAAGGAATCTGGGCCCAGGTACACAGAGAAGGGGCAGGGAAAGACAGAGCGGAGGGTGCTCTCCCAGCCAGGCAGCAGGGTTGGCCAGCAACAGGGAGAGGCCGGGGCAGCTCCTCGGGAGTCACAGGGGAGCAGCCTTGAGCCTGGGCTCCTAACCTTGGACACTGGGTCTGCGGAACTGCGCTCTGCCAGAAACTGAGGCAGGGAAGGAGACTGCCCAGCTCAGGGTGACACTCATAGCCCAGCAAAGGGACAACAACATTGCACCCTCACACACACACACCCCGCGGCTGCCATAAGACAAGCTACATGAATAAGCCGTGGCAGCACCATGTACCACGAGCTGAGAAGGAAGAACCCCTGCCTTGTGTCACCAGCAGCAATGGCAGTGGCTGCCAGATGCCATGACGCTGTCCCAGCTGCGGCTTTGGTAGCAGAAGCTACCTGGGGGAGGGGGCACTTGGGAAGATGAGCTAGAGAGGAGGCCAGGCCCCTCTCCCCACGCTGTCCAGGCCTGGCCATGACCGCAGTGCCGGCATGCTCTGAAACCAGCCCGTGGGTCAATACTGTCTCCCAGCATGGTTCCCTCGGTCCACCTCGGAGAGCCCGAGGGCCTCGAACCCGCAGTGACAAAGCCAGAGCCGACCCCTGGGGAGCCCTGCCCAGGAGGTAGGGGAGGCTTGGGGCCTCTGCATGCTCCGCCGGCAGCACCACGGCAGGGGACTCGCAGCCTGGGGTGGGGGGTGGGGGGCTGATGGGGGGGGGGGGTGCCCCATAGGGCCAGCCTCCAGCTCGGCTGGGCCACATTCCCACCACAGAACTGCATGCAGTTAGTGTGCTGGTCTCAGTTTACCCCATCAGCCTAGGAGGCCCTCATCTATGCTAACTCTAAGAAACAATCTCTCCCCACCCCGGCTCTGTCTCCTCCTCCTCCTCCCCCCCAGGCCCCCCCTCTCTCTCTCTCTCTCTCTCTCACACACACACACACACACACACACATTTCCATAGTAAACTAGATTTGCACCCAACATGTACGCTAATCGATCCACCCATCCCACATGAACGGGGGCAGAGAACGGGCTTCATTTCCATGCCAACACGGCGGCCGGCCTCTGTGGCTGCTGCTTTCTCTGTCCATTCAGACGCTGAGGTCACCTGGGCTGCAGCCACCCTCCTCCGGCAGGCGGCCCTCCCTGCAGCCAGCATGAGGGTCGGCGTGCGGGCACGGGCAGCTGCGGCCGACGGCACCCTGCGGCCTCTCCACAGCGGCCACTTCCTCGAACCCGCCTGCACTTTCACAGAACCCGGATGGGGCATGTGCCCTGGAACAGGTGAGTAAATGGTTTCCAGGCCACATGTGTGCTTTTGTAGTAACAACAAATAACGTACCTCACGTGACAAGGAACACAGCGCGGCTGCTAAGTGCCAGCCGTTACACAGCGCCGGGCCAGAGCCGACGGCCACAGTGGGACACTCCACACCAACCCGCAGCTCAGGTCTCCCACACGCCTGGCACAGGGCATCTGAGCACACACGCTCCTTCCTCTGGCCCCAGTCCCTCGACCCCGCCTCCCCCACCCTCCGATCTGCTCGGCGGGGGCACCCTCATCGCCTGCGCTTCAGAGGCCCGGCCGGCAGCCGCCCTGGAGAAGCAGCGGCCTGTGCCACCCATTCGCTGGCAGCGCTGTGGTCTATGACGCCAGCCTGATGTGCCGCCAGCACCCTCCCAGCCGCTGTCAGCAGGAAAGCACGGGTCGGCGCCTCTGTCGCCGGGGTGCGGAGGAGGCGGGCCCAGGAGGAGCTGGGTGCCCGGGAAGCAGGGGCAGCCGCGCCGGAAAGTGACGGGCACTCAGGCACCGATCACAAATGCAAGGACAAGCGGCACGTCCAGCCACTGCCTCCGGGCGAGGCTGCCCGGCTCTCCTCCCGCCCACGGCCACACAGAGGGCGGGCACCACCCAGCCCGGCTCAGACCGCTGCCCCCGGCCACGCTGCCCCAGGCTGCCCCGGGCACCCAGCTCGGGCTCGGCTCCTCTGGCACAGGAGTCCTCCGATATCGGTGGCACAGCCTCCGCGGCTTTAGGGGAGACAGCGTACACTGAGACCAGTTGGTCACTGCTCCCAGCGCCATCAGTTATAACGAAGCGTCCCTGTCCAGACACACAGCCCCTGGCCGCAGCCTCTGCAGGGCGTTCCGTGGAGGCGAGTCCAGGCTCCCAGACTGCCCGGAACCCACGGAGCTGTCCGGCACGGGTGGGGCGGGCCGGCCAAGCAGGCGGCGAGTGCCGACAAGCAGAGGGCACCACCGCTCAGCATCCCAAAGGTGCCGGATTCGGCCCGCTCTCACGGAGCTTGCTGCCGCTGAGGGTGAGAACAAGCCCAGAGTGACCTCTCTCCCTGACGCTCCCCAGCCCAGGCTCCCAGCTCGGCCGTGGCACCTGGCACGTCTCTGCCTGAGCCTCCCACAGCAGCCAGGCCACTGCGAGCGAGCCAGCGAGGTCACTCTGACACTCGATGCATGACAGGAACCTGGCCACGGAGCCTCCGCCACCCTCACCCCGCACAGCTCACCTCCACGCAAACGGCGCGCCCCACAAGCACCAGGAGCAGGGAGTGCGGCACCAGCGACCGGCACCCACAGCCCCGGTGGCAGAGGCTCCACCGCTCACTCCCCAGACCACCGGCCTCAGGCACAGGCCCGAAGGGGGCACACAGACCCTGCGTGAAGGGCTGTGAAGTGATGGTGGATTCTGGGCTTCAGGTCACAAGGTCAAACAGAGATAAAGTAGCTGTGCTGACAGGTAACTGTCAAACTACAGTGTGTCCCCAAAATCCAGATGTTGGAGGCGGGCCTTTGGGGAGTGAACAGATAGAGGCGGTGCTAGGGTGGGGCCAGGAAGAGGGGCACAGCGCCCTCTGCAGGACGCTCAGCCTCCAGAACTGTGAGGCCCTCCCCTTGGCTGGGCCACCGCGTGTCAGTTAGGTTATGGCAGCTGAGCCAACGGAGGCCATGACCTAGGTGAACGGTGACTGGATGAGGAAAGAAAAGTCGCAGGAAATACGTCCTGCGGACTGTGTAAGCCTAAGATGCCTGCAGAGGGCGCCAGTGAGCAGGGAGGCAGCATCCACAGAGGAGGGACCACAGACAGAAGGCTCTGCTGACTGGGGGGAGGGGAGCTCTGGGGGAAGAGGCCCCGCTGACCGGGGAGAGTAGTGCCCGCGGAGACGCCCTCCCCTCTGGGCAGTCACATGGGGAGTAAGCCCAGCAGATGGACGGCCATCTGTCAGCAGGAGACGCAGTGGCCACGCCAGGAGCCCACCTGCCCTACGGCCCTCCCTCCCTGCAGCGGTTCCCACCCACCCTGCCCACCACCACCCACAGCGCAGTGCGGAGACAGCTATGGGGGCCCGCCCTCGGGGCGGCAGCCAGAACACTGCCCCCCACCCGCCCACAGCGCAGTGAGGAGACAGCTGTCAGGGTGGCAGTGAGCCGTGCCCCCTCCCCCTCCCCCCCGCCCACAGCGCAGTGCGGAGACAGCTGTCAGGGTGGCAGTGAGCCGTGCCCCCTCCCCCTCCCCCCCGCCCACAGCGCAGTGCGGAGACAGCTGTCAGGGTGGCAGTGAGCCGTGCCCCCTCCCCCCACAGCGCAGTGCGGAGACAGCTGTCAGGGTGGCAGTGAGCCGTGCCCCCCCCCCCACAGCGCAGTGCGGAGACAGCTGTCAGGGTGGCAGTGAGCCGAGCCCCCCCCCGCCCACAGTGCAGTGCGGAGACAGCTGTCAGGGTGGCAGGGAGCCGTGCCCCCCCCCCCCCACAGCGCAATGCGGAGACAGCTGTCAGGGTGGCAGGGAGCCGTGGCCCCCCCCCCCCCCCGCCCACACCGCAGTGCGGAGACAGCTGTCAGGGTGGCAGTGAGCCGAGCCCCCCCCCCGCCCACAGTGCAGTGCGGAGACAGCTGTCAGGGTGGCAGGGAGCCGTGCCCCCCCCCCCCCACAGCGCAGTGCGGAGACAGCTGTCAGGGTGGCAGTGAGCCGTGCCCCCCCCCCCCCGCCCACAGCGCAGTGCGGAGACAGCTGTCAGGGTGGCAGGGAGCCGTGCCCCCCCCCCCCCGCCCACAGCGCAGTGCGGAGACAGCTGTCAGGGTGGCAGTGAGCCGTGCCAGCCCCCCCCCAAAGCGCAGTGCGGAGACAGCTGTCAGGGTGGCAGTGAGCCGTGCCCCCCCCCCACAGCGCAGTGCGGAGACAGCTGTCAGGGTGGCAGGGAGCCGTGCCCCCCCCCCCACAGCGCAGTGCGGAGACAGCTGTCAGGGTGGCAGTGAGCCGTGCCCCCCCCCCCCCCCCCGCCCACAGCGCAGTGCGGAGACAGCTGTCAGGGTGGCAGTGAGCCGTGCCCCCCCCCCCCCCCCCCCCCCCGCCCACAGCGCAGTGCGGAGACAGCTATGGGGCGCCCTCGGGGCGGCAGCCGGAGCACTGCAGGCGCGCGCAGGCGTGCCTCCGTTACCTTTCGGGGTTGGGACGGGGCTGCCGTGTCCATCCAGGGGTCCAGGAGGGTCGTTGGGGTCAGGCGCCTCCGAATCCCCTGCACAAGAGAGCAGAGGGAGTGTTAGCGGAGCAGGACCCTCCCAACACCCCGGCCCAGAGCACGGGTGGTGGTGAACGGGAGGGGGGCAGAGGGGGTGGGAGGGGACGGGAAGGGATGGGGGGTGAACGGGAGGGGGACGGGAGGGGGACGGGATGGGGACGGATGGGGACGGGGAGGGGGACGGGAGGGGAGGGGACGGGAGAGGATGGGGGGGGGAGAGGGGACGGGAGGGGAGGGGAGGGGGATGGGAGGGGACGGGAGTGGGGGAGGGGGACGGGAGGGGGGTGGGAGGGACGAGAGGGGACAGGGGGTGAACGGGAGGGACACGGGAGGGGGACGGGAGGGGGACGGGGGTGAACCGGAGGGGGACCGGAGGGGGACGGGAGGGGGGTGGGAGGGGGATGGGCGCCGCGGCCCAGGGGCCTCGGTGGTGGCGGACTGGATGCAGCGGGCACAGGGCCTCTTGCGGATCCAAGCGGACCGACGGACGGAGCAGCGGGCGCGAGCATCATTCACGGAGTCAATCCTGGGGCCAGAGCAGCAGGCCGCCCAGACCCAGGCCCCGCCGCCCCAACAGTCAGAGGGAGCTCTCTCTGCCAGCCCCCTCCGCCCGGCCCGCCGGCCGCCAGGGCCAAGCACGGAGCTGCCACGACTGCGAGGGGTGCTCACCCTTACGGCAGCCCCCCACCCCCCACACACACACCGCGGGCAAAGGCAGAGCCGGTCGCTCCCGGGAGGCAGCAGGAAGACTTGGGCCGTCCCCAAATACGGGGGAAGGAGGTCGAGAGTGAGTGACAGCCTAGAACCTGTGGGTGGGCCTCCAGACCCCACTCTTATCCCACCCGGTCCCTTCCACCTTCAGACTCCCGCCTGGGAGTGGGCGGATGGGCCTCACCCTGGGCGGCAGGATGTGAAGTCAGGGGCGATGCTGACAGGGCCGCCTCCGGGGGACCGAGGCTCCACATCGAGCCTGAGGGAGGACCGGACACCACTCCGCGCCCTGCAGCTCAGAGAGGAGGCCATGCTGGCCCGGCCCCACGTGGTGCCCAGGACACGCGCTGGGGGAAGCCAGCTCAGAGGACAAGCAGGTTTCACTCCCAGGAGGGATCCAAAGAGCCCAGCGCACACAGGAAGGGCAGGGTGGGCGAGGGGCGGGAGGCGGAGGGCTTGAGGGGGGTCTCAGCTTTGCCAGATGAAAAGCTGTGGAAATAGGTGGTGGTGTGGCTGCACAGCAGGGTGAATTATTTAACGCCACTGAACTGTGCGCCTTCACAGGGTGGAAACGGCCCTGGAGGGTGGGGCTCAGCTGCTGCCGGCTCATCTCACAGTTCGACCCCGCCTGGGCACCTGTGGGAGATGGGAGGCGGCCGACGGTGTTTCACTCTCAAATCCATGTTTTTCTCTCTAAAGTTTTTAACTGTTGTTGTTGATTTCAGAGAGGAAGGGAGAGGGAGAGAGAGAAACATGAACCACAAGAGAGAAACATGGACTGGCTGCCTCCTGCACGCCCCCCACTGGAGATGGAGCCCATGACCTGGCCATGTGCCCTGACTGGGAATAGAACCCTGACCTCCTGGCTCATAGGTTGATGCTCAACCCCTGAGCCACACTGGCTGGGCTCAAATCCATGTTTTTAAAAAATGGTTAAAGTGGTAAACATTAGTTATGTGTACTTATCACAATTTTAAAGTTTATAATTCAGATTGGGTCACCCCACTTGTCTCTCCTACAAGAGAAACAGAACTAACGGATGACCAGACATTCCAAAGCCTCTGACGAGGAGACCTCTCGGAACAGCGGGGTGTGAGGAGGAAGCCAGGGGTTTCCATGGGATCAGCAGCCCGTCCTTCCCATCCGCGGCCGCTCAGTCAGCGGGCCGCCCACACCGCAGCTCCGGTCTGGCCGCCCCACCCGCAGGCTCCGTGGCACGGGGCCCGCAGCCTGGGGCCACCAGCACGGGGCCCGCGGCCAACAGCACGGGGCCAACAGCACGGGGACCACAGCACAGGGCCCGCAGCCCGGGGCCAACAGCACGGGGCCCGCAGCCCGGGGGCCCGCGGCCCGGGGCCAACAGCACGGGGCCAACAGCACGGGGACCGCAGCCCGGGGGCCCGCGGCCCGGGGCCAACAGCACGGGGCCAACAGCACGGGGACCGCAGCCCGGGGACTGCAGCACGGGCCCAACAGCACGGGGCCCGCAGCCCGGGGCCAACGGCATGGAGACCACAGCACGGGGCCAACAGCACGGGGACCGCAGCCCGGGGACTGCAGCACGGGGCCAACAGCACGGGGCCCGCAGCCCGGGGCCAACGGCATGGAGACCACAGCACGGGGCCAACAGCACGGGGACCGCAGCCCGGGGACTGCAGCACGGGGCCAACAGCACAGGGCCAACAGCACGGGGCCAACAGCACGGGGCCCGCAGCACGGGGCCAACAGCACGGGCCCAACAGCACGGGGCCCGCAGCCCTCAGCCCGGGGCCAACAGCACGGGGCCAACAGCACGGGGCCAACAGCACGGGGCCCGCAGCACGGGGCCAACAGCACGGGGCCAACAGCACGGGGCCCGCAGCACGGGGCCAACAGCACGGGGCCCGCAGCCCGGGGCCAACAGCACGGGGCCAACAGCACGGGGCCCGCAGCACGGGGCCAACAGCACGGGGCCAACAGCACGGGGCCCGCAGCACGGGGCCAACAGCACGGGGCCCGCAGCCCGGGGCCAACAGCACGGGGCCAACAGCACGGGCCCAACAGCACGGGGCCCGCAGCCCGGGGCCAACGGCATGGAGACCACAGCACGGGGCCCGCAGCCCTCAGCCCGGGGCCAACAGCACGGGGCCCGCAGCACGGGGCCCGCGGCACGGGGCCAACAGGAGCAGAAGGCCACGGGGAGGGGGAGGCTGCGCTGAGACTGGGGGAGAGGCCTGCAGCGGCCCTGCCCTGGCTCCCGCGGCCACAGGGACACTGGGAAGGCCCACGACGTTCACATCCCCGGGAGCTCCTTGTCACTGCTGCTTCCGGCCACACCGCCCGCATGCTGACGCCACTGCCTGCCCTCTGCCACAGAGCGATCCCCACGCCACTGCCCACCCTCTGCCACAGAGCGATCACTGCCCCACCACTCCGCCCTCTGCCACAGAGCGATCCCCACGCCACTGCCCACCCTCTGCCACAGAGCGATCCCCACACCACCACTCCGCCCTCTGCCACAGAGCGATCACCGCCCCACCGCCCGCCCTCTGCCACAGAGCGATCACCGCCCCACCACTCCGCCCTCTGCCACAGAGCGATCCCCACGCCACTGCCCACCCTCTGCCACAGAGTGATCACCGCCCCACCACTCCGCCCTCTGCCACAGAGCGATCACTGCCCCACCACTCCGCCCTCTGCCACAGAGCGATCACTGCCCCACCACTCCGCCCTCTGCCAAGAGCGATCCCCACGCCACTGCCCACCCTCTGCCAGAGTGATCCCCACACCACCGCCCACCCTCTGCCAGAGTGATCACTGCCCCACCACTCCGCCCTCTGCCACAGAGCGATCCCCACACCACCGCCCACCCTCTGCCACAGAGCGATCCCCACGCCACTGCCCACCCTCTGCCAGAGTGATCCCCACACCACCACTCCGCCCTCTGCCACAGAGCGATCCCCACACCACCGCCCGCCCTCTGCCACAGAGCGATCACTGCCCCACCACTCCGCCCTCTGCCACAGAGCGATCACTGCCCCACCACTCCGCCCTCTGCCACAGAGCGATCCCCACACCACTCCGCCCTCTGCCACAGAGTGATCACCGCCCCACCACTCCGCCCTCTGCCACAGAGCGATCCCCACACCACCGCCCGCCCTCTGCCACAGAGCGATCACTGCCCGCCCTCTGCCAGAGTGACCCCACGCCGTTCCGAAGGACACCTCAGTCTCTGGAACTGCCCCTGGGGCCTGTGGCCTGCTCCCGGGGCGCAGGGCACCTCCCCAGGGGCCGTGGCACAGAGCCGCCACCACAGAGCTGAGGCGGGCAGCCGGGCAGGCCGTCCACGGGCTTCTGCTAAGAATCAAAGGCTGCCCTTGGGTTTGGAGTCTGAAGTTGGCGTCACACATGCCATCACTCAGACTGTGTGAGGGTAGAGAGACCACAGGAAATCAAACACTTGTTCTATATACACACATCTGAAAGAGGCATAAATTTATTAACCGCTTAGAAACTGACAAATGGTGTGAAACGGTGAAATAAACACCCTGAAGAAAAATAAGCACCATCAGCCAGTCCCCGTGGAAAGGAGTCCATCCTCCGGGCAGCGTGCGGTTGGAAGCGGACATATTTCCGCAGGCCGGAGCCGGGGCCACCCACCCCGGTGCAGTCACCAATGTGACGATTCTCGTTGGTAGGCTGTGCTGGTCGGCACAGAGGCTGGACTTTTCGTTTCTTTGAGCCCCGAGCGTCATCCTGGATAGATCAGGGTGAGCACCTGAGCAAACAATGCCCTCCATGTGCTTGGGAAAGCAGGTAGGGCTTCGAATAGCCAACAGGCTGATCCCAGAGCCCGTGCCCCACCCCCAGGTGGGGACCTGGGTGTGAGAGGGACGGAAAGGCCGGGCCCTCCCTCTGCAGGTCAGACAGGCGCCTGCATCCCGGCTGCCCCAGCGCCAGGAGGGGCCAGGGAAACCAGGCCCGCTGCGGCTTCCCGATGAGAAGGGAGTGTCCTGTCCTCGACAAACTTTAGACACAAGTGGCTGCCCTCGTTCAAGACATGCGCCTCCTGCCCAGCCGGCGTGCTCAGACCTATGAACCAGGAGGTCCGGTTCCATTCCCAGTCAGGGCAATGCCTGGGCTCCATTCCAGTGTGGGGAGTGCAGAGGCAGCCAATCAGTGATTCTCTCTCGCCATTGATGTTTCTCTCCCTCTCCCTTCCTCTCTGAAATCAATAAAAATACATTAAAAAAAACACACATATGTCTCCTGAAAGCTGGGAGCAGGCCGTCCAGCGGTGCGGACCTGGGGGCAACACGGGGAGGGAGGGCCCGGATTCCTGCAGGCTCCTGGCCCGCACGGAGAGGTCGGGACAAACCCAAAGGAAAACACACCGGACAGCAGCAGAATCGCCAACACAGCAAGGCCATGGACCCTCTGAACGTTACGGAGATGACGAAACCCCTTCTTTTGTTTTATTCTTAAACGTCTCTACCGGGGACAAGCACCGGATTTTAAATGACATGATCCACACACCACAAAACTCGCCATTTCAGCCCATAAGCCAGTGGCTGCTCGTGCGTCTCCTCTGCTATGTGCTCTGGAAGGTTCCCTGGCCCGACAGAAGCCCCGCCTCCCCGCCTCCCTCAGGCCCGCTGTGTCTGGCTGCGCCGCCGTGGACCTGTGTGCAGATGGAATCCATCGCTTTACTGTCAGATTTTAAAGTGCCCTGTTGGCATTAGCACCGGTAACGTGCTCGGGGAAAGCAGCTCTCCTGGAGGCAGAGGAGCCTCTGGGGGCGCGGGGCACCGGGGAAGGGTGAGGTGCTGGGGGTGAGGTGCTGGGGGTGGGGGCTTGGGGGTGGGGGCGTGGAGGGTTGGGTGGGGGAGACCAGTGGGTAAAAGGCTCCTCTAAGCAGCACTGGGGCCGGGGCCATCCGCCTTCTCCCCAACCACCACACCCCTCTGCCCGCCCCCCCTCCTCCCCCCGGCCGGCCACGGCCTCCCAACCGCTCCGCCCAGGCCAGCGAGCACCACTGCGCCCGCTGAGCAGCCGGTGCTGTCCTGAGCCCCAGGCGGACGGACGTGGGGACACCCGAGGGGGGGTCCGAGGAGACCCGTGTGTCCGCCTCCCGGGACCAAGCGCTCTGCTCCTGCAGACGGGGCGACTGGGAGCGGGCCACAGGCCCTTCCTGTTGGTGAGGCCCGAAGGGCGGGCCCCTGCCGTCCGCGACACGGGCCGTCCGCCTGCCTTTGCTGCCCGGGACCGGTGGGTTCCACCGTGAACCCACAGGGGGACAAGCAAAGCCACTGGGAAGCTCAGCCTTTGGGGCATCAGCTGCTGTCAGCCCTGTGACGCTGAAGAAAGGGGAACCCTCACACAGCAAGCACTGCGAGTGCCTGCTGCAGCGCACAGTGCACGGAGGTCCGGGCGACCAGGTGGTCACACGAGGTCCTCGCACCACGTGGCAGCTGCTGTGTCCTGAGACAGGAAGGTGTGTGGGAGTGGGAGGGGTGGGGTGTGGGAGGGGTGGGAGTGGAAAGGGTGGGAGTGGGAGGGGTGGGTTGGGAGGGGTCGGGTGAGAGGGATGGGAGTGGGAGGGGTGGGGTGGGAGGGGTGCGGTGTGGGTGTGGAAAGGGTGGGAGTGGAAAGGGTGAGAGTGGGGAGGGGTGCGGTGTGGGAGGGGTGCGAGTGGGAGGGGTCGGGTGGGAGGGGTCGGGTGGGATGGGTGAGAGTGGGAGGGGTGGGTGTGGGAGGGGTGGGGTGTGGGAGGGGTGGGAGTGGGAGGGGTGGGAGTGGGAGGGGTGGGTGTGGGAGGGGCGGGAGTGGGAGGGGAGGGGTGGGAGGGGTCGGGTGGGAGGGGAGGGGGGGAGTGGGAAGGGTGAGAATGGGAGGGGTGGGAGTGGGAGGGGAGCGGTGGGAGGGGTCGGGTGGGAGGGGAGGGGTGGGAGTGGGAAGGGTGAGAATGGGAGGGGTGGGTGTGGGAGGAGTGGGAGTGGGAGGGGTGGGAGTGGGAGGGGTGGGAGTGGGAGGGGTCGGGTGGGAGGGGTGGGGTGGGAGTGGGAGGGGAGGGGTGTGGGAGTGGAAAGGGTGGGAGTGGAAAGGGTGAGAGTGGGGAGGGGTCGGGTGGGAGGGGTGAGAGTGGGAGGGGTGGGAGTGGGAGGGTTGGGTGTGGGAGGGGTGGGGTGTGGGAGGGGTGGGGTATGGGAGGGGTGGGGTGGGAGGGGTGGGGTGTGGGAGGGGTGGGGTATGGGAGGGGTGGGGTGGGAGGGGTCGGGTGGGAGGGGTGCGGTGTGGGTGTGGAAAGGGTGGGACTGGAAAGGGTGAGAGTGGGGAGGGGTGCGGTGTGGGTGTGGGAGGGAGTGGAGGGCGGCCCAGTGGAGGGGTTGTCGGCAGGGATGAGCTTGGCGTGGTGGAGACCATGGGTGAACGGTTCCTCTAAGCACAGGTGTGTGAGGCCATTTCCGGTGAGTGTGCGGCTGCGGCGGCGTCCAGGCAGGAGGCCCGTGGCCGGGCGGCCTGTGGGGTCTAACTCCTCTCCTAAGGGGCCCGCAGCCCAGGAGCCGGGCTCTCCAAACAAGGCCCGGAGCGGGCGCCTCACGGGCTGATTGGGACACAGGTCACCGTGACAGGCGAGCTATGCAACTGAGCTCCTTCGTCATTCATGCCGACCTGAGAGCAGCTCCGGCAGCAGGTGGTGAGCCTGGCAGAGACCAGGGCGTCCGGGGGGAAGCACAGAGGGAACAGCAGAGGTGCCACAGGGACCCGCCAGCCCCGCCCCTCCCCGAGGACGGCCCCACTGCCGCAGAGGTGTCCTGGCACACGCGGTCCTGAGCCCCTCCCCAAGCGGCCAGCGGCAGCGATGGCACTGCCAGGCCCGGCTCCCCGCCGGCTCGCCTCTCTCACAGCACCTGCCCCGGCGCCGCACCCAGGGGAGCAGCAGGGCGGGCTGGTGAGTCTCTGCCGGCCATTTGCTGAGGACGCTGTCAGCACCCCCAGCGCTCCCCCCTCACGGTGAGTCCCCGGTCTGAAGAGTGTCCCCTGGCCTCGGAGGCTGTGCACACACCCAGGAGGCTGTGCACATGTCCAGGAGCCTGTGCACACACAACCAGGAACACCCAGGAGCCTGTGCACACACCTAGGAATGGCCAGAAGGCTGTGCACACACAACCAGGAACAGCCAGAAGGCTGTGCACACACCCAGGTACCCATCTGTCATCACACATAGTTCCGTCTCTGACCTTCCTGTGCAGTCCATCACTCCCGTGACCACTGCTGTAACTGACACTGTCCTCCCGCACTCCTCCCCGTCCCCACCGTCTCCCACTCCTCTCCCCTCGCCGCCTCAGTCTGTTCTCAGGCAGAGGTTGCACCAAGCGTGTCGCACTCGTGGCCCATGGGCTGCCTGTGGCCCTCAACGAATATTCTGTGACCCAGCCAACACAGCGGCATGTGAGGAACGTTTAATAAGTTCCATAACTTACGTTTACCGTGCCCTGGTGCACTGATCATTAACGCACATCTGCTGATGGCTGATTGTTATACTCTTGTTTCATTCTTTTCCCTCACACACAGGCACACCATTCCCTCCACCAACACCGGCAGCGGCTATCTTAGCAGTCGATGGCCACGTCATTAGGCTGGGACTGACTTGTTTGGTGTGCGCAACAGGAAATATATCGCTTTGGAGAGCGAGAAAAATAGGTTTATTTGTGTTACACTTGTAATTTGTGCAGTTATTCAGTGTCTGGTAAGTTACTATTCAAGAAAAAATTTAATTATTATTAAAATGTTCAGTTATTTTGCTGAAACCAGTTTGGCTCAGCGGTAGAGCGTCAGTCCGTGGACTGAAAGGTCCCAGGTTCGATTCCGGTCAGGGGCATGTACGTTGGTTGCGGGCACATCCCCGGTAGGGGGTGTGCAAGAGGCAGCTGGTCGATGTTTCTCTCTCATCGATGTTTCTAGCTCTCTATCCCTCTCCCTTCCTCTCTGCAAAAACTCAATAAAATATATTTTAAAAATAAATAAATAAAAATAAATAAAATGTTCAGTTATTTTATGTTAAGGATGATTCATTTCAGCCCTTTGTATTCAGCACTTCTCTATCAGAATAAACCTACGTTTCTATGAAAATGGAAGCACGTCCCCAGTGGGGGCGTGAAGGAGGCAGCAGATGGATGTTTCTCATCATGGATGTTTCTGACTCTCTATCCCTTTCCCTTCCTCTTTGTAAAAAATCAATAAAATATCTATTTTTTTTAAAAAATGAAAGCTTTTGCTTTTTGGTGGCCACATACACTCACACCTTGTATACTTGGCCCGTGGCAGCCTCTGAGTGTGACATGCGTGGTGTACTCTGTGCGTGCGCACAGCTGTACCCGGGGGCTGAGATGGCGATTTCTTCACGGTGAATGCAGGAACTGGAACCCCACCCCAGCATCTGCAGTCACAGCCTGTGGCACTGACAATGACCAGACTGTTAAAGCAATTATCATAAAATGCATCTAACTGTCCACAATCATTTTTTCTATAAGTTAATGTCTGTCTTTTCTAAGCTTCTTTCATTTCATTTATTTTTTTTTTTTCTTTTTTTTTTTTCTTTTTTTTTTTTATGATCACCTTCTATTCCTAAAAGTAAGGTTGGGAATATTTTTACTTATTTTTTTACTTTTAGTGAATTCACTAGGGGTGACATTAGTTAATAAAATTATATGGTTTCAAGAATACCCATATAACTGGTTTCAACAAAACATCATCTGTACATGCTATTGTGTGTTCACCACTCAAAGTCAGGTCTCCTCCTGCCACCACGTATCCTCCTTTCCCCTCTCCCCACTCTGCCCTGCCCGCAGGGTCACCTCACTGCCGTGTCTAGGATCTATGGCGCGTTTTTCTGTGCTTAATCCCTTCACCTCTCGCTGAGCCCCTCGGCCCACCTCCCCTCTAACAGCTGTCAGTCTGTTCCATGTGTCCATGCCTCTGTGTCTACTTCGTTCGCCAGTTTATTTTGTTACTTAGATTCCACATATGAGGGAGATCATGGGATACTTGTCTTTCTCAGACTGGCCTATTTCTCTTAGCATGATGCTCTCCAGGTCCCTCTAAGCTGTCTCAAAGGGTGAGAGAGCCTTCTTTTTACCGCTGCATAGTGTTCCCTGGTGTGAATGTCCCACAGCTTTCTGTCCACTGTCTGCCGACGGCACCTGGGCTGTTTCCAGAGCCTAGCTGTTGTAAATTGCATCACAGTGAACACAGGGGTACATGAATGTATTGGAATTAGTGTTTTGGGTTCTTCAGAGACAGACCCAGAAGCAGAGTCACTGGGTTATAAGGCAGTTCCAGGTTTTATTTTCTGAGGAAACTTCATACCGTCTCCTTTCAAAGCAAAGAATTTATTAGAGTTGAGTTAGCGATCACATCACCAGACGCTCCGTGCTTCCTGTGTCCCTTGGAAAAACATGTCAGTGCATTGTTTCCCCCAACTGAGGCTCTTAAACCCATAAATCAGGCTTGTCTGCAGGCTTTTCTTTGAGGCTTTATTACACAGCCAGAGCCCTAAACTAATCCATCACGGAGCGATGTCACGGGGTCACGCAGCCTGCCCGCCTCCCCGGTGTTCACAGCGTCTGCCCGGATCACAGTGGCTCCGGCACCTCTCACAGTCACTACCATGAAAGCATATAAAACGCGGCACAGGGAGCTCAGCGCACACACACACACACACAAACATACAGACACACACACACACCTCCCCTGACCAGAGGACTCACAAGTCGTCCTGTGGCTTCAGGCCTCCAGCGGTCCCCAACAGTCACATTGGGAGGAAGATGGCCCTGGCGGAGGCAGCAATGGGCGCCCACGCCCCTGTCCGCGCTGGGGAGAAGTCCCTGTCCAGGGATGGCCGTCCTTCTCCATGACAACGCAGTGAGATGCCCCTTCCCGCACACCCTCTCCGACCCGGCACTCAGAGCAAGCGCTGCCATTTCTCCCGCGGGGCTGAGAGGGGCCGGTGGGCCTGCTGCCCAGGGAAGCGGCCAGGAGCGAGGCCACCAGAGGGAGCACCGTCCGCTCCTCCGCAGGCCCTCTCCACGCCTGGAGCCCGCTGTGCAGAGTCAGAGAGCAAAAGCAACCAACTGGCATTTAAACCGAGCAGTCCCCCCGCAGACACCAGGCTGGCCACACCGAGCGGCCCCCCCGCAGACACACCGAGCGGTCCTCCCCACCCGACCACACCGAGCGGTCCCCCCGACCACACCGAGCGGTCCCCCCGCAGACACAGCGAGCGGCCCCCCGACCACACCGAGCGGCCCCCCCGCAGACACACCGAGCGGTCCTCCCCACCCGACCACACCGAGCGGTCCCCCCGACCACACCGAGCGGTCCCCCCGCAGACACACCGAGCGGCCCCCCCTGCAGACACACCGAGCGGTCCCCCCGCAGACACACCGAGCGGCCCCCCCTGCAGACACACCGAGCGGTCCCCCCGCAGACACCAGGCTGGCCACAGGAGCCAGCCAGCGAGGAGGGACGGGACGTCTGTGCAGGCCGGTGGCTGGCAGCGGGACCTGCCAAGCGGCATGGGAGAACCGTCCGCGTCTCAAAGGCACACGGCGGCCCAACAGCCACCTCTGGGAATCCCTGGACTCAGTCAGTGAAGAGCTAGGGTGCACTCACTCCTTCCGGCCTGGGTTTACGGTGTTTGCATCTCCACGCTTTGTCTTTCACTGAGCAGATCATGAGTTTTAACACACAAACAGATGCATGTCGCCAAGCCTCAGTCAGAATGGTTTCACCCCAAACCTCTGCTCTGCTGGCTCTCCCTCTGCAGCCCCCTCCCTCCACCACCGAAGCTGTGTCTCCAGGAGAAAAGACAGAACGAGCAGAGGGGAGGGAGCCGGGCGCTCTGCCCACCTTCTGCCAACGTGCCTGTGAGGAGCTCTCCGCACGGGAACGACCACCTGCCCCACAGACAGATGCACCCAGGGGTTGTGGCAGCAACGGCACTAAGTCAGCTCCCTGCCACGGTCTCCTGTGTCCCGTCACTCCCTCACTCCGCTGCCCCGGGCGCCCACCCTTCCTCTGACCCCTTCTCCTCTGGGCGCTCCCTCCCCTGCTGGCCCACAGGCCCAGGCCCAGGCCCGGCCTCTGCCTGGCTCTCACTGGCTGCGTGCAGGCTTGTGGACGTGAAGCGCCCACGAAGAGAAGCTGTCCGCTGTCCCCTCTGCAGGGCCTCCCGTGGGGCTGATTCTCCTGCCTGTCTCCTTCCCCCACTCCCCGACCCCCACTCCCCAGGCCCCCTCCCCAGCCTCCAGGCCCCCTCCCCAGCCCCCGATCCCCAGTCCCCGCTCCCCGCTTCCCGGCACACTCTCCCCAGCCCCCTTCCTCAAGACCCCCCAGGACACCCTCCCCCACTCCCCAGCCCCCCTCCCCGTTCCCCTCCCCAATCCCCTTTCCAGCCCCCGCTCCCCAGGCCCCCTCCCCGACCCCCTCTCCAGTCTCCCACTCCCCAGCCCCCGCTCCCCAACCCCCGCTCCCCAGGCCCCCTCCCCGACCCCCTCTCCAGCCCCCCACTCCCCAGCCCCACTCCCCAGCATCCTCCCCAGCCCCCGCTCCCCAGCATCCTCCCCAGCCCCCGCTCCCCAGCATCCTCCCCAGCCCCCGCTCCCCAGCCCCCTCCCCAGCCCCCGCCGGGCCTCTCGGGCAGCGCGCGGACAGGCGGACAGGCTCAGGACGTACCCCGAGAAGACAAGCAGGGCCCGGCCACGCAGCGGCCTGGCCAGGGAAGGACGGCTCCTCTGAGCGCTCGGCCCTGGCCAGGGGCCCGCTCACCTGCCAGAAGCCCCGACTGCCATGAGCTCTTCCGAGGACAGCATCGCCCACGGCAGACGGTGCAGGGACAGGCACGAGTCATAGAAGCATTTTTAAAGTAATTTTCTTAGAAAACTCAAAACTTCTGCTCATCCCCAACACAGGAAGGGTCAGTGGTCAGGCCCTCGCCACTGCACCTGGCTCGAGCCTGACCTGTGCAGCCTAAAACCCCAAAGTGCGAGCACCTGCCTCCTGCCTGAGAGGGAAACCACGACAGAACCTGGTAAGAAGGGCCATGGTGCTCAGGGGCGGGCACAGGAGAGAACCCACCCAGCTCCCCCCAGGAGGGCGGCCCCTCCCTGCCCAGGATGAAAGCCTGGCTGTGCGTGAGGGCATCGGAGGACACTGCCAAGTCCACAGGAGACGCTGTACATGTGCTGACCAATCAGACACCTGTTTTCTCCCCTGAGACCCCGGCACAGGAAGTGGCTCCGGGTGAACAACTGTGAAGACATCTAGCGTCCCACTGGGAGCCGTCACGTGAAGGGTCCGGTGTCTCCCCTCATCCTGACCAAGGTCAGAGCAGACCCCACCACTGGGGAGAGCTGGCCCGGCCCCAGGGACTCGCCGGCCCCCGGAGTCGGAGTCCCATGCTGGGCTGTGCGCAGACCGGCCGGCTCCCCAGAGGACGGATGGTGAGAGGCCCAGGGAAGGAGGAGGAGTGGAGAGCCAGGCCTGCCTCATGGCTGTGTGCAGCTAGACCACGAGGGCGAGTCCTGGCCAAAACCAGCTCCCGCAGGCCAGCAGCACCGCGTGGGGGTCTCCTGGCAGCCAAGGCGCTGCCTCGGCCAACAGGCGCCATCGGACGGAATGGGTCTGCCTCATACAGCCCCCAGGACACCCTCCTGGGGAGCAGAGTCCGAGGACAGCTGTAACGATGGCCCCCTCATCACACGGTGGTGGCATCTGGTAAAGGATAATATGCACGGAGAGCTAAAACGCCAGCCACTGCGTGCTGAGCTCCGAGCAGCACTGGCCCCAAGAGCTGGTGTGACCTCTTAAGTGACGAAGTGCAAGCCAGGCCGAAGGCGACCCACAGCCGGGCACGCTGCCCGAGGCGGCGTGGGGCCTGTGGGACCGTGGTCCCTGACGCCCGGGAGCGTAGGCGCCTGGCTCCGGGCGCTGTCCCAGCTCCCGTCTCCCGGGGACAAGCTCGCCCCCAGCAGGACTGGGAAGGCGTGTGCGTGCACAAGCAGCAGCCACCAGTGTGACACCCCAGGGCCTGCCTGCGGCGTCCGGGTGTGGTTTGCTTTGTGCTTACGCTGTTTTCACAGGGATCACGGCCTGTGACGCCCGGTGTGACCGCAGGGGTCCCGCCAGGAGCTGTGGCTGGAGGGGCACCCGCTTCCCGGCCCTGCAGACAGAGGCTCCCCAGCCCCAGCCTGTCTCCTGGCAGCTGCGGGCACTCCACCAGGCGGCAGGGTGGGCCCACCAGGAGGTGGAGCCAATCATGGGCCTGGGCCCAGGGACGGGTCACACGAAGGCAATTCTACCTCAAACAGGAGCTAACAGGGCTGCCGCACCCCAGCAGCCTGTGTGCCTGGGTCAGAGCCCCTGGGAAGCAGCCACAGGACCTCTGCCGGAGCTCCACCTGGAAGGGCGCAGGCTGGGCGCCGCCGGGAGAGCCAGGCGCTGCCCGGCCGGCACTGTCCGCCGTGCGGAGCACAGGCCGGGCTCAGTCCTTACGAGGACGGGCCTCGGGGTGACCCCTCTCTGGCGAGGACGAAGCAGAGGGGACGCCGGTGTGCTGGGCAGAGCAGGAGCCCCACGCCTGCCCCTCTGCAAAAGGAGAGGGAGGGAGAGGGGGAGAGAGGGTTCCGGTGATGGGAAGGCTGCGGAGGGAGAGGGTTCCGGTGATGGGAAGGGCGAAGAGCCCGCACAGACTTGCTGCTGCCGACCAGCATGCGGACAGACGGCCCACACAGCTCTGCACTCTCAGGCCGGCGTCTGTGAGGGCTGAACGGTGTCCCCCCAAAGCCGAGAGTGGAAAGCCTCCCCCAGTGCCTGAGAGGTGCCTGTATTGGAGACAGGGCTTTTAAAAGGTGATCAGGTAAAATGAGTCACCAGGGGCCTACTCCCATCGACTGTCCTTAGCAGAGGAGGAGGTCGGGACAGACATGGAGGGACCCTGTGGGGACACAGGGAAGCTGGGAACCAGCCCCGGGCACACCTTGATCTCAGACAGTGAATGTCTTGTTTCCGCTGCCCAGCCCGTGGCACTCAGAACAGCAAGCAATGCCGCATCTCTTGTTGCTGTTGTTAGTCCTCACCAAGGACATTTTTTCACCGACGTTTAGAGAGCGTGGAAGGGGCGGAGACAGACAGGGTCGTTTCCCCCTGCATCCCCTCCTCCACTACAGGACGGGTAAACACTGAAAATCGAACCTGAGACCCTTCGCTATGACCACTGAGCAACACCAGCCAGGGCTGAATACAGGGTCTTTTAAAAAAAAGGAGAGCGAGTGCCGAACCGGTCTGGCTCAGGGGATAGAGCGTCGGCCTACGGACTGAAAGGTTTGATTCCCGTCAAGGGCATGTGCCTTGGTTTCGAGCACATCCCCAGTGGGTGGTGTGCAGGAGGCAGCTGATTGATGTTTCCAGCCCTCTATTATCCCTTCCTCTCTGTAAAAAATCAATAAAATATATATTTTTTAAAAGAAGAAGAGGAGGAGCGTGGCTCCATGCAAGCAGCATGCAGGTGCAAACAGAGGCCACTGCAGTACCCCAGGGGACCTGGCGCCTCCCAGCCCTGCTTCGTGCTGCTGTCCTCTCCTGGCTGTTACTCCTGGAACAATTTACTGGTCACGGTTCGATTCCCCATCAGGGCACATGCCCGGGCTGCAGGCTTGATCCCCAGTAAGGGGTGTGCAGGAGGCAGCCAATTAATTATTTTCTTTCATCATCGATGTTTCTCTCTCTCTCTCTCTCTCTCTCCCTCTCCCTCTCCCTCTCCCTCTCCCTCTCCCTCTCCCTCCCTCCCTCCCTCCCTCCCTCCCTCCCTCCCTCCCTCCGTCCCTCCCTCTGCCTTCCTCTCTGAAATCAATAAGTAACATATATACACTAGAGGAAGGTGCCCGAATCCTGGCCTGCGGACATTCCCTGAGGGGTCCTGGATTGTGAGAGGGCACAGTCCAGGCTGAGAGACCCCACTGGTGCACGATCAGGGCCTGGGAGGCACCGTGGGGGGCTCCAGGGCATGTGCGGCCTGTCTCGCCCAGTCCCCATCGGCAAGACCCCAGCAGCAAGCTAACCTACTGATCAGAGCATCGGCCCCGTGGTGGTCAGTGCACATTACAGCAACCGGTCAAATGGCTGAACAGTGGGCCTCTTAGTATATTAGGCTTTTATCATACAGGATCTTTTTAGAGAGAGGCCTAGACTGGGCGATGGGGGAGGGATGCAGGGCTGACTCTGAGCTTCCTTAAAACCCACCCTCTGGAAGCTGCCCACTCCTCCCTTGTCCTTTTTAAAAGCCAACCAGCCTCTTGGCGAGTCTGCAGTCCGGCCACAGTCTCCACGCCAGGCCCTCTGGCTCCTCCTGGGGAGGGGAACCGGGCAGGAAATGAACTGAGGCCCGGCTGGTCATACATTTCTGAGGTCTGGTTAGAATCCCCACGTACCCTCCAAAGCAACAATTAAGAGTCAGGGGAAGTGTACAGTCTTAAAGAGGAAGGCAGCGTGGACACTGCACCGTGGAGGCGGGCTGTGGAGCATGCGCAGAGGGTGGCAGACTCTGTCCCACAGCACGTGGCAAGGGCGCAGGTCCCCAAGCTGACACTCAGGCCCATCTCCACATGACACCAGATTCCAGCGCCTGGGAACGGGACACGGTGACACCTCAAGTTCAAGAAGAGGAAAGAGCAGGGGCAGCCGGCCCAGGTGATTTGTTTTTCCAGAGTCAATTTGTGCAAAAGGGAAGATGACACATAAATGTGTGTGTGTGTGCGCGCGCGCGTGTGTGTTAGGGGGTGGGGGGAGGGTGCAGGGCGCCCCTGCCTGCCCAGGGCAAACTGCACACAATGGAAGTCTGCTGACAAGGTGTGGCCTGAAATTCTTCTCCTCGTTCTTTTCTCACAATCATTTAACTCATTTTTTCTTATATTGTAAAGTAAATGAACTCTGACACCCAGCATGGAAACACATTTCTGTGCTCCAATTAAATAGCCAAATAAGTCCAATGAATAAACCAATCCTGAAAATGCAAATAAAACCAACTTCTATCTAATTAAAGTATAATATGCAAATTAACTGTACCCCCACTACACACACAAGCCACACCCACCAGCCAATCAGGAGTGAGTATGCAAATTAACCCAACCAAGGTGGCTGTGGCCACAGAGAGAGCAAGAGGCTTCGGTTTCCCTGGCAATGGAGGAATCCAAGCTTCCTGCACACCCTGGCTGGCCCAAGCCTCCACTGAAGGCTACAAAGTTTCAATATTAGAAGATACATAAATCCCAACGAAAATGGCTGCAGCCACAGAGTGAGCAGGAGGCTTGGATTTCCCCAGCACTGGATGAAGCCAAGCTTTCCACCTGCCCTGGGGAGCCTAGGCCTCTGTTCAAGACTACAAAGTTTCAATTGTAGAAGATAAATAAATCCCAGATACCAGGGCCTTCACTTGGGCTGCCAGGGGATGTGGACAACCTGCAAACCACCATAGGCCCCTCGCCCAGGCCGCCCCATGGGAACTCCCACCCTGATCCGGGACACCCTTCAGGACAAACCAACCCACCCCCACCCGTGCATCAGGCCTCTATCATATCTAATAAATGAATAGTATGCATATTGACCATCAAAGATGACTGCCCCCATGTGGACACAAGATGGCACCATAAGATGGCCAGCAGGGGAGGGCAGTTGGAAGGAACCAGGCCTGCAAGGGAGGGAAGTTGTGGGCAATCAGGCCTGCAGGGGAGAGCAGTTGGGGGTGACCAAGGAGGGCAGTTAGGGGCAATCAGGCTGGTAGAGGAGTGGCTAGGAGGGTGATCAGGCTGGCAGGCAGAAGCAGTTAGGGGCAATCAGGAAGGCAGGCAAGTGAGAGTTGGGAGCCAGCAGTCCTGGATTGTGAGAGGGATGTTTAGGCCCGATCAAATGGGCAGTCAGACATCCCTTGAGGGTTCCCAGATTGGAGAGGGTGCAGGCTGGGCTGAGTGTCACACACCCCCGTGCACGAATCTCATGCACCGGGCCTCTAGCGAGGATATATACACCTAGCTATCTAAGACAGTCTTAGAGGGTCTCCCTGCGCACACACCTCGCCTTGTCTGTGGACCACATTTTCATCCCCAATGATCAGTTGCCACCAGCCTGTGGGCATCCTGTGACGTTCTCCCCAAAGCATCCTGACACAGACAGGCCTCCTCGCCACGTGCGGTGGCAGCGGGGTGGGGCGGGCGGCAGGTGCCAGGCTGCTGGCTGCTCCCTGGAGCTACACCTCTCTTCCTCCCATGCTGTTCTGTTGGTACAAGCACAACTACAATGCCGTACAACGTCCCTGTGATGGAGATTAACAGCTAACGGACCGGGGGTGCAGGGCCATCTTCTCAGCAGGCGTCTTTCTAGAACACCTTTCTAGAGCTCTCGGGACGGCGGGCCCGGGGCTGGCTCCGCCGCTGCAGTCCCTCAGGACCATGCTCAGTGTCACATCCAGGCCCGAGGGGCTGGACACGTGACCAGCATGAGAGAAGGATGCCCATCCTGCCCGAGGGGCCAGGGAGGGTGGGGGCCGGGCGGGGTGCTGGCGGGCCGTGGCATTGGTGCAGGATTCAGTGAGGATGTGGCCAGCACCCACGCACCTCACCCCACACACCCCGAGTGCTCAGCGCCCCAACCTGTCCCAAGGGGCATGGTGGGAGCGCGGGCCCCGGGGTGCCCCTCCACACAGGGGCCAAGGAGGGACATACCCCAGGTCCTGCCTCCAGCCCTGCTCCAGCTGAGGCCCCCTGAGGAGGGCTGGTGCTCACTCCTTTCATTTCCGGTTCTGATGTCTCACATGTGGGCCCTGCTGGCCCTGGAGAGGCTACCCCCCCCTGCAGTATGCAAACCCACACGGCTGTCACACCAGCCTCCCTCTCCCCCACAACCAGGCAGCCAGCCCCACTGCTCGCCGGCCACGCCCTGCCCCCGGGGAACCGCGGAGGCCCTGCCCGCGCCTCCCCGCCGGCTTCCTCCGCGGCCAGTGCCTGCTCCCGGCAGGTCTGTGCGGACAACGTCTTTGTCCACGACAGTCGCCCCACGTCCGTGTGTGCGGCGGCTGCAGGAGGCGGGCCGCGGGGCCTCTGCTGGACCTCATTCTAACAGCCTCTCACTCGGGGTGGAGGCGATTCCCCAGGCAGGCCATCTGAGAGCCAGTCTGTGAATGCCAATCGCAGTGACCGTGAACACTGACACAAATGTCACTTCCAGACACCAGGCGAGAGGAGCCCCGCTGGTGGCCGGGCACGCGCACACACGTGGCCCCTCACACGCACACGCGTGGCCGGCTCCCGCCCTGGGCCGTTCTCCAGCAGGCTCGGACCGGAGACCCTGTGTCCCCACACACCCGGCCGCCCGCCCCACCGCGGCCGGTGAAGAAACACGGTGGCTCCACAGCCTTCGGCTGGCGCCCAGCCTGGCCACCAATACCCACAGCCGCCTGGCCCGTCCTCCCCACCCGCCCTGGCGCCCCGCTGAGCCGGGCCTCGCCCGGGCCCGCAGCGCTGGCTCTCCCCGTCCTGTCTGCTGGCCTCGGTGCTCTGTGGCTGGCCTGCCATTACTGTCAGCCCCGGAGAGCCACCAGCCCCTGCACTCCTCAGGCAGCTGCCGCCGTGCCGGCCGCCTGCTCCTCGCGGCCTGGGCCAGGCGACTTCGGGCAAAGCCGTTTCCTCCCGGCAGAGGCCGCCCTCCAGGGCGATCCGCGCTCCACACAGCGCCGCCTGCACAGCCGCCGGCTCTGCACGCCTTCCCTCCGCCCTCTCCGCGGCCCCAACCAGCTGCTGCTGTGTGCCCAGACCAAACGCTCACGCACAGAGCCCGTCCTTGTCCCCGTGTTTGCCCCGGTGATGGAGGCTCGTTATTTACGCCGCGTATTTAAACAGTGACCGCACTGTTTGGGGCTGGCACGTCTGGGCGGGCGGCCTGCCGTCTGTGGAACGCCACGCGGAGCCAAGGCAACGGACAGAGGGAAATTATGATGTGAGAAAGGGTCTTTGTGAATTGTAAACAGGCCTCCACTGTGGGGCCCGCCTTCTGGATCCTGGAGTAACCGCACGGCAACGGGATGTCAGGAACACAGCCACACAAGCTCTGCTCCTGCCCGCGGCCCCACGACTCCATCCCCACCCCCCACACGGCACCCGCAGTACAAAGCCAGGGGCCACTCTAGCACGGTCTCTGAATAGGCCTGGCCCCCTTCACCCCCCATCACAGCCCTGCCGCCCTCAGGAAAGAGCACTCTGACCGGGAGCAGGAGGACTCCAGCCCCCGCTCAGAGGCGGCTGGGACTCGGGGAACGGCCCGGTCGGTGCCCAGGGCCACAGCGAGCGGAGGGCTGCTGGGCAGGCGAGTGCTCGATGGTCACCTGCGCGGTATTCTCCCTCCACACGGAGGACGCTGGGGCGCAGGCCAGCGCACAGCCGGGCCGGGGGCAGTCACCTTCCCGGGTCCCGCAGGGCTGCGGAGAGGCCAAGGAGACAGGGTTTCTGAATGTGTACACGAACCACCTTCTTCCTTGCACGGCACATAAACTAAACTGCGGCACACCAAAAATACACTTTTTGTCATTCTGACAAAAAAATTAGGTATGATTTTTATTCATTCACACTGAACGGTTATTGTGTTGGCTGTTGACTATTTTATTTGACCATCTAAGGCAGGGGTGGGGAAGCTTTTGTCTACCCAGGGCCATTGGGATATTTATAACATCACTTAAGGGCCATACAAATGATCAATTCAAAATTAACCTGCTCTATTGGGCCAAACGCGTAATCTCCGCTAAGGCCTGGACACGGCCGGATGCTCCCCAGCCTGGCCTAGGGGAAGGGGTCGGTGCCCTGACTCCACGGTCAGGCCATGTGTGTCACATGTTCTTGAGGCCACCGCTGCTCTGAGCAATACTCCAACACAGGCCGGCTGCTGGTGCCTCTCAGGACCCCCAGAAAAGAGTGGATGGCTCCCTCAGCACCCAGCCTGTCCGGGCATGGCAGGACTTAGCAGCAGGGAAAGGTAGCTAACATCTGGAGTGGCTGTGAAATCGGACTGTGGACTTTGGAGCTTAAAATACAAGACAAGAGCTCAGACCCAGCCCCTGTTGGTTTGAGCTAAACTCACCGGCCACCGGCTGCCACGTTGGCGGCAACCCGCCCTCCCCTCCGCCAGCCACTCAGTGCCCGGGGTGCTGCTCAACACGGTGCAGACCAATGGCAGCCGTCCCAGCCGTCCCAGTCAGGACCAGTGAATGTGAGCAGCTGGAGTCGTCTGGGAAATAACGGTCGGTTATGTAATGGGTTTAAGAAGAAGTTCATGGTTATATACACTTTGTTTCAGAAAGGAAATCCAGTGACCCTTTTCCACCATAAATAACATGCATTACATCTTAAACTCCCTGCGTCTCCCACCGTGCTGTCACAGTGCAAATCCGTGGCACACATAAATATTCCTCTCTGAGGAGCGGTCATGTGAGCAGTGCACTCCCTCCCAACAGCAAAGAGCCAGGCATTTCATTCGGAACGGAAGCTGTCACACGGTTTGAAAAGCAAACATGAAGGCAGTGAGAACGTGGGTCAGGAAAGGTGCGTGAAAGAGAACGTTCAATATTTACCGGGAACACGAGTGCATTTTGTTGGGAGGGCAGCGTTAAACCCGGGCCCGTGGCTCTGACAGGCTCAGAGGACGGCAGGATTTCCACTAATCCTCACAGCCACTGAGTAAACACCGCTCTCACCGGGAGCGCCGCGGCTCTCAGGCGGAGTCACTGAGCCTGACAGCGCCCAGCTGCCTGCTCCGGCGGAGGCCTCCCCGGGCCCCGGCAAACAAGCCGCGCTTACGGACGCCCGAGGCCGAGAACCCTGTGTACAGAGCAGCGCGGGGCCTTCACCTGGTGAGAGGAGAGCATGGATCTGGGAGCCAGCGACAGCGGACACAAGCACCACAGGGAAGAGATGTGCTTCCTCTGCCTCCGCCGTGGCCACAGCCGCGGAGACGGGGCCGCTGGGGGCGCTGCCCAGGACGCAGGAGGCCTCCCCCGTGGTGGGGAGAGCCCGCTGCCCACCGCACTCCGCTGTCCCCGCCGCCGGGCAGCCAGGCAGGCGGAGGCGCTGCCCCAGCTCCTCTGCTCACCACCGGCGGCCCCGCCACCAGCCCTCTGCGTGCAACAAAGCCACCGCGCCGCCCCGCGCCGCCCCAGCAGCCACCGACTCCCTGACTCGCCTCGCCTGCACAGGACGAGGTCTCGTGCTTCCTCGGCCCCGTTTCCAAGTGGAAGCCCCTTTCGGCGGCCTTCTGTGCCCCAAAGCCTGCCCTTCCCCATGCCATCTCTCCACCGGTGCGTCCGCGCCGTCACTCCTATCCACAGCCCCTCGCTTACTTTTCCAGTCTGTCTCCACGCGCTCCAGGCCCGGCGGGTCCTGAGTGCCAGGGAACCGCGGCAGGCCCGGGGTCCCCGGGAGGCGGCGAGGCGGGGAGGCGCAGTGACGTCGCTTACCGCCGGTGACTGGTTTTGAGCCCAACTTCACAATGAAAAGACGCGTGGGTGGGATTTGGAAGTACTTGTAACTATTCACCAGCAAACGGTACTATTGTAATTGATATCATCTTAACTCTTCTAAAACTGTGACAGGATTTTCACCGGCCACCACTGCTTTGCACTGAAGCCGTGGTCACCCCTGTGAGGCCGAGGCCCGTGGGCGCACTGAGGGCCTGGCTGGGCTCCCCTGCCTCCCCCCTGCCCTCCCTCCGCTTCAACCCCGGGCAACGCTCCTGGAAACTGCACTGGCCACCCTGGCCTCCGTCTCGTCCAGCGGGGGCCAGACCTCGGAGGAGGTGCCCACCTCCCCACATTCACCCGGCAGTGAGCTCACTCCTACCGAGCGGAGGCCCCCGGGGGGCCGGGGTCACTGGGCCTCAGCCTGGGCTGAGTGAGGCCGGCCAGAGCCAGGCAGCTGGGCCGCAGGGTGCAGGCTTCCCTGAGAAACGACTGTCTCATGAAGGAGCCAGAACAGGGGTTCCCGCCTGACAGCTATCACCCCACCTTCCTACACCTGGCAGCTGCCGCCGCCCCAGGAGGGGCCTCCCTCGGATCCAGGCAGCCTGTGGCCATCTGGTATCCATGGGAACGAAGGAAAGTCAAGGCCGGGTTTAACTGCAGGATGGGGATGTACTTGGGGAGTAAAAGCTGAAGGAAACCACCGGGGATGTGAGTGGGAGGAGGGGAGAGCCGAGGAGGGAGGAGGGAGGGAGCCGTGCAGGCGGCTGTCAGCTTTTGTTCAGACCTAGTCCAGACGACCTTAAACCATGGGGGAGGGGGGAGGGCTGGTCCAGGGCGCCGTTTACGAAGCATTTCCTCTTCTCGGGACCAGGGACCAGGACTGTGATCACATGGGCCTTCGCTTTTCTAAACTCCGCGTCTGTCTCTGTAGTTGCTGCCAAGCTAAATCAGTTCCGCGTGTGGAGCCTCCCAGACCAGGGCGCCCTCCCTCGCTCGGCTCCAAGCCTGGCTTCTTCTGGAACGTGGGCCAGCACTGGCACAGGTTCCGCTCGCCCTGCGGTCACACCCTGCAGTCACTCAAACCCGTGTCACCGACCTGCAAATTACCGGTCCGCCGACAGTGTGTTCTGGATCAGCCAGCTCCGTGTCTGTCTGTCACTCAAGTGGAGCAGAAAACTCCCCCGCTTGGCAGCCACACTGCCAGGCACTCCACCTCCGGTGACACCTTACCTGGGCCCACCTCCTGCACCCACACACCCACAGCCGCCCACACGGAGCCCCTGGAGCCGGTGCACTGGCCACAGAGCCTCCGGGGGAGGGGGGAGGGTGCTGCAAGGAGCCCTGCCCGAGCAGTCACAGAGCCTAACCCTTTGTGACAAAGGACCACATGCTACCTGCCAGCTCAGGGGAGGCTGCGTGGCGGCCTAGCAAACTCTAAGACCGAAAGTGACCGCCACAGAGGACGGTCTGAAATTAATAAACTGTAACTAGAAGCAGTCATGGTGGGCAGCCACCTCCCAGGCCGGAATCTCCCCGACAAGGTCAATCTTTACCTTAACTGAGCTATGTCTTTTGGCTCTGAGATAACAAATCCTTGAAATGTCAGGGTAACGTGTACCTTCCCTTTCCCCGGACCCCTTAGGCACAGCCAAATGCCCTGGGCGCCAGGACAGAGACCGCAATGCCCTCTGCTATCGTTATCATGTTAAATGTTGGCTGTTAACTGTCCTGCACCCACCTGGGTGAAAGCAGCATGTGTCCATCATTTTACTTTTCATCCAATCCCGGAAGTTCCCCGCTTTGCTTTCACCCGCCTCTCCAATTATCACCAATGGATTTCATGTGGCACACCTACAGCTCCCCCTTTGATTGCAATGTATAAACACGGGTGACAGACTGCCATTCTCCGGAGCATTACCCCAATCCCCTGAGACTCTGCTTCCTGACAATTGTCAACAGTTTGGCTCAGATAAACTCACAAAAAATTCTTTCCAGGTTTGAATGCTTTTGCGTTAACACCTTTTATAGAAAGAGAAAGCCAAGGGTTAAAGGCAAAGAGAGAGTCTTAAAAGCAGCAAGAGAAAAACAGTTACCTATAAGGACTGTCAGCTGATTTCTCAACAGAAACTTTGCAGGCCAAAGGAAGTGGCAAGAAATATTCAAAGTGATGAATAGCAAGAACCTATAACCAAGATTACTCTACCCAGCAAAGCTCTCATTTAGATCAAAAGCCAGATGAAGAGCTCCACAGAAAGAAAAAGCTAAAGGATTCCATTACCACCAAACCAGTATTATATGAAACTAGAGGCCTGGTGCAGGAAATTCGTGCACGGGGAGGGGGGTGTCCCTCAGCCCAGCCTGCACCCTCCAATCTGGGATCCCTCGAGGGATGTTCAACTGTCCAGTGGGATGGGTCTAAACAGGCAATCAGACATCCCTCTCACAATCCAGGACTGCTGGCTCCCAACTGCTCGCCTGCCTGCCTTCCTGATTGCCTCTAACTACTTCTGCCTGCCAGCCTGATCACCCCCTAACCACTCCCCTGCCAGCCTGATTGATGTCTAACTGCTCCCCTGACAGCCTGTTTGCCTCTATGTTTCCTCCTCTGCCATCTGGTCACTCCTAACTGCCCTCCCCTGAAGGCTTGATCACCCCCAACTGCCCTCCCTTGCAGGCCTGGTGCCTCCCAACTGCCTTCCCCTGCTGGTCATCTTGTGTCCACATGGGGGCAGGATCTTTGACCACATGGGGGAAGCCATCTCGTGTGTTGGAGTGATGGTCAATCTGCATATTATTCTTTTATTAGATAGGATAGAGGCCTGGTACACAGGTGGGGGCCAGGTGGTTTGTCCTGAAGGATGTCCCAGATCACGGTGGGGGTTCCCTTGAGGCATGAGGCAGCCTGGGTGAGGGGCCTGGGGTGGTTTGCAGGCCAGCCACACCCCCTGGCGACCCAAGCAGAGGCCCTGATATCTGGGATTTATTTACCTTCTACAATTGAAACTTTGTAGCCTGGAGCTGAGCCAAGCCCCCTGCTTGCTCTGTGGCAGCAGCCATTTCTATTGGGACTTACGTATCTTCTATCATTGAAACTTTGTAGCCTTCAGAGGAGTCCTAGGCCACCAGGATGTGTGGAAAGCTTAGCTTCTTCTATTGCCTCTCACCTGCTCTCTGTGGCTGCAGCCATCTTGATTGGGGTTAATTTGCATACTGGCTCTGATTGGCTGGTGGGTGTGGCTTGAGCTGAGTGATGGCTAATTTGCATATCACTATTTTATTAGGTAGGATGCTGAAGCGTAGAGATTAACTAAAGATCTTATATGCATAGGAGTCCAATGCATGCATTCATGCACCTTGAAAGGAACTGTGGGCCATGAGGCTGCGGTGGGCACAGGGGCAGGTCTCAGCCCATCCTCCCCACCCCGCCCAGCCCTCCTGCCACGGCCCCAGTCCCCTGTCTGCCAGCAGCCATGCTCCCTCAACTGCTGCTCCCAAGTCGCAGCACCGGCTCTGCTGACACCCATTGACGGTGTGGAGCAACTGGGGCCAGTGCGAGCAGCAGGTGTGAGCAGGGCCACTGCCGGCAGCGGGTGCCAGAGGCAGCTGTGGGTCCCAATCTCAAGGGGGGGGGGGGGAGAGAAGCCCTGAGGGGTAATCAGGGCCGGCAGCTGCCACTTGCACCTAGTGAAGGTGCTGAGCAATCAGGGCCAGATTCTGGAGCCAGCAGCGGGTGCAAGTGGGCTGGCACCGGCAGCAGGTGCTAGTGCTGGTGGAACCATGGTGCACGGCAGCAAAGATGTTCAGTAACCACCAGAGGCTCGCCTTAATGACAGCAACCGTGCCCCGCCGTGGTCTGGCACCCCGCTCACCTGCTCAGCGTCGCACAGTGGTTGATGCCCACCATGTTCCGTGCTCTGCCACCTGCTGCCAATGCTGGCCATGTTCCACGTACACCCCCTGGTGGTCAGCACACGTCATAGTGACTGGCTATTCCACCATTCTGTCTATTTGCACATTAGGGTTTTATATACATAGATATGCATTACCTATGGACACAGACAATAGGGTGGTGAAGGCCAGGGTGGGGCAGGAACTGGGTGGAGAAGGGCACTGGGGGGTAAAAGGAGGACATCTGTGATGTTCTCAACTATAAAAAAATATTTTTTTTAATATTTTTTATGGATTTTTTTTACAGAGAGGAAGAGAGAGAAACATCGATGAGAGAGAATCATCGATCAGCTGCCTCTTGCATACCCCCTACTTGCATATCACTATTTTATTAGGTAGGATGTACCACATGTACCACAACCAAGGTACATGCCCTTGACCGGAATCGAACCTGGGACCCTTCAGTCCGCAGGCCGATGCTCTATCCACTGAGCCAAATCGGTTCTGGCAATAAAAATATTTTTAAAATAAAAATTTAATATGCTAGTAGCACTATAAATAAAAAGAGAGCGAGAATAAGCAGGGCACAACACAGCAGCACGGCCCACTGGTTTCGATATCGTGTTCTGAAGCCTAGCCCCGACGTGACGGTGCTGGGCAGGCATGAACGAGACAGCGCCCTTATGAACGGGGCCTGGAGAGCCTGGTCTGGGCTCCACGGTGACTGCTCACACGTCACAACATCAGGCACCTCAACTCCAACTGCTGCGCCAGCCCCAGGCAGGGATCCCCAGCCCCGGGATCTTCGTGGGAGAGGCAGGGAGGGTCGAGGCCAGAGGAGTGCCTGTGCACTGCGGCCAGCGGGAATGGAGCAGGCCAAGGCCACAGCCCCACAGAGCCGGGAAGGCAGAACCTCTGGGCCTGGGGCCAAGAAGCTGGAGGACAGGAGTGCTCCACGCAGAGGGGGCCACGCTGGGCAGCAGAAGTGGTTTCCATGGTCCCGCTGTGCTCGGCCTCTGTCCTCTGGGCTTTTGTTTCACCAGGTAGAGCTGCAGGCAAGGCTGCCTCCATCCCAGCCACACACAGGCCACCTGCACAGGCCACGCACGGGCCACCTGCACAGGCCACGCACGGGCCACGCACGGGCCACCTGCACGGGCCAACTGCACAGGCCACGCACAGGCCACGCACAGGCCACCCACAGGTCACCTGCACAGGCCACGCACAGGTCACCTGCACGGGCGAACTGCACAGGCCACCTGCACAGGCCACGCACGGGCCACCTGCACAGGCCACCTGCACAGGCCACGCACGGGTCACCTGCACGGGCCACCTGCACAGGCCACGCACGGGCCACCTGCACGGGCCAACTGCACAGGCCACGCACGGGCCACCTGCACGGGCCAACTGCACAGGCCACGCACGGGCCACCTGCACGGGCCACCTGCACAGGCCACGCACGGGCCACCTGCACAGGCCACCTGCACAGGCCACGCACGGGCCACCTGCACAGGCCACGCACGGGCCACCTGCACAGGCCACGCACAGGCCACGCACGGGCCACCTGCACAGGCCACGCACGGGCCACCTGCACAGGCCACGCACGGGCCACCTGCACAGGCCACGCACGGGCCACCTGCACAGGCCACGCACGGGCCACCTGCACAGGCCACGCACGGGCCACCTGCACAGGCCACGCACGGGCCACCTGCACAGGCCACGCACGGGCCACCTGCACAGGCCACGCACGGGCCACCTGCACAGGCCACGCACGGGCCACCTGCACAGTCACCTGCACGGGCCACGCACGGGCCACCTGCACAGGCCACGCACGGGCCACCTGCACAGGCCACGCACGGGCCACGCACGGGCCACCTGCACAGGCCACGCACGGGCCACGCACGGGCCACCTGCACAGGCCACGCACGGGCCACCTGCACAGGCCACACACAGGCCACCTGCACAGGCCACACACAGGCCACCTGCACAGGCCACGCATGGGCCACCTGCACAGGCCACACACAGGCCACCTGCACAGGCCACGCACGGGCCACCTGCACAGGCCACGCACGGGCCACCTGCACAGGCCACGCACGGGCCACGCACGGGCCACCTGCACAGGCCACGCACGGGCCACCTGCACAGGCCACGCACGGGCCACGCACGGGCCACCTGCACAGGCCACGCACGGGCCACCTGCACAGGCCACACACAGGCCACCTGCACAGGCCACACACAGGCCACCTGCACAGGCCACGCACGGGCCACCTGCACAGGCCACGCACGGGCCACCTGCACAGGCCACGCACGGGCCACGCATGGGCCACCTGCACAGGCCACACACAGGCCACCTGCACAGGCCACGCACGGGCCACCTGCACAGGCCACGCACGGGCCAACTACACAGGCCACGCACGGGTCACCTGCACAGGCCAACTGCACGGGCCACCTGCACGGGCCACGCACGGGCCACCTGCACAGGCCACGCACGGGCCACGCACGGGCCACGCACGGGTCACCTGCACAGGCCAACTGCACGGGCCACCTGCACGGGCCACCTGCACGGGCCACACACAGGCCACCTGCACAGGCCACGCACGGGCCACCTGCACAGGCCACGCACAGGCCATGCACGGGCCACCTGCACAGGCCACCTGCACGGGCCACGCACGGGCCACCTGGAAGGCTGGCGCTGCCGGCCTGAGGGCACGGGTCCAGCGTGTTTTGGATTCCAAACTGCCTCTGGCTCTCCTGTGGGAGCCACCCCCCTCACACAGAGCTGCCGCCACTCCTCTGAGGCTCTGCGGTCCTGGCTCCAGCTCCTGGCACCAGCAATGCCACGTCACCCTCCTGGGCAGCAAAAGCGGGTTTAGGGACGGCGTCCGGATACAGCGAGATGACTCCAGGAGGGTGTGAAGGGGAAGGAAGACCTTGTGTGACCAGGTCCGGACCACACATGAGCACCTCAGAGCTGCCGAGGCGCTGGGCGTGGATCCCAAAGAGGAGCAGTGCCGGCCCAGGGCTGCACAATCTGAGGGAGCAAACCAGGCGCTGAGCCCTAACCCCTCGCACAGCACAGCGTGGCCTCCCTCGGAGAGCCGTCAGGTCACGGTGCGGTCATTTCGGGGGCCTCGTCCAGGATGACGGGAGGAGCGTGCAGACACACTCCCAGGGGAAGGCAGTGTGAGGCCCAGGGCGACCGCCTCCTGCAAGCCCAGGAGAGGGGCTCAGAGCCCAAACGAGCCCTCCAGACCCAGCTGCCGAGCCTCCGGACACCGGCAGACGTTCTGCTGTCAAGCTGCCCACCCCGCACTGTCACAGGCCCCAGCGACACACAGTGTGCCCACCCCGCACTGTCACAGGCCCCAGCGACACACAGTGTGCCCACCCCGCACTGTCACAGGCCCCAGCGACACACAGTGTGTGTGCCCACCCCGCACTGTCACAGGCCCCAGACACACAGTGTGTGTGCCCACCCGCACTGTCACAGGCCCCAGAGACACAGTGTGCCCACCCCGCACTGTCACAGGCCCCAGACACACAGTGTGTGTGCCCACCCCGCACTGTCACAGGCCCCAGAGACACACAGTGTGCCCACCCCGCACTGTCACAGGCCCCAGACACACAGTGTGCCCACCCCGCACTGTCACAGGCCCCAGCGACACACAGTGTGTGTGCCCACCCCGCACTGTCACAGGCCCCAGACACACAGTGTGTGTGCCCACCCGCACTGTCACAGGCCCCAGGGACACACAGTGTGCCCACCCCGCACTGTCACAGGCCCCAGACACACAGTGTGTGTGCCCACCCCGCACTGTCACAGGCCCCAGCGACACACAGTGTGTGTGCCCACCCCGCACTGTCACAGGCCCCAGACACACAGTGTGTGTGCCCACCCCGCACTGTCACAGGCCCCAGACACACAGTGTGTGTGCCCACCCCGCACTGTCACAGGCCCCAGAGACACACAGTGTGCCCACCCCGCACTGTCACAGGCCCCAGACACACAGTGTGCCCACCCCGCACTGTCACAGGCCCCAGCGACACACAGTGTGTGTGCCCACCCCGCACTGTCACAGGCCCCAGACACACAGTGTGTGTGCCCACCCGCACTGTCACAGGCCCCAGGGACACACAGTGTGCCCACCCCGCACTGTCACAGGCCCCAGACACACAGTGTGTGTGCCCACCCCGCACTGTCACAGGCCCCAGCGACACACAGTGTGCCCACCCCGCACTGTCACAGGCCCCAGACACACAGTGTGCCCACCCCGCACTGTCACAGGCCCCAGCGACACACAGTGTGTGTGCCCACCCCGCACTGTCACAGGCCCCAGCGACACACAGTGTGCCCACCCCGCACTGTCACAGGCCCCAGACACACAGTGTGCCCACCCCGCACTGTCACAGGCCCCAGCGACACACAGTGTGTGTGCCCACCCCGCACTGTCACAGGCCCCAGACACACAGTGTGTGTGCCCACCCCGCACTGTCACAGGCCCCAGGGACACACAGTGTGTGTGCCCACCCCGCACTGTCACAGGCCCCAGACACACAGTGTGCCCACCCCGCACTGTCACAGGCCCCAGCGACACACAGTGTGTGTGCCCACCCCGCACTGTCACAGGCCCCAGACACACAGTGTGTGTGCCCACCCCGCACTGTCACAGGCCCCAGGGACACACAGTGTGTGTGCCCACCCCGCACTGTCACAGGCCCCAGGGACACACAGTGTGTGTGCCCACCCCGCACTGTCACAGGCCCCAGAGACACAGTGTGCCCACCCCGCACTGTCACAGGCCCCAGACACACAGTGTGTGTGCCCACCCCGCACTGTCACAGGCCCCAGAGACACAGTGTGTGTGCCCACCCCGCACTGTCACAGGCCCCAGACACACAGTGTGTGTGCCCACCCCGCACTGTCACAGGCCCCAGGGACACAGTGTGTGTGCCCACCCCGCACTGTCACAGGCCCCAGACACACAGTGTGCCCACCCCGCACTGTCACAGGCCCCAGACACACAGTGTGCCCACCCCGCACTGTCACAGGCCCCAGCGACACACAGTGTGCCCACCCCGCACTGTCACAGGCCCCAGACACACAGTGTGCCCACCCCGCACTGTCACAGGCCCCAGACACACAGTGTGTGTGCCCACCCCGCACTGTCACAGGCCCCAGACACACAGTGTGCCCACCCCGCACTGTCACAGGCCCCAGAGACACAGTGTGCCCACCCCGCACTGTCACAGGCCCCAGACACACAGTGTGTGTGCCCACCCCGCACTGTCACAGGCCCCAGAGACACAGTGTGTGTGCCCACCCCGCACTGTCACAGGCCCCAGACACACAGTGTGTGTGCCCACCCCGCACTGTCACAGGCCCCAGAGACACAGTGTGTGTGCCCACCCCGCACTGTCACAGGCCCCAGAGACACAGTGTGCCCACCCCGCACTGTCACAGGCCCCAGAGACACAGTATGCCCACCCCGCACTGTCACAGGCCCCAGCGACACACAGTGTGCCCACCCCGCACTGTCACAGGCCCCAGACACACAGTGTGCCCACCCCGCACTGTCACAGGCCCCAGACACACAGTGTGTGTGCCCACCCCGCACTGTCACAGGCCCCAGACACACAGTGTGCCCACCCCGCACTGTCACAGGCCCCAGACACACAGTGTGCCCACCCCGCACTGTCACAGGCCCCAGACACACAGTGTGCCCACCCCGCACTGTCACAGGCCCCAGGGACACACAGTGTGTGTGCTCACCCTGCACTGTCACAGGCCCCAGCGACACACAGTGTGTGTGCCCACCCCGCACTGTCACAGGCCCCAGCGACACACAGTGTGTGTGCCCACCCGCACTGTCACAGGCCCCAGACACACAGTGTGCCCACCCCGCACTGTCACAGGCCCCAGGGACACACAGTGTGTGTGCTCACCCTGCACTGTCACAGGCCCCAGGGACACACAGTGTGTGTGCCCACCCCGCACTGTCACAGGCCCCAGCGACACACAGTGTGTGTGCTCACCCTGCACTGTCACAGGCCCCAGGGACACACAGTGTGTGTGCCCACCCCGCACTGTCACAGGCCCCAGGGACACACAGTGTGTGTGCCCACCCCGCACTGTCACAGGCCCCAGAGACACAGTGTGTGTGCCCACCCGCACTGTCACAGGCCCCAGACACACAGTGTGTGTGCCCACCCCGCACTGTCACAGGCCCCAGACACACAGTGTGTGTGCCCACCCGCACTGTGTGTGTGCCCACCCGCACTGTGTGTGTGCCCACCCGCACTGTGTGTGTGCCCACCCGCACTGTCACAGGCCCCAGACACACAGTATGCCCACCCCGCACTGTGTGTGTGCCCACCCCGCACTGTGTGTGTGCCCACCCCGCACTGTGTGTGTGCCCACCCCGCACTGTCACAGGCCCCAGGGACACACAGTGTGTGTGCCCACCCGCATTGTCACAGGCTCCAGGGACACACTGCCTGTCAGTGTTGCCCAATGTCTCCTTCAGGTAAGGTACACGTCCTCCACAGCCACCACTCTGCCAACCCTTCCACACCTACTGCACCGCCCGCTCAGGGGCAGCGCAGGCGCTGCTAGCCCACGTGCGCCCCTCCGGTCACCCCCCTCCCCGACCAGTGGCTGGAGACTGGTCAGGTGCCCCTCCTCACGCACACGGCCCACGGCCTGCTGTGTGCTCGGCTGCCCACTCCCTCAAGCACCAGCTCGGCAGATGTTCATTCCAGAACACACCTTCTCTGGGAGCCTCCCACCTGACCTCGGGGCAGCCTCCCCTACGCCCGCCGGCCGCGAGGAGGTGCTCGGAGCCTCGCTTGCAGGAGGGCAGGCCGATGACCGGGCCCTGGTCTCAGGACACAAAGCCCTGCTCCGTGCCTTCGGCCTCGGCCCGGAGGCAGCCGCGGGTTCAGCAGGCCTCGGGCCGGGGAGGTGGCAGTGGGCTCAGCAGGCCTCGGGCCCAGGGCGGGCCTGGGGCTGCGCCTGTGAGCTCCCGTTATGGAATTATGGGACCTGCGGTTCACCAGCTCTAACGAGGGAAATATATTTGGCTTTACTCAGATCTATCTATGAAATGGCTAAGAAAACAGGCGCACTGCACAAGCAGCAGGAGAAAACAAACGCTACAAACAGGAAGACGAAAGCAAACAACCAAACCGGCGTGGACTGGCCGGTGTTCCTTGTGACTCGGGCCAGGGCTGGTCCGTCCCCTGCATCCCCGACCACGAAGCCAAGGCGGTGCCCGGTGCTGCTCAGAGGCCTCTGCCCCCTCAGGGCAGAGCCATCGGCGCCCTCAGAGACCACCCGTCCCACCAAAGCAGCTGCCGCCCAGCGCGGCCGGGAGCTCTCCGGAGGCCGGGCGCTGCGAGCGCGGCAGGGGTGAGGGGGGGGCGGGCAGGACCTCGGCGGCCCTTCCAGTCCCAGGAAGCCCAGCCCCAGCAGGGAAAGCCGGCCTGTACCTGATTCTCACACATGAACTAAACAGTGGCAAACAGATTCCACATTAAACCCTGGGCTGATGTGACTCGCCTCCCAAAGGTGGAATACTGTCTGACCGCCGGCCCCGGCCACTGACCGTCTTCCACGGCTTCCTTAAACCAGCGGCCGCCAACCCCAGACCTCACGGACCACCGGTGGCCACACCGCGCCAAGCAGGAAGTCTGACAGTTAAGGGCAAGCCTGGCCGGTCTCCGAGGCCTCATGGCGGACCTGGACAGTGCCACTGCCCACCCCCAGGCCCCGGAGCCCGTGCTGCTGGGTCGGTCCAGAGCGGTCCACTTGCTAAGTAAGCCCCAGGCTACGGCCCCCGAGGTGCTCCGGGACAGCTGGCCCAGCGGCTGGTCACAGGGCCAGCAGGAGCTCAGGAGGGCTTGGCCAGCCAGCTTCCGAGGGAGGCGGAGGGAGGCATGGGAGGCGGAGCCCGTGAAAACAGACGTGGGTTTGAGGGGGTCCGCGGGGCCGTGCACGCTGAGAGAGGCTGCAGAGAGGCTGTGACTCCGGGAGGGGTCGCCAGGTGTAGGAATGCACACTGAACTCACTAAGTGATAAAGCAAGTGGACAAGTTATTTCCACTGTGAGCCTCTAATGGGGGGGGGGGGGGGCCTCTCTCCTTCTCAGAAATGTTTTCATTAGGGAAACAGGGTTTGAAACGGGTTGAAAACCTAAGTCAGATGGCCCCTGGACCCAGAATCTAGGTCCTGCTTTCCAGCTTCGCTCCGGTGTGTAACGCACACCGGTTCCCCGGTTCCTCCGGAGCCCGGGGGCGGGACGGTGAGGTGGAGGAGCAGCTGGAAGCCTCACCTGGGGCAGAACCCACCCAGGAGTGGGAGTGCATGGAGCAGAGGATGGGATAAGGCCCTTCGCCGTAGAAATGACTGAGTTGGCCTGTCACCGGCATCCAGCCTGCCGCGCAGTGACTCACTCATTCCCGTGGCGACTTAAAGCCAGGGCACTGTGGACAGTCACACTGTTTAAAACATGTTTCTTCTGGGGCTGACCCAGGGGCTGAGGCTCTGCACACCAGCGGCCCATGCACAGGCGCCACCGCTAGTCCTGCCCCCCCCCCAGTCCCACCCTCCCCCGAGCCCTGCTCTCCCCGCCTCCCCACCCCGTCCTGCTCGTCCCACTGGGATCCTGCCCGCCCCCAGTCCTGCTCCTGCCCCCCGGGGTCCTGCTCCTCCCCACGGGGCCCTGCTCCTGCCCCTGCTCCTGGGGAAAAGTCTCAGTGCTGGTCTGAGACGGGCACTCCCCGCTGCCAGCCAGCCAGGATGGCCCACATAGTGCCAGTCAGAAGCACACAGGTGCTGGCTTGAAGCACTCCAGTGCCTGGATGTGTCAGAAAGAATAAAAATGACTTTGGGCCCTGGCCAGTGTGGTTCAGTGGATAGAGCGTCAGCTTGCGAACTAAAGGGTCCCAGGTTCGATGCTGGTCAGGGCACATGCCTGGGTTTCAGGCTTGATCCCCGGTGGGAGGCGTGTAGGAGGCAGACGATCAGTGATTCTATCTCATCACTGATGGTTCGTGTTCTCTCTCTCTCTCTCCCCCTTTCCTCTCTGAAGTCAATAAAAGAATATTTTTTAAATGACTTTTAAGTACTTATAATACATTGAGTTTTTTTTTTAAATTATCAGTTCTTAATGGTTCTCAAAAATTGGGATAAGGAGACTCTTTGCTGTAGAAATGACTAAATTAGCATATCATTAGTACACTGCCCGCCGCGCAGTAAGGGACCCAGGCACAAGCCTGAGCCAAGTGTGCAGCACAGACTGCTGACCGCCAGGTGGGAGGCAGCACAGTGAGCAGGCTGTCTCCACACCGGTCCGTGCACCGCCCGCCGGGGCCACTGCCTCCCCAGGGCCAGGCCCAGGCACAGCTCCCGCTCTGCCCAGGAACAGGAGGCCCAGGGACAGCGGAGCCAGCCGGCCTGGAGGAGCCGGGACAGACCGGCCCGCCTGCGCCAGGATGGCAGGGTGAGAAAGCGTGCCTGAGGGCTGGGCTGGGTTATGAGACAAATTCTTTTTGTGTGTGTGTGTGTTTTTTTTAATATATTTTATTGATTTTTACAGAGAGGAAAGGAGAGGGAGAGTTAGAAACATCAATGACAGAGACGAGAAACAGAGTGTCAGGCACCACACACACACCCACACACACAAACACACACATTCACACACACACACTTACACACTCACACACACACACTCACACACACTCACACACACACTTACACACTCACACACACACTCACACACACACACACTCACACACACACACACACTCACACACACACATTCACACACACACACATTCACACACACACACTCACACACACTCACACACACACACTCACACACACTCATGCACACACTCACACGCACACACACACACACTCACACACACACACACACTCACACACACTCACACACACACACTCACATGCACACAAACGCACACACACACTCACACACTCTCACACACACACTCACACACACACTCACACGCACACACACACTCACACACACACTCACGCACACACACACTCACACACAAACTCTCACGCACACACTCGCACACACACACTCACACACTCACACGCACACTCACACTCACACACACACGCACGCACACAAACACTCACACACACTCTCACACACACACACTCACACACGCACACACACACACACGCACACACACACACTCACACACACACTCACACACACACACACACACTCTCACACTCACACTCACACGCTCACACACACACACACTCACACACACTCACACTCACACACTCACACACACACACACTCACACACACACTCTCACTCACACACTCACACACACACAGACACAGACACACACACATTCACACACACACACTTACACACTCACACACACACACACACTCACACACACACACACTCACACGCACACACACGCACACACACGCACACACACACACTCACACTCACACACACACTCACACGCACACACACACACGCACACACACACACACACACTCACACAAACTCTCGCACACACACACTCACACGCACACTCACACACACACGCGCACACACTCACACACGCACACACACACACACGCACACACACACACACTCACACACACTCACACACACACTCACACGCGCACACACACACTCACACACACACTCACACACACACACACTCACACGCGCACACACACACTCACACACACACACACTCACACACACACACACTCACACACACACTTACACACTCACACACACACTCACACACACACACTCACACACACACACACACACTCACACACACACATTCACACACACACACATTCACACACACACACTCACACACACTCACACACACACACTCACACACACTCATGCACACACTCACACGCACACACACACATTCACACACACACACACTCACACACACTCACACACACACACACACTCACATGCACACAAACGCACACACACACTCACACACACTCTCACACACACACTCACACACACACTCACACGCACACACACACTCACACACACACTCACGCACACACACACTCACACACAAACTCTCACACACACACTCGCACACACACACTCACACACTCACACGCACACTCACACTCACACACACACGCACGCACACAAACACTCACACACACTCTCACACACACACACTCACACACGCGCACACACACACACGCACACACACACACTCACACACACACTCACACACACACACACACTCTCACACTCACACTCACACGCTCACACACACACACTCTCACACACACTCACACTCACACACTCACACACACACACACTCACACACACACTCTCACTCACACACTCACACACACACAGACACAGACACACACACATTCACACACACACACTTACACACTCACACACACACACACTCACACGCACACACACGCACACACACGCACACACACACACTCACACACACTCACACTCACTCACACACACACTCACACGCACACACACACACACACTCACGCACACACACACTCACACAAACTCTCGCACACACACACTCACACGCACACACACACACACGCGCACACACTCACACACGCACACACACACACACACGCACACACACACACACTCACACACACTCTCACACACACACTCACACGCGCACACACACACTCACACACACACTCACACACACACACTCACACGCGCACACACACACTCACACACACACACACACTCACACACACACACATGCTGTCACAGGAAGAGGGAGGCGAGGGCCCGCGCGGGGCTGGAACTGGCCGTGTGTTTGCAATTAGGAAGCAGCCCGCTCGGCAGGAGGGAAGGGCCCGGCAAAGCCATGCTCTCCTCTCTGCCAAGGCAGGGCCCCTGCCCCCGCGGCTAGCGCTGCCCCACTGCCCTGCGGGCTCCCCGGCCCGCGCCCCCGGGAAATGACGGGACAGGAGGGTCTGGGCTTCAGGCCTGGCCGTCAGACAGGCCACAGGGCTGAGCCCTGACCCTGCATGTTTCTGGGCGACAAACATGTGTCTTTCAGACCGCGGGGACAGGCAGCGAAGCACACACGTCTGCGCCCAGCCTGGCAGCAAGTCGCACACACAGAGGCTCTGAGAGAAGCCGTGCCGAGTGGAAGGAGCGGCCCCTGGCAGGGGCGCCAGCCCCACTGGGCACCGCCCCAGAGCGGGGCGGAGGCAGCAGCTCCGAGCCCTCGTGAGGCCCTGCGGGAGCCCGGGGGCCCTGCCCGGACCATTGGGAATTCGAGCAGGGAATGTCCGCCGAGGCCTGAGGCCGGGGAGAAGGAAACACCCGACCCCCTCCTGTGGGGAGGCCTAGTTAGGAGCCGCAGGCCTGCGGCGGGCTCTGCGCGGCTGGGAGAGGACCCCCGGGCCACGCTCAGAGGGGCCTCAGGGGCCGAGGAAGTGAAGAAGGCTTTTCCGGGAGGACGTGCTGGCGTTGAATCCCAGCTCAGCCCAGAGCAGCTGGTCACCCTGACACTCCCGCCATCGTGAGGGCGACAAACGGCGGGCGTCTCACTGCTCAGGAGGAAGTGCAGAGCGGACCAGAGCGTCCCACCCACTGACACTGTCCTCTACTACCCCCACACTCCGCTCCTGGCCCCTTTCTTGTTTCATGGAAGTTATAATGTCGACATACCTACACTTTTACCTGGTTATAACTAAAGAGTTTCAAAAAATCTGACATATTGTTGCTAAATTCCAAGACCTGCAATTGTACAGAATAACTTGCTGGCCAGAAACTGATAATCCATGGGTAAGTAAATAATCTATCACACACACACACACACACACTAATAAAAGAAAAACATGCAAATCGACCATACCTTCATGATGCCAATCAGGAGTGAGTATGCAAACTAATCCAACAAGGCTGGTGGTTTAATTTGCATGCACAGGCATTGAGCCTCGGGGGGTGGGGGGGAATGGGGGGCGCATTCCACACCACCCCAGCAGCTCTGGCCCGTTAGGCAGCACGGGAAGGCAAAAAGGCGGCTCCAGGCCAGAGCAAAGGCAGTGCCGGCAGCCAGGAGAAAGAAAGCCATTCCTGCAAGAATCTCCATGCATAGGCCTCTGTGTGTGTGTGTGTGTGTGTGTGTGTGTTTTGCTAATATGCAAAGTGTCCCCACGGGAGTTCGCCCGGGAGACCAGATTTCTATCACCAGCTATGATGTGCGCTGACCACTAGGGGACAGTGTGGAACAAAGAAAGGCCCTGGCCAGCAGCCAGCAGCCAGAAGACCCCAATCAGCCCTGATTGCCGCCAGGCCTAGGAACCCTACCCATGCACAAATTTTGTGCACCAGGCCTCTTGTATTTTATAAATGTGAGAAATCAACAATTACTGTACTTACATTATGTTTTTAGAAAGGGCGGACTATGGGAGTTTCTTTCTCAACTTTGTTCTGATTACTAAAATAAGTCAGCCTTTATAGAAAATTTGCAAAGAACTAAAAAGCATAATGAAAGAACAATAACAACAAAAAATCACCTGTCATACCCAGAAAAATAACAGTATTACAATTTGAGTGCATTTCTTTCTGACTTCCCAAACTATATTCCTCCACATGCTGACGCCAACACTTCTTGTTACAAGGATAGTCATTTCTCAAACTGAGCTTTATTCTTGCATCATTATTAATATCACAGTGCCCGTTCCTCCCTGGACTGCGTGCCCTTCAGGGAGAGAAGTGTCTTCAGAGTGCACACGGCTCTGGGTCTGGGCACAGCAGCACTGTGTCTCGCTGAATGAGAGGTGAATATTCCTTCGTAAAGTTTCCCCATACCATTATAGGTAATATGAAGATTGTTCTGTATCATTCTTTGAAAATGTGATTTTTAAATGTCTATAAAATACTTCGCTGTGTAACTTAACTAGTTTACTAAGTACAGTCTTACTCCTGAACACTCACACTGTTTCCTATGGTTAACTGCACCAAATAAAGCTATGATTAACATTCCTGTCCATCTTTACTTCTCTCCGCATATTCTCAGACAATTCCCAGAAGTGAAAGTGGAGTAAAAACTTGGTCTAACTCACACATCTACCAGCAGTGACAGAATATAACTTTTTAAATCTTGGTCATTAGATAACCAATAAATGACCTACCCTTCTTAAAAATTAATTTCTACTTCTGGATTTTGAAGGATTCTAAGGGCTTCTTAAATGTTTGTGCTGCCCATTATTCTCCCCCCAGGAATTTACTCATGTCTTTGCCTATTCTATTAGTCATCATTTCGGCTTGTACCGTATTGTCTTAGCCTTTGCAGCTTTTTAAAATATTTTAAAACACAGGAAAGATCTCCTTTTACTGCTTTTCATACTAAAATTTTCCTCAGCCATTTAGCCATTCTCTATTCTTCCAGCAGGCCAGAGGGTCGTGGCCAGCCCTGCCCAGAAGCCCCAATGGGTTGCGCATTCAGATTGTGTTCAAGTTTGCTACGATAGGAAGAACTGACATCTTTAAAACATTTAGTCTTCCAGAATGGGAATAAATTGTTGTCCTTTAAAATGTCATCATTCTCACATGCTTTCAACCCTTTGGTAGTTTCAATAGGACCTAACTTTTATGTTGGCATGATGGTGAGTGTACGTGGAATTTTCCCTCCACACAGCTTCTGCTTACTAGTGACAGAACAGAAAGCTTTCAAATATGCTTTATCTATATAAAAGGCCAATGTGCAAAGCATCCCCTCGGGAGCTTGACCAGGAGACTGGGAGTTCGACTGCTCACAATGACGTGGCTGACCACCAGGGGGTGGCACGGAACAGAGGAGGCCCCGGCCGGCAGCCAGAAGGCTCCGATGAGCCCTGAAGGCTGGCTGGGCCGAAGGACCCTACCATGCACGAATTTCATGCACCGGGCCTCTATTACAAATATAATAATGAATTCAAAACTAAGTCTAAAAGTGGTTAGCCTGTTTACTTGGGATTTAATATACAAAGTCTTATAAAATAATAACTGCATCTTAAATATCTATTAAAGCTCACATGGTTTCTGCCTCATGTCTTTTTTTAAAATATATTTTTATTGATTTCAGAGAGGAAGGGAGAGGGAGAGACAGAAACATCAATGATGCTGAAACCGGTTTGGCTCGGTGGATAGAGCGTCGGCTTGCGGACAGGTTGCAGGTTCGATTCTGGTCAAGGGCATGTGCCTTGATTGTGGGCACATCCCCAGTAGGGGGTGTGCAAGAGGCAGCTGATGGATGATTCTCTCTCATCGATGTTTCTAACTCTCTATCCCTCTCTCTTCCTCTCTGTAAAAAATCAATAAAATATATATATATGTAAAAAAGAAACATCAATGATGAGAGTAAATCACTGATCAGCTGCCTCATGCACATCCCCTACTAGGGATCAAGCCTGCAGCCCAGGTACATGCCCTGAGCTTGAATGAATCTGTGACCTCCTGGTTCACGGATCGATGCTCAACCCCTGAGCCGCCCCAGCTGGGCTGCTTCAGTCTTAATGCACTGGCAAATCCTGCAGACGCTTCACGTAAGGCTTTTTTAACTGGCCCTGGTGTTAATGGGAATATATAGGTAATAATATTAACGTTCATTTCTAGTTTGGTATAGATATTACTATGATAAAAAGTTATCCTTCTATCTCTAGTTTCCTATGTGTTTCTTTAAATAAAAAATATGCAATCAATTTTCTCAAACGTCTTCTGGGCATTTCATAGCCTCCCTGTTTGTACTGACTAAATGATCACAGACATCAGAAAGTAAACACAGCTGGGTGTGCAGGAGAACTCCGGCGAGGGCTTTCCAGTCCAGCTGGCATACACACCACCCGCCATCAGCCAGTGCCCACCTCTACGTAAATCAACTGCACTGCAGTCCCCTCCCTGGATCGCATCTGGGCCGTGCTGATCAGTGTGGCCACGCACACACGTGCACAGCCGGCGGCGAGCACAGCGTCATCTGAGTGAGCGGCGAGCACAGCGTCATCTGAGTGAGCCGCGGAGCGGGAGGGGCGAGAGATGCTCAGACATCGGGGCCGGTGATGAATGCAGGACAGCCGACAGGTCCTTCCCAATGTGACTAATGCAGTCCGCCCCACAGGGGGAAATGATACAAAATACTGCACACGTACAATAAATATTTTATTTCAACCTAAAAGAGAGAAATAAACCATCCTTAATCAGTCCACTGGTTTCTGTTTGTGTTAATTTCTTCATAAATCACACACGTTATAATGTATCATCTGTTTCCTGGCTTGGTTCTCTTAAAGTGACATGTTTACATATACCTGTGAACCTGAATACAGGCCTCGAATCATTTCTCATTATCGCTGATGGAATTCAACGGTAGCTTTTTTTTTAAAAAAAAAGATATTTTTTATTGATTTTGTACAAAGAGGAAGAGAGATAGAGAGTTAGAAACATCGATGAGAGTCATCGATCAGCTGCCTCTTGCACACCCCCTACTGGGGATGTGCCCGCAACCAAGGCACATGCCGTTGACCGGAATCGAACCCGGGACCCTTCAGTCCCTAAGCCGACGCTCTATCCATTGAGCCAAACCGGTTTCGGCCTCAACGGCAGCTCTTAATGGGTTTTCCTCGTCCTGTGCGGGCGGGATGAGGGCGGGCACGTGTCAGCCCCACGCAGGCGTGGAAGACACGCTGCTAGCAGCACACAGCCCCGGCAGGGCAGACACGTGTGGGCGGGGCAGCCGGGGGAATGAAGCTTCCGGTTCCTTTTGCGTCATTAATAGAAAGTACACATACAGATCTGGACGTGACCAATGTTTATGATGTCATATTAAGGAAAAAAATGAGTTTCAGAAAGTGTTCATGCAAACGCTTTCTCAAGCTGGGTGTGCGTGTGGCACGAAGAACGGAGGACGGACAGCCAGGGCCACGGCGCCCGCCGCGTGGCCATCTGGGAGGAAGGTTGACATTACACACTGCTTAGGATGGAAGAGTTCCACAAAATTCCTGCTTTTACTTTTGCGACCTACGTGTGTTGTCTTAGGAAAAGGGGGGAACAGGAAACCAAGCGTGGGGATGGACCGAGTTTAGCTGGACAGCAGGGCGGCTTGCGTGTGGCAGCTCAGAGGATCTGGCAGGTGACAGGACGCAGAGCCACCGCTGCTGGCGAGATGGCCGCCTCCCCCTGAAGACACTTCGTGGGAGGCAAGCACACCCCATAATGTCCCTGAGCTCCCTACACCAAAGAGGCCGTATAGCACAGTGTCCTGGCCTGTCCGCCGCGCCGGCAGACTGGCCATCTGACCCGCCACAGGCCGAGCCCGAGACCAGAGGCCCCGGGCGCCGGCCGGGGCAGAGGAGGCAGCCTTCCGAGGACTGGCGGGACGCGTTTGCTTCCTTTAAGGTCTAAGCGTAGTAATTCGCTCCGATTAGATGCTGAATTAAGCACTGAGCTGCAGAAAAGACCCAGCACCCCGTGACGGCGGGTCCAGGTGGTCTGAGGTCACAGAGGAAGGGCCCAGGTCGCACCTGTGCTTGCGTCCACGCGCAGAAGCCCTGTGGGCCTGGCTGGCGAGGGGGCCGAGGGGCAGGCCGCAGCGGAGCACGCTCAGCCCTCCTCAGCCCGGGCCAGCGGAGCCCTTTCCCAGGACAAGGCCCTTCACACGCAGTCTCCCCCGGCTCCGTGTCCCCTGCTGAGCCACCACCACGGGGAGCTGCAGGGCAGTCCCACCGCGTGGCCAGGAGCGGCCGCCCCGGGCCTGGCCGCAGAGGTTCTCCCGGGAGCCCCAGCCTCTCTGCACTGGAGCAGGCAGGCGGGCTCTCCCCAAACCCGGCAGCGGCCCCTCACTGAGCCGTGTCACAGCCCCCACCCCCAGGCGGCCCTCCGTCCGGCGCTCAGACCCCGGCGCCACAGCGGCAGCCACCAGCTCAGGCTTCCTCGCTCGGACAGCACCCGCACCCTGGGCCCCTGTGACCAGCCACCTCGCTGCCCTGTGCCCGCCTCCCCAGGCCACTCCGCTGGGCCCTCGGCAGGAGGCGTGACCTCAGGCCCTTCCCCCGCCCCCGAGCCAGCTCCTGGGCCAGCCTGAGGCTCCTGAGAAAACGCAAGCGGGCGGCACGATTTCTCCCCATTGCTGCCCCCATCCCGCCTGGCGTCAGTCAGGGTGAGGGGCGCAGGGGCGGCTGAGGCCAGGATGGGGGTGAGGGGCGCAGGGGCTGGCTGAGGTCAGGATGGGGGAGGGGCGCAGGGGGCGGCTGAGGTCAGGATTGGGGAGGGGTCAGGATGGGAGAGAGGTCAGGATGGGGAAAGGGCGCAGGGGGCAGCTGAGGTCAGGATGGGGGAGAGGTCAGGATGGGGGAGGGGTGCAGGGCTGAGGTCAGGATGGGAGAGAGGTCAGGATGGGGAAAGGGCGCAGGGGGCAGCTGAGGTCAGGATGGGGGAGAGGTCAGGATGGGGGAGGGGTGCAGGGCTGAGGTCAGGATGGGAGAGAGGTCAGGATGGGGAAAGGGCGCAGGGGGCAGCTGAGGTCAGGATGGGGGAGAGGTCAGGATGGGGGAGGGGTGCAGGGCTGAGGTCAGGATGGGGGAGGGGCGCAGGGGGTGGCTGAGGCCAGGATGGGGGAGAGGTCAGGATGGGGGAGAGGTGCAGGGGGCGGCTGAGGTCAGTCAGGGTGAGGGGCGCAGGGGGCTGGCTGAGGTCAGGATGGGGGAGAGGTCAGGATGGGGGAGGGGCGCAGGGCTGAGGTCAGGATGGGAGAGAGGTCAGGATGGGGGTGAGAGGGTGCAGGGGGCAGCTGAGGTCAGGATGGGGGAGGGGTCAGGATGGGGGAGAGGTCAGGATGGGAGTGAGAGGGTGCAGGGGGCAGCTGAGGTCAGGATGGGGGAGGGGCGCAGGGCTCCCCAGCTGCAGGGCTGTGCAGTGCATTCACTCCCAGCTGATGACAGGAAAGTGAAATGCGTCTCAGGCTGCAAATGAATCTCCAAGAGGAAGGCAGTGGTCTTGCTGCCGGAGCGAAAGGCACCCCCTGGCTCAAGGGAGAGACTGGGGCCCGAGGGGCGTCCCCGCCCGCCCGGCCCTTCTCCCCTCTCCCGGCACCAGCTCCTCTCCGCCGGCCTAAAGGGCTGTCTCCGGCCGTTTATTTTTACGGGGCCACACGCGGAGGTGAGCGCCCGGCCCATCTCGCGCTCCGGAGCTGTCCTGGCCGGCCCGGCTCCAGCCGCGCGGCGAAGCCTCGGTGTTCCGCCCAAACACCGCCGCCCACACCACCGCCCACCGCACAGAGAGCCAGGGCCGCCAGTTCTAAAGCCCGGGCCTGCCGTGTGAGGGTGTGTGCAGCGAGCACAGGCCCGCCGGCACAGGTCCCCCCGTCCCTCCTGACAGCAGCGAGGCGGGCGGCCTGGCCAGCCCTCGCCGGGCACCGCCTCACCGGGACGGGAGCACCGCGGCGCCATCGGCAGGGCACCCGCGGACGGCCAGAGGCTGCAGGGTCTGGAACCAGGGCCGTCAGCACCCGCTCTGAGCCCCCGCTGTCTCCGGGAGCCTCAGACACAGAGGGTCGGGGCCGCCCGGTGCCCGCTCTCCTGCTTCACCTCCCAGTGCCCCTCCCAGCCCGCGGGCAGAGCGCCCTCTGCCAATGAGAGCCACGGCGGGACCAGGACCACGGGCCAAACGGGCTCCCACTTAGCCTGGCTCCTCCCCGGAAACACCCAGCTCCCTGGCGCCTGACCCACACCCTGCTGCCTGTGTGTGTGCCTGTGTGTGTGTGTGTGTGTGTGTGTGTGTCTGTGTGTGTCTATGTGCCTGTGTGTGCCTGTGTGTGTCTATGTGTCTGTGTGTGCCTGTGTTTCTGTCTGTGTGTGCCTGTGTGCCTGTGTGTGCCTGTGTCTGTCTGTGTGCCTGTGTGCGCCTGTGTGTCTGTGTGTCTGTGTGCCTGTGTGTCTGTGTGCTTGTGTGTGCCTGTGTGTCTGCCTGTGTGCCTGTGTCTGTCTGTGTATCTGTCTGTGTGTCTGTCTGTGTGTGCCTGTGTGCCTGTGTGTGCCTGTGTGTCTGTGTGTCTGTCTGTGTGTGCATGTGTGTGTCTATGTGCCTGTGTGTCTGTGTGCCTATGTGTGTCTGTGTGTGCCTGTGTGTTTGTGTGTCTGTGTGCCTGTGTGTGTCTGTGTGTGCCTGTGTGTTTGTGTGTCTGTGTGCCTGTGTGTGTCTGTGTGTGCCTGTGTGTCTGTGTGCCTGTGTGTCTGTGTGCCTGTGTGTGCCTGTGTGCCTCAACAAAATATTAGCAAATCAGATCCAGCAATATACTAAAAAGGTTATACACCATGACCAAATGGGATTTATTCCAGAGATGCAAGGCTGGTACAATATTCGCAAGTCAATAAATGTGATGCATCACGTAAACAAATTGAAAGCTAAGATGAGCATATCAATAGATGCAGAAAAAGCATTCAACAATATCCAGCACCATTTTTTTAAATTAAAAATTCTCAGTAAAGTGGGAATGGAGTGATCATACCTCAACATAATAAAAGCCATATATGACAAACCTATAGCCAACATAATACTCAATGGGCAAAAACTAAAAGTGTTTCCTCTAAGAACAAGGATAAGACAAGGATAGTACTGGAAGTGCTAGCCACAGCAATCTACATGCATAAAACCCTAATATGCAAGAAGACCAAACAGCAGAACAACCGAACAACCGATCGCTATGATGTGTGCTGACCACCGGGGGGAGGCAGGGGGTGCACATAACATGGCAAACGTCGGCAGCAGGCAGCAGAGCGCAGAACATGGCAGGTGTCGGCCACGGCGTGACGGTGGAGCAGGTGAGCGAGGCACCAGCTGCTGTCGGGGAAAGCCTCTGATGGTAACTGAGGATTCTGAGAATTCTTTGCTCCTGCTGCAGGCACCGTCCCGCTCGCACATGCTGCTGGTGCCGGAGCTGCCACTTGCACCCACTGCCAGCTCCCGGCACCGCCTCGATCAGCAGGTCCAAGCAGCGGCTGCCTGCCCCAATCGCCCCTCAAGGCTTCTCCACCTCCACCTGCTCAAGGGACGACCAGGGCCAGTAGCCACCTCTCACACCCACTGCCAGCACCAGAGCCACTGCTTGCACCCACTGCTGGCGCCAGCCTGCCCACACCTGCTGCCAGCACCTAGCACAGTGCTGATTGCTCAATGCCATCAGCAGGTGTGAGTAGCAGCTGCCAGCCCTGATCGCCCATGAGGACTTCTCCACCTCCCCCTGCTCCTGAGGGGCAATTGGGGCAGCAGCTGCCGCATGCACCCACTGCTGGCGTCAGCCCCCATCGTTTCACGCCGTCAGCAGGTAAGAGCAATGCTGGTGCCGTCAGCATGTAGGAGTGGCAGCAGCAGGAGCGGGGCTGCCAGCAGACAGGGAGCCAGGGGTCGCAGCAGGAGGTGTCAGGTGGGGGCACAGAGGATGGACCAAGACCCACCCCTGTGCCCACCGCAGCCTCTTGCCCACAGTTCCCCTCAAGTGCACGAATTCATGTACTAGGTCCCTAGGCTTATATAACCCTATATAATAAAGAGCTAATATGCTAATTAGACCGAATTGCAGAATGACTGTCCAGATGAAGCTGGGGCTGTGAGGGGTCGAGGCAGCCATGGCTGTGAGGGCTGAGCCCCCTGCACTAATTTCAGGCCTCTCCTCAGACAAGAAGAAATAAAAGGCATCCAGATTGGAAAGGAAAAAGTAAAACTGTCAATTTGCAGATTACATGATATTGTACATAGAAAACCGTTAGACTCCACCAAGAAACTACTAGACTTAATAAATGAATTTGGCAAGGTGGCAGGATACAAAATCAACATCCAGAAATCAATGGCATTTTTATACACCAATAATGAACTCTCAGAAAGACAAACTAAAAAAACAATCCTATTTATTATACTACTGCAACAACAACAAAAATAAGATACTTAGGAATAAACTTAACCAAGAAGGCAAAAGACCTGTACTTGGAAAACTTTAGGACACTGAAAAAAGAAACAGAGGAAGATAGAGATAAATGGAAACAAATACCATGTTCGTGGTTGGAAGAATTCTCATCATTGGAATCTCTATACTACCCAAAGTAATCTATAGGTTCAACACAATCCGTACTAAAATACCAAAAGCATACTTCACAAAGCTAGAACAAATATTCCAAAAATTTATATGGAACCATAAAAGACCACAAAAAGCTGTAGCAATCTTGAGAAAGAAGAATGAAGTAGGAGAGATCACAATACAAGATATCAAACTATACTACAAAGCTATAGTAACCAAAACAGCCTGGCACTGGCACAAGAACAGGCATATAGACTAATGGATCAGAACAGAGACCCAGACACTGACCCTCAGCATTACAGTCAATTAATATTTGACAAAGGAGGCAAGAGCATACAATGAAGCAAAGACAGACTCTTCAATAAATGGTGCTGGAAAAACTGGACAGACACATGCAAAAAGATGAAACTAGACCACCAACTTACATCATACACAGGAATAAACTCAAAATGGATAAAAGACTTAAACGCAAGGCATGAAACCATAAAAATCTTAGAGGAGAACATAGGCAGTAAAATCTCAGACATACATCTCCTAGGGCAAAGGAAACTAAGGGGAAAAATAAACAAATGGGACTACATCAAAATAAAAAGCTTTTGCACAGCAAAAGAAACTGCCATCAAAATGAAAAGGAAACCCATTGTATGGAGAACATATTTGCCAATGATACATCAGATCAGGGGTTAATGTCCAAAATATACAAAGCACTCATATAACTCAATAGAAGACAGACAAATAATCCAATTTTAAAAATGGGCAGAAGACCTTATGAAATGTCTATCATTTCTCCAAAGAAGACATACATATACCAAGAGACACATGTAAAAATGCTCAAAGTCACTAATCATCAGAGAAATGCAAATTAAAACCACAAAGAGTTATCACCTCTCACCTGTCAGAATGGCTACCATCAACAAATCCACAAACGACAAGTGCTGGAGGATGTGGAGAAAAGGGAACCCTGGTTCACTGCTGCTGGGAATGCAGACTGATGCAACCACTATTAAATATGAAACTTCTGTTTGACGCAGCAATCCCACGTCTGGGAATATATCCGAAAAATGCCGATCAGAAAGAATATAGGCAGCCCTATGTTCATAGCAGTGCTATCTGCAATAGCTAAGATCTGGAAACAGCCCCGGTGCCCAACAGCAGATGAGTGGGTAAGAAGCTGTGGGACATTTCCATATGGAACTCGACGCGCTGTGAAAAAGAGGGATCTCTTACCCTTTGGGACAGCATGGATGGACCTGGAAAATACGCTAATGAAGTAAGTCAAACGGAGAAATACAAATATCATTTGATCTCACTTATCTGTGGAATCTAATGAACAAAATGAATTGACCAGCAAAATAAAACCCAAAGCAGGGAGACATGGGACAGACTGACATACCTCTATGTGGGGCTGAAGGGACGAGAAGAGATAAGCCAAAGAACTTATATAATGACTAGTGTCTCGGTGCACGAAATTCATACATTGTATGAACCATCCCACATGCTGACGGCACCCTCAGGGGATGTCGGACTGCCGGCCTGTGGCTGGACGGCCTTCTGTGCTGCACGGCCTGCTGCTTGAGCTCCAGCAGCTGCTGCACGTGCACGGCTGGGCCACCCCGGTGGGGCCTGGGAGCACTGAGTGGGCGACCGAGCACAGAGGCAGGCTCACCTGAGTTACTGCGCTTCCCCGAGTCACTGAGCTGTTCTGACTGCCTGCCTTCTACGGAGAACGGCACAGGATGGGCCTAGGCCAGCAGCCGGACATCCCTCTCGCAGTCTGGGACCCCTCGGGGGATATAGCGCCAAGGGGCAGGCAGCTAGGGAGGAGCCCACTACACCGTTCTATTTCTATAGATGTCCCCCCATGGCCTCTGCTCTGTCTGCTCAGAGAGGACCAAGGCTCAGGCAGGCCCAGGTCGTGTGCGTGGCTTTAGCGACACTTTCTCTGAGGGGCAATTTAAATGGTCACATATTTCTCTTCCCCGGATTCCTGTGCAAAACATTCTCCCCCAACAGCCACCCCCCAACAGCCACATCTAGGACTCGGCTCTCTGTGATTTACAAAAATCCCCAGAGAAAGAGCCAAGGCTAGGATCGTTTCACTCCAGTTCTCAAACAGTCATCCCACATGGCAATGAAAAGCCTCGGGGCTCTCCACCGCAAAGGGAAAGGCCTAGCAGCTCTCTGGGACAGCCAAGGGGGAGCCGCGTGACGGCCTCCCGGCCCCGAGCCCGTTCCACCAGCAGTCTCCCGCGACAGGGACCTCCACGTGCCGCCTCCGTCACCAAAACAGCCCCGCAGAGGCTGCGGCATCAGAGGGCTCAGTGGCGGAGCTGCTTCTTTCGCTGAGAAAAAAGTGAGAATGGACACTAACTCTCCTCCGGACGGCGGCGCAGGCGTCAGCATGCTGACTCCGCAGGACCAGCAGGGAGGGAGCATCCTCATGTTTCTAAGACCACAGCGCAGTCAGAGCATTTCCTCAGCAGCTTACTCAGCACTCAGCCGCCTTCTGCCCCTCAGGCGTCTGACTTCCTGACGTCAGACCAGGGCACGGTAACACTGCAGGACTCGGACCCAGGACAGAGGGTTTGAAGGAGCAGCCGAGGAGTGTGCAGCAGGCTGTGCTCTGGCTGCAGCGGGCACGCCTGGGGCGGGGAAAGCGCCCCCGCTTCGGGCTGACGCCGGCCTGGCTCCTGGAGGGGGGCCGGCCTCGAGCTGCCGGCGGTGCTCGGTGAAGGTATTTTCCCTAAACTGCTCCAGAAAGCATGTCTGTCCTGGGACAGAAAGCATGTCTGACCTGGGACGCTCCCCGATTTAGCAACATGACAACACAGCGCTTCCCGCGCCTCCGGTCACGCGGGGCCGCGCTCAGGGCTGCCGCTGCCGGCGCCAGTGCGGGCCTCCTGGGCCGTCCCCGTGGGTGCAGCCCCGGAGCTTCCCCGCCGAGGGGCGGCAGACACCCCGGACGGCGTCTGAGTTCATTAAGTCAGAGAAGACTGGGTCTGGTACTGAGCCCAGCGGCCGCCTTCCCAATGCCGGCCGCCTCCCCACGCCACGGCCGACAGCTGCCGCCCGCGCAGATGGGCCGCGGGGGGGGCGCCGGGGGCAGCCTGAGCCCCCTGTGCAGAGGCTGGGCCTGCGAGTACGGAGGAACCCTGACACCTGCAGCGGGCTGGTGTCACTGCTTTAACAAAATAAAAACACCCAAACTGAAGCCACCAGAGTCAGCACACACCGTGAGCAGGAGGTTCTGAGCCAGAAGGGGGCGTGGGACCCCGCCGTGACCCAGGCCTGGCTGACACCGCACGGAACTCACTGGCCTGGCACTGAGCGCCGCGGAGGAGCCCGCCGAAGAGACAAAAGCAAAGACCTTTCCCTCTGGGCAGCGGGAGCAGCCAGTCCTCCATCACCATTTCCTCCTCTGGTCCCGCCCCGCCCCGCCCGGTGTGCAGCGGCCGGCAGCGGGAGCAGCGGTTCTGGGGGACCTCCCGGTTCTGGGGGACCTCCCGGTTCTGGGGGGACCTCCCGGTTCGGGGGGACCTCCCGGTTTGGGGGGACCTCCCAGTTCTGGGGGGACATCCCGGTTCTGGGGGACCTCCCGGTTCTGGGGGACCTCCCGGTTTGGGGGGACCTCCCGGTTCTGGGGGGACCTCCCAGTTCTGGGGGACCTCCCGCTGCCATCGGAGGGGCTGGCGCCAAAGTGGCCGTGAAGCCTGGTGCCTTTGCTCTTCCTGTCCTCCAGCTGCTCGGCCCGCCCGGCAATGGAGGGAGCGCAGGCTGCTGGACAACAGGAAACTGAGGCCAAGATGTGTGCCAAGAGACTGAAAACAGCCTCGAGACACCAGCAAGTACAGGGGGTCACGGGGAAGGAGAGACATGGGAAAGTGATCCCTTCAGGTTGTTTATAAACGCCCGAGACCACCCAGGAGCTGAGCATGTGTGGACCTGGCCCTAAACAGATGTTGAGAATAGAACTGAAAAACAGCACCACGCAGTCCACGCGGGACAGAGCCCAAGAGCGCGCTGGGACCACAGACCCCGCAGCCCGAACCCCAGCGGATCCGCCAGCTGCGCGCGGCGTCTACACTCCCCGCGGAGGTGGCGGCACTCGGAGCGCCGGGCAGGATAGACTTTACATCTCCACGCAGGTACCAAACCACTCACCACAGAGAGCGGGAGCATGCCATCAGCAGGCATTGCACACAAGATGGTGGAGGTGCTGAAATCACCTGACAGAAAGGCTCCAGCCAGTAAGGATAAGCACGCTGGAAGCCAACAGAAAGACGCAATTTTTATAGCAAAGAATTGGCAGTGAAAAAAACTGCAGAATGAAAGCAACAAATGAAAGGAAAACTTCACAGAACGGGATAGGAGAGTAGTATGGAATTGACAGAGATGTCAATAGAAATTATAGAATCTGAACAAAGATTGGAAAACATGGACTCTTATAGGCCTGTGGGACAAAATTCAGTTATATTTATATCACCAGCCCCAGAAGGAGAGGGGAAGAAGTGAAGAAATGAACTTCCTAAATGTGGCAAGAAATATGAACTCACAAAATAAATAAACTCCGGGAAACCCTAAAAAGATAAACCCAAAGAAATCTACACCCAAACATATAACAATCCAACTACTAACAAACTAAAGACAACAACAAAACGGAAAATCTCAACAGCAATCCAGAAAAAGAAATTAAATACAGAGGAAAAACCATTGTGGTGGCTGCGGGTTTCTCAGTAAAAACGGGGCTGAACGTGAAAGCACGCAGAGAACAAAGTGTCCGCTCAGAGCCCTGCCCAGCACACCCGTCCTGGCACAGGGAGGGAAACGCAGCCCCAGGCGCCAGCAGCCAGCCCGGCAGAAAGCAGGCAGGCACACAGCTTGGCAGCTTCTCACAAAGCTGGCACACACCATGTGACAAAGCTATCCTCTCGGCGTCTGCCATAAAGGAGTGAAACTCACGTTCTCACAAAAGCAGGACACTATTGGTGATTGTCAAAAACTAGAAATAACCAGGGCCCTTCAACAGGTAAACGGCAAGTAAGTAGCGGTCCATCCATACAATGGACTATACCGTTCAGTAACAACAAGGAATGCACGACTGATACCTGGAACAAGGTGTTACGGGGACTCGGAAGTTGAATGTTTTGTGATTCTACAACATGACTTTTTTTTCAAACAGAGAGATGGGGATTTTTGTATTAGTTTCAGGTATATAGCATAGTGCTTAGACAATCATACTTTACAACGTGCTCCCCGGTATTTCCAGGACCCACCTGGCACCATACATCGTTATTACAATACTAGGGGCCCGATGCATGGAGATTGGTGCAAGAATGGGCCTTCCTTCCCCTGGCTGCCGGCACCGCCTTCCCTCCAGCCTGCAGCCACCTTTCCGCCTCCCACGCTGTCCAGAGGCCTGGAGCTGCTGGGGCAGTGTGAAACGCCTACCTTGTCACCATGGCAATGACACAAGCATCCCACCCTGCCATCCAGCCGCTCAGCGCCCCGCAATCTTTGTTGCCTTAATTTGCATACATACTCCTGATTGGCTGGTGGGCATCATGAAGGTATGGTCAATTTGCATCTTTCTCTTTTATTAGTGTAGACAAGAGGCCCAGTGCCTGAATTCATGTGCTAGTGGAGTCCCTTGGCTGAAGCTGCGGGATCAAGCTGAAGCCACTCTCTGACTTCCCCCAAGAGGCCCCAGATTGTGAGAGGGCACAGGTCAGGCCGGGGACCCCACCAATGCACGAACAGTGCCAGGGAGGGATGCAGGAGGTTGGTCAACGTGTCCAGCCTGTCTTGTTCAGTCCTGATCGGTCAGACCCCAGCAGCAAGCTAACCTACCAGTAGGAACATCCTTGATGGTCAGTGGATGTCCTAGAGTCTGGTCAACTGTCTGTCCCCTGGTGGTCAGTGCACGTCACAGTGAGCGGTTGAGCAGCCTTAGCATATCATTAGCATAATATACTTTGGTTGAACGGCTGACCAGATGACCAGACACTTAGCATATTAGGCTTTTATTATATAAGATTATTAACTATTAGAGGCTCAGTGCACAAAACTCGTGCACGGATAGGGTCGCTAGGCCTGGCAGGTGATCAGGGCCAATAGGGGACTTCCGGCTGTGGCAGCTGGTGCCTTCCTTAGTTCCGTGCTGCCCCCTGGTGGTCAGCACATCTCACAGCGAGCAATCAGTCTCCTGGTCAAACTCCCATAGGGACCATTTGCATATTGGCCATATATATATATAAACTAGAGGCCTGGAGCACAAAATTCATGGACAGAGCAGGGGGTTTTGTCCCTCAGCCCGGCCTGCACCCTAGCCAATATGGGACCCTCAGGGGATGTCCTACTGCCGGTTTAAGCCCAATCCCTGCCAGCCTGATAGCCCCCTAACTGCTCCCCTGCCAGCCCAATCGTCCCCAACTGCCCTCTCCTGCCGCAACCCACCTCTTCCGCTGGGACCACCTCCATGCCACATGGAGCTGTGGGAACCCCAGGCCTCACCATGTGGCGTGGCCCTCAGGCCCCACCTCCACTGTGCACATGGCCATCTTGTGGAAGCCATCTTTGTGGCAGCCATCTTATAATGACATCGCACGTAAGGACCACCTAGGCTTTTATTAGTACAGGTATTTCCAATGCTGTACTGCACATGCCTATGACTGCTTTGTAACTGTCAATGTGTACTTCCTTCTCCCTTTACCTTTCTCTCCCAGCCCCCCAGCACCCATCCCCTCTAACAACCATCAGTCTGTTCTCTATATGCATAAGTTTGCTTCAATTTTGTTTATTTGTTCCTGCTGTTCTTCAGATACCACATATAAGTGAAATCATATAGTATTTGCCTTTCTCTGACTGACTGAATTAATGGGCACTTGGATTGTTTCCACATCTGGAATACTGAAAATAATGCTGCAGTGAACATAGTGGTATGTATAATATGGAAAGACAACTAACTGTATAGGAGAACATATTTGCCAATGATACATCCAAGTAGGAGTTAATATTCAAAATTTATAAAGAACCTGCACAACTCAACACCAAAAAACACACAATGCAATTTAAAAATGGGCAGAGGGCCTGAATAGACACTTCTCCTAAAAGGACATACAGATGCCAGGAGACATATGAAAACATGCTCAGCATCACTTACCATCAGAGATGCAACTTAAAACCACACCGAGGCATACCTCACACCTGTCAGCTGGCCCCGTAAACCGACAAACAGCAGTGCCGGCGAGGCTGCGGAGAGGGGCCTGGGCGCTGCCGGGGGGCGCAGCCGGTGCAGCACTGCGGACGCAGTAGGAGGCTCCTCCACAAGTTAAAAACGGAGCTGCCTAGGACCCAGCGGTCCCACGTCAGGGTACATCCAGAAAAACCCAAACGGCATGACGTTCTTGAAAAGACAGAAGACAGGCCAGAGAGCAGATCAGTGGCTGCCAGGGCTTGTGGGTGGGGGAAGGCACCTTTCAGGGTTCCCCTGACTTTGGTGCTGGTCACATAAACTGTCTACACCTGAGATGTTGAAAGCAACCCAGGAGCAAAAGTAACTGTTCAATGTTAACTAACATACTGAGGGCTGAAGGTGAAGTGACCAGGAAAAACGTCCGCTGTTCCCAGGTGTGACCGCTCGCTGCACCGCCGGCCAGGGCCGCGCCGGGTCTGGAACTGACCTCACGGACAGCTGAGCGAATGCGGACACTCGCACAACCGGGAAACACTCACTCAGGACACTCAGGGGCAACGCGACTCTAGGCGCGATCACCCTTCAGTCCAGAACACCGTTAGCACGAGTTCATGCTAAGTAAAAATACAATTGCAAAAAATGGTTAATCCCAGTGCTGACATCGTACTGGTCTGCACCTCAGTCAAAGCACTCTCCAGCTCCGACCCCGGCTCCGGTGGCTGAAGCGCCGTCTTGTAGCCAAAAGGTTGTAGGCTCTTTTCCCAGCCAGGGCACATACCCAAGTTGCTTGCAGGTTCAATCCCCAGTCAGAGAGGCAACCGATCAATGATTCTCTCTCACAAAACCAATCCACATGTCCTCGGTGAGGATAAAAGGGAACTGCCTCTTTCAGAGAGGCCAGACACCCAGGCCGGACTGGAGAGGTCGGCCCGCGTCTCTCTGAGGATCTCCCTCTCTGCTCACTCACGGGGCTCCCTCCATGTGTGCAGCCACCATCTATACGGATGTCCCTCTGTGTCTGTGTCTTTCACTTTCACTTTCTCTATGGTTCCTCCATCGCAGCATTTTCTGGCCGTAAGGCAGCACACAACATGTACTAATGTTTGTTGAATGAATCAATCAGTCAACCTGCAGACTGGAAGACCATGTTCAAGAGCTAAAACATTCAGAGTGCGGGTGCCTATTGCAAAGGGATTTCATGCTCACTTTCCCTTTAAGAGCTTGTGATGAGGGGCACTGCACAAAGGCTGCAATTGCACACGCTCTTCCAAAATGACTCTGACCGTCTCCCGCAAGAGCTGGGGTCTGTGTCCTTCGCGGGCGGCACAGCGTGAGCCCTGGGATTGGTCTGACCCACGGAACATCCCGAGTGGCCCTGCACCCGTTCTGAATGGAACCCACTGGTCAGATTCCACATTCCATCCTCAGAACTCTCATTCTAGGGACAGTCTTTCTGGGAATCCAACCGCGATGCTGTGAGGCCAAGCCACCTGCAGGGGTCGCATATGGATTCTCAGGTGGAGGGACCTGAGCTCTGAGCGCAGTCAGCATCCACCACCAGCCTGGCCAGTGCACTCTGTGCGTCCAGCCCAGTCCAGCCTTCGGATGAACCTGCAGCCCCAGCCAACATCTTTGCACAGCCACCTGAGAAGCCCAGAAGCAATACCATTCACACACAGAAACGGGGCGGGAAGGTGGGGGCACAATAATAATGATCTGAGTTGTGGAGTGTTCATTGCACAGTGATAAGCGAAACAGCTACGGAGGAATTTCATTTTCTCTGTGATAATTCTAAATGAGTAAGTTTACACTACTTACTTAACCTCATTGGCCTTTTCTTCTTTCTTTCTCTTCCTGGAAACAGCATAAAAGTTAACTGAGTCTGGAGCACGGAAGGCTTTCTGACCCAGGGCCTCACAGGAATGCATTTGGAGCAACAACCTAAGATTGGCCAGCCTTTGCTCCTTATCGTCATTTCCATTAAAATAGCCGCACCGTCCAAGGGAAGCTATACATGTCAGTGACCCCCAGGTTCCCACCCTCCGACCACTCCTGTCCCTGCCCAGCCTGCCCTGAGGGCAGCGGGAGCATCACCGCGGGCTGAGTGCGGTGAGGCTGCTAGTGGGCGACCCTCCCTCCGTCTGGGCGTAAGCTGAATACAACGTAGACGTGAATGTACTGTTCTCCTGGTGTCCCCCCCTCTGAAGACACCGTCTGGTAAGCCCACCCAATAGCTGGGAACGCAGCCTTCTGCTCCGCCCAGTACACAAGCTGCCAGGGACAGCCTGCAGACCTCCCAGCGCCTCCACGTTGTTCTTAACACCCCTTTTAAGGGGACCAGAATCAGCTCCAACTCCTGGCGAGGAGGAGTGCGTGGAATCGCAGGAGCACTCTCAATGCACTTGCCAAAGATCAGAGATATAAATGCTTTTAAAAGAATTTCCCAATCCCTTAATAAAGTAACTGGTTGACTTTCTTATTTTAAGAGCCAGCAGAAGATGGGCTCCTCCAGTGCTTCTCGAATTAGATACCAGCAGTGGGAAAACGATGGATTGACCACGTTTTTCTCTTCTCTCCCTTTCTAAAAGCCCCACAAAACAATAGGAAGAAATAAAATGAGGTTCAAACCCACAACCACACGGAGAGCAAGATAAGCAAGTCCCACAAGCGTACAGAAGAAGGTGAGACACCGGTACAGAGGCAGCAGGCCTGGCGTCTGGTGTGCGCAGGACAGAGCAGCACGAAGGGCCCATGAGGCTCACACACAGACTCAGGGCTCAGCGATGTCAGACTCAGCGGAGCCAGTGGGGAGGGGGGCAGTGGGCCTGCAAACACACAGATGGATCCGTAACGAAACTCCCGTCTGCCAGGCCCACCACCTTCCCACCTGGGCAGCGACACCACAGGCCCGTCACTGCAGGATCCATTTGTTTACCTTCCCCTAATCCTAACCCCTCACCCCTAACCCTTAACCTCTAACCCCTAACCCTAATCCTTAACCTCTAATCCCTAACCCTTCACCCCTAACCCCTAACCTCTAACCCCTAACCTCTAACCCTTAACCTCTAACCCCTGCATGGGGCAAAAACAGAGTGTGGCTGTCATCCAAGAGTGAAAGGAACAGACCACCCCGGAACAGGCCTGTGCACCTGGTGAAGTGCCCACCCCACAATGAACTTGACGTGGGCAAGTTCACCCATTTGGGCAAATGGGCCTCACCGGTCCTAGGCTGTTGTTTCCATCAGAAACCAAACAAGAACCACAGACACCTAAGAGAGCTCCCAAATGTAAAGGAGGTGCCAAGACAGAGAACAGAGGACCACAGAGGCAACCAAGAGAACTGCAAGAGAAAGAAAATTAGATCTTCAGAGACATTAGAGGTGGTATTGGAGCCCTTAAGAATATCAGAATGTAATGAAAAATGATGATTAGAGAAGGGGCTATTGTAAATTAAAATATGATGCCAGAATAAAAACAAACTTCAATAGAAAGAGGGGAAGATAAAATCGAAGCGTCTCAGGAGAACAAAAAGGAAAAGGGAGTTCAGAAAGTCGGGACAGAAAGAGTGGGAGGGCTGGTATTTGAGAGAAGACACAGAGAGTGTTATCAAGCTGAGACTCAGCACCACATAAAGGATCAACCCGCCTCCGAGCAATGACAGGACAGGAGCCTCTGCTCCATCACCGCGGGCCCGGCACCAGGGTCACCAGAGCCCCGGCCGCTCCTACTGCCGCGGAGAGAACGGCTCTGAGGCCGCGGGGCCGCTCAGGGCGGGCGCGGGGGATGCCGCCCAGCCACACTGCCCGTCGGAATGGCCCGGGCGTGTGCGGGGAGCCACACACACCGCCTCTCAGAGCGCCGGGCCCTGTCCCAGCTCTCCGCCAGCCTCACAGCACCTCAGCTTCCTCCGGCTTCCTGGGGAGCCGCCCGGCACAGGTCATCCTGGCGGCGCCCACCCCGGGTCAGACAGCCTGGCGCCCAGGGGAAGAGAGGGCCCGGAAGGAGAGGCTGCGGCCTCGGTGTGCACACTTCTCTAGGACGCGTCCTAAGCGCTGCAGGGGACCCTGCCATCCCCCTAAGAGGGCATTCTTTCTCTTCTGGGAATTCTGAGGAATCGGCGATGATCCATCACACACCGTAAAGCTGGAGCTTGTCACCCAGCAGCTTTGCTGTGCTGCCTATGACAGGCTCACAGGAGGCAGGTCACACACACACACACACACACACACACACACACACACACACACCCCAGCGGAGGGCAGGGCCTGGGGCAGGCCGGCCTCCCCGCAGGGGGGAGCTGAGGTTATAATTAGAACCCACTGCAAACTGCTCGGAGCTCCCCAGAGGGAGGGCTATAAATAACTCAGGGTATTATTATCCCCAAAGATAATCAATTATTTTCTCATCAAAAGGAGCTGAAGAAAGGCTTTGCAGGGGACCCCTCATTTGTGTAAGCCTCCGGCTTTAACAGATTTCCCGCTTAGAACTCACAGCCCAAGCCAGCCCAGCTTCCTCTGACAAAGGGAATCCGTCCAGTACCTGAAGTCCCTTTGTTGCTGGGAAAATACGAGTAGCACTTTAATTGTGCCTGTTAACTAGCTTAACTAGCTTCACTTATTTTACAGACTGGGGGGGGGGAGGGGGGGGAGAGAAAGGGGGCATGAGAGCCCCTCCGATCCCCAGGCCTAAGGTCCCTGTTCCTCCAGACCTCCAGGCCGCCCCTCCTGGGACCAGGCCTCCCCTCCTGTGAGGGCGGCTCACCCTCGTCAGCTCCAGAGGCGGTCCCCCCACACAGCCTCTCCGCTCCGGCAGTCCCTCACACAGCCTCCCCACTCCGGCGGTCCTCCCACACAGCCTCCCCGCTCCGGCGGTCCTCCCACACAGCCTCCCCACTCCGGCGGTCCTCCCACACAGCCTCCCCGCTCCGGTGGTCCTCCCCACACAGCCTCCCCACACACAGCCTCCCCGCTCCGGCGGTCCCTCACACAGCCTCCCCGCTCCGGCGGTCCTCCCCACACAGCCTCCCCACACACAGCCTCCCCGCTCCGGCGGTCCTCCCCACACAGCCTCCCCACACACAGCCTCCCCGCTCCGGCGGTCCTCCCCACACAGCCTCCCCGCTCCGGCGGTCCCCCACACTGCCTCCCCGCCCCCACACAGCCTCCCCACACAGCCTCCCCGCTCCGGCGATCCTCCCCACACAGCCTCCCCACACACAGCCTCCCCACTCCGGCGGTCCTCCCACACAGCCTCCCCACACACAGCCTCCCCGCTCCGGCGGTCCTCCCACACAGCCTCCCCACACACAGCCTCCCCGCTCCGGCGGTCCTCCCACACAGCCTCCCCGCTCCGGCCGGCGTTTCTCCCGGTCCGTGCTGTGCCGGCTCCCGGGTCCTGGCAGCGGGAGGGCCTGAGGGCCCGCGTTAGCGGCCGTCAGCGGTCCCCTCACCTTTGGCACGGGCTGGTGGGCCCTTTTCTTAATGACCTGACAAAGGAGGAAATCAGCCTCTGTGGTGCCACTCACAGGCCTAAGCCGCACGGCGCTGCCCTCACTCCCTAGATGACAGCGTGGCAAGGCACACGCTCCGGAGACCACACTTCAAGCAGCCACACTCCCGAGTCCTCAGCAAAGAGCACACAAACCCGTTCTCTGAAAAGGCCAATGGGAAGGCAGTCCTCAAGGCCCTGGCCAGGCGCTCTGCCTGGGCGCCTTCCGCCTGGGCGCCCTCCGCCTGGGCACCCTCCGCCTGGGCGCCCTCCGCCTGGGCACCCTCCGCCTGGGCGCCACCTGCCTGGGCGCCACCTGCCTGGGCGCCACCTCACAGGTGGCTCCATCCCTGGGTGAGGCGGGACGCAGCTCCCTGGCCACTGCACAGGGCGGAGGACGCCCTTCCAGGCCTGAGGACAGGGACAGCCCAGGGAGCCCCAGCCTCTTCCCTGCACTCCCCTTTCCCAGGGAGAAGCGTCACCTGTTCTCTGACCAGAGCACGACTCAGAAACTGCAGAGGAAGCTCAGCCTCCTCCACCCGGTCCCGCCCTGCCCCTGCCTCCCAGCTGCCTCCGGCCATGACTCTGAGATGCCGATCCGTGTAAGCCCCTGGGCCACCCCTTCCCCGCAGAACTGCTGGCCCAGCACACACGTTCCCCCAGAGGAAGAGTCCGTCTGGGGAAGGCAGAGTCTGAAGAGTCCGTCTGGGGAAGGCAGAGGGGTCCCCCTCCCGCCCAGAGGACGAGTCCATGCTGGGAAAAGCAGATGCCCCACCCTCAGAGGAAGAGTCCATGCTGGGGAAGGCAGAGGGCACTGCCTGGTCCAAGGTGACTGCAGGCTGTAAGGGGTGGTGTGATCAGAGTGCCAACATCTTTCATTCAAATGACTTTAATTACTGGAATGCACAGGTTTTTAATATGCAAATAAATTTTAAAATAGGAAAAAATACCCACAAACCCTTGACCTCTTGGGGCAGGCAGCCATGCACTTCCAGGTCAGAGGTGGGAGCTGGCAGGAGAGAAGCGGGGCCTGGGACAGCCCCAGCCCTCCGAGCCTCAGCGAGCGGCAGCGGCAGGCGGACCCACGGGAAACACCCCTAGAAACAGCGTGGGGGGAACTGGCCCCACAGCTCACCACGCCTCCCGAGGCCTCCCAGCCTGGACGCAGCGGGGAGACGTGAGGCCTCTGCTGCACCCGTCTGAAGATTCTCACAGGATGAAGGTCAAAACTGGGTTTTATCACAGGCACCCGGGAAGGATGTCAGTGCCAAGAAGCCTCGTGGGCACTGCCACAGCTGCACTTACAGCTGCACGGGTCCCTGGGAGATCACCGAGGCCCGCACCCAGGACCCTGAGCGCCCTCCTCCGGACATGGGCCCTTCCGGGGGACCGGGTGAAAATGAGGGCGTCAGGGTGGACGCTAATCCAATGTGACTGGTGTCCTCATAACAGGAAACGTGGGCGCAGAAGCAGGCACAGAGGACTCAGGAGACAGCCGCCACCCGCCTGCCCAGCCCTGCCTGCACCTCAGCCGCCACGCTGCGAGGATGCTCACGCTGACATATCACACACTGAGAGCGTGCGTGTGGACACAGGAGCGACGGGCGATGCAGCCACGGCCGCCACGGCAGAGGCAGGCCACCCTGAGCGAACAGGAGCCCCCGCCCACGCTGACAGAGGAAAACACGAGTGAAGTGAGTCTGGGAGGCACGGATGGTTTCGTGTCCCCGCGAGTTCCAAACACGGTCCACTTCCGGGGAGCCGGCCGGGGAGCCCCATCGCTCAGGGGAGCCCCATCGCCGGCCGGGGAGCCCCATCGCACGCCGCCAGGATGCAGACAGCCACCCAGCACCGCATCCCGCTGCCACCTGTGCCGGACCTGTCAGCCAAGGAGGGGAACGGGCCCACAAAGTCGGCTGTTCCCTTCCAAGGTCAAGGGTGTGGAGTCAAGAACAGGCTGAGGGACTAGACAACTGGCTGGAAAACAGGCAAACATTAAGGACGATGGTTGTGGAAAGGCCATACATATAAGAAAAATATCACATAACAACAGCATATGCATATGACCGCAAATGAAAATTGAAGTAAACATTCCAATTTTAAAAACATTTTTTAAATCTTCACCAGGGATATTTTTCCCATTGATTTTTAGAGAGAGTGGAAGAAAGGGAGGGTAGGAGGGAGGGAGGGAGGAAAGGAGAGAGGGAGGAAAGAGAGAGAAACATCAATGTGAGACACATTGATTGCCTGCCTCCTATACACACCCCAACCGGGGCAGGAGATCGAACCTGCAACTCAGGGCCGTGCCCTTGACTGGTAATCAAACCCATGACCCTTCGATGCATGGACCAATGCTCTAACCACTTAGCTACACTGGCCTGGACACTACTTCAATTTTTTAAGCATGAGTTATCTCCGGTGGCATAATTACAAATAATGTTTTCTTTTTTATACTGTTTTCCTTCGAAATACTGACATACATGAATCAATCTTATCATCAGGTGAACAACAGGGTAGAGGTGAGCATCACAGAGCTACTAAGCCGACGCAGTGCCAGTCATCAGCCAGAGTTAAAGCGAGGCCACGTGGGCTGCGGGCCGTCACAAAGAGAAAGGCCTTCAGGCAAAGGCCCACTGAGGGCCAGGAGCCTTTGGGTGAGGAGAGAGGAAGTGAGAGCAGAGGGGAGAGGAAGTGAGAGCAGAGGGGAGAGGAAGTGAGAGCAGATGGGGAGAGGAAGTGAGAGCAGATGGGGAGAGAAAGTGAGAGCAGACGAGGAGAGACAGTGAGAGCAGAGGGGAGAGGAAGTGAGAGAGCAGAGTGGAGAGGAAGTGATAGCAGAGAGGAGAGGAAGTGAGAACAGAAGGCGAGAAGGATTGAGAGAAGAGGGGGAGAGGAAGTGAGAGCATACGGGGAGAGGAAGTGAGAGCAGATAGGGAGAGGAAGTGTGAGAGCAGAGGGGAGAGGAAGTGAGAGCAGAAGGGAGAGGAAGTGAGAACAGAGGGGGAGAGGAAGTGAGAGCAGACAGGGAGAGGAAGAGCAGACGGGAGAGGAAGTGAGAGCAGGCAGGGAGAGGAAGTGAGAGCAGGCAGGGAGAGGAAGTGAGAGAGTGAACAGGGAGAGGAAGAGAGATCAGAGGGGAGAGGAAGTGAGAGCAGATGGGAGAGGAAGTATGAGCAGAGGGGAGAGGAAGTGAGAGAGTGGACAGGGAGAGGAAGAGAGAAGAGATGGGGACAGGTGTTGAGAGAAGAGGGGTGAGGAAGTGAGAGAGCAGATAGGAGAGGAAGTGAGAGCAAAGGGAGAGGAAGTGAGAGCAGAGCAGGCCTCCCCGGAAACAAATCCCAGAGCAGAGCTAATCCAGACTCCTCAGGGACCCTCTGCTCAGCTGCAGCCGCCAATTTACAGGAAGGTCTGCTCCAGAGGTGGGTCCTCCAAGGAGTTCCGGGTACGTGGGCTGGCTGGGACGGGACTGGTGTCGGAGACAGGAGAGGCGAGCACAGAGGCGAGCACACTGTAGGGTGTAAACGTGGAGCCCCAGGATTGTACCCCTGAAGCTAGCGACACGCACCCACTGCGCTTACACTGTGGGACAGGGAGGCGGCCATGAGGAGATCCTGGAAGGGATGGCATCCCGGCCGAGAGGCCCGGGGAAACCAGCCCGACACCCACACAGCGACCACGGCGGCAGCCCCTGGGCTGCGCGGCGGTCAGTGCTGGCCGTGGCTTCCTCACAGTCGACCCAGGAAACCAGCCACAGCAGCGTCACCGAGTGTCCAACAGCACAGGAGGCACGGGGAGCACAGGAGGAGGCATGGGGAGCACAGGAGGCACGGGGAGCACAGGGGAGGCACGGGGAGCACAGGGGAGGCACGGGGAGCACAGGGGAGGCCCGGGGAGCACAGGAGGAGGCACGGGGAGCACAGGAGGAGACACGGGAAGCACAGGAGGCACGGGAGCACAGGAGGAGGCATGGGGAACACAGGAGGCAGGGGGAGCACAGGAGGCACAGGGAGCACAGGAGGCACGGGGAGCACAGGAAGAGGCACGGGGAGCACAGGAGGCACGGGGAGCACAGGAGGAGGCACGGGGAGCACAGGAGGTGGCCCGGGGAGCACAGGAGGAGGCATGGGGAGCACAGGAGGCACGGGGAGCACAGGGGAGGCCCGGGGAGCACAGGAGGAGGCACGGGGAGCACAGGGGAGGCACGGGGAGCACAGGAGGAGGCACGGGGAGCACAGGAGGAGGCACGGGGAGCACAGGGGAGGCACGGGGAGCACAGGAGGAGGCACGGGGAGCACAGGAGGAGACACGGGGAGCACAGGAGGCACGGGAGCACAGGAGGAGGTATGGGGAACACAGGAGGCAGGGGGAGCACAGGAGGCGGCACGGGGAGCACAGGAGGAGGCACAGGAGGAGGCACAGGAGGAGGCACGGGGAGCACAGGAGGCGGCACGGGAGCACAGGAGGAGGCACGAGGAGCACAGGAGGCACGGGGAGCACAGGAGGCGGCACGGGGAGCACAGGAGGCACGGGGAGCACAGGAGGAGGCACGAGGAGCACAGGAGGCACGGGGAGCACAGGGGAGGCACGGGGAGCACAGGGGAGGCACGGGGAGCACAGGAGGAGGCACGGGGAGCACAGGGGAGGCACGGGGAGCACAGGAGGAGGCACGGGGAGCACAGGAGGAGGCACGGGGAGCACAGGGGAGGCACGGGGAGCACAGAAGGAGGCACAGGAGGAGGCACGGGGAGCACAGGAGGCACGGGGAGCACAGGAGACATGGGGAGCACAGGAGGAGGCACGGGGAGCACAGGAGGAGCCACGGGGAGCACAGGAGCAGCCCCGGGGAGCACAGAAGGAGGCACAGGAGGAGGCACGGGGAGCACAGGAGGCACGGGGAGCACAGGAGACATGGGGAGCACAGGAGGAGGCACGGGGAGCACAGGAGGTGGCACGGGGAGCACAGGAGGCGGCACGGGGAGCACAGGAGGCACGGGGAGCACAGGGGAAGCATGGGGAGCACAGGAGGTTAGCTGTCCTAGGAGCTGAGTGCACCCGAAGATGGAGAACAGTTAACTCAAGTTCTCCAGCTCCCCACTTCATCCCGCCCCCAATCACGTGCCGCTGCCCCTCCACGGGTGATGGCAGACCTTGAACGGCAAAAGCCCGCAGGCCCTGCCAAGGTGGTAGCCACCAGCCGCATAGGGTCTTTCTGAATCCATTAAATCCACTCACAGACCAGAACTGCAGTCACGGCGCTCGGTGCAGCCGCTGCATTGGGTGACGCTGCTCCACGCAGCTCAGCAGCGAGAGGCCCGGGCGGGAGGTGGGGGCCTCGCCTGGGTGCACGCCACCTGAGGCCGCGGCCCCGGAGCTCAGGCCGCCCCGCTGCCGGGAGCGCCACTCCTGACAGTCCTGCCGGAGCCGAAAGCCACGGGGCCCCTCCTGAGGACCCGCAGCCTGGCCAGGGCCCTCCCCCACGGGGCTCTGCCGGGCGCCCCGAGTCCTGGGCACAGAAAAGCCAGGCGAGGAGCCAGAGGACACACTCAGCGGGCAGGCAGCGGGCTCGGCTGGCCTCTCCCCGGGTCACGCCGGCCCAGCAGCCCGCCCACCCCAGCGGGCCGCCTCCCCCACGGGGCTCTCCGGCATCAGTCCCCACAGGCGGCCGCGACACCCTCTCAGGGGCAGCCAGATGTTGCCTGCGGCCGTGCGCTGGCAGGAACCGTGTCACAGTCACCCCAAGATCGACGGGGAGGACCGGCACAACTACCCCGTGCCCCACGGAGGGCGCCTGCTCCTCACCCCGGCTTCTGTGCAGCCAGGCCCGGGACAAAACTCTCCTCCACACCCTCGCCTGTCTGAGTGCCTCGCGCTGTCAGACAGGCTCTCCCCCGGCCCCCCACCTGGTGTCCAGCTGACCCTCCGCCCGGCGCGCGTGGCCTGGACACTGAGCACGCTTCCATGTCCAGTTTGGCAAAACTTTTGAACATTTTTTTTAAAAAAAAACACGCCAGGATATGATTTGGATAGATATTAGCATGCACTAATTATGTCCGAGCAGCGTGTGGACCAACTGTTTTTAGTCATAGTTTCTAAACGGAGTCATGTCTCCCCGTGCCGAGGCGATAATTTACTGCCTGAACTCCGCTGCCTGCCCGAGCTGCTGGCGAACTCTCACCTCCCTCCAGCGTCCGCACCCCAGAACCAGCCCCCCCAGGGCGGCGCCCCCCCTCCCCACGGCCGGTGCCACCAGCTCGCCCTTTTGTCCTCAGGCCCCAGCAGGCAGCCGGTTCCAAATGGCAGCGTGGCCTGCAGCTGGCCAAGAACAAAGAGAGGGGTGAGCAAAGGGCAAAGGGCAAAGGGCAAAGGTGGAGAGCAGTTACAAAACAAACATCCTGGCCCCTGTTCCTGGGCCTCTTCAACTGGGCAAACCAGCCTCAGGGACAGGCTCTCTGAGTCAGGGCGACCACCCGCCTCCTTAAATGGGCTTCCGGTCCCCCCTCCCAGTTCCTCCTCTCCCGCCCTCCTCTCCCTCCTCCCGGCCCCTGCTTTCTCCCCCCTCTCCCTCCTCCCCACTCATCCTCTCCGCCCCTCCTCCCCGCCCCTCCTCTCTGTCCCTCCTCTCTGCAGTGAGACCCAGTGGCTGCATGGCTCAGGGCGACCCTACAGGGGCAGGGCCCAGCAAGGGGGCACTGCAAGGTTACGGCAGAGAAGCATCAGCCCGGAGCCCCTCCCCGAGGCGGTTTCCTCCGCCAGAGACTTAATTCACTCCCGGGGTTTAGGCCCTCCATCACCTGCCTGCCTCCCTCAGCCCGGCCGAGGCTGAAAGCAAACCAGTGACCAAACCAGTGACTTTGTGGCAGCAGCCAAGGCGGGTGCGGCCGCACCTTGTGCCCTGTGAGGTGGCTGTCCCGTCTGGGGACCCCTCCTCCATCAAGGGAAGGCGTTTCCAGAAGCGGTTAGGAGCAATCACGAAGGCAGGCAGGAGCAGTTGGGAGCCAGCAGTCCTGGATTATGAGAGGGATCAGGCCTAAACAGGCAGTCAGACATCCCTTGAAGGGTCCCAGATTGGAGAGGGTGCAGGCTGAGCTGAGAGACACCCCCTCGCTGCGCCCCACCCTCTGTGCACGAATTTCATGCACCAGGCCTCTAGTCTATCTATAATAATAATAAAAGTATAGCCGAAGCCGGTTTGGCTCAGCGGTAGAGCATCGGTCTGCGGACCGAAGGGTCCCAGGTTCGATTCCGGTCAAGGGCATGTACATTGGTTGCGGGCATATCCCCAGTAGGGGGTGTGCAGGAGGCAGCTGGTCGATGTTTCTCTCTCATCGACGTTTCTAGCTCTCTAGCTCTCTCCCTTCCTCTCTGTAAAAAATCAACAAAATATATTTTTTTTAAAAATTAATAATACAAGTGTAACATGCTGAAGGGAAGCGGGCCACAGGCTGGCAGCCATGGAAGAAAGTCCTGCTCTTGCACCAAATTCATGCCTTGAGCTTCTCGTCCTAAATGTTCACTGCGACCAGGCTTCGTGTCTGGCTTCTCCTGGGCTCTCCCGTTTTCTCACGTGGTGGCTGTGTCAGTGCTGCCGTACACAGTGCACTCAGGGGGCAGCTTACACAGGACCGCACTTCCTCCCTCGGGGCCTGTTACCCACGATCTGGTTTGCTCCTCGTGGACAGCGCACACCTTCTGCTCGGCTCCACTCCCGGCGTTTCACGGTTTGCCTTTGTACCCGGTGCTCGGCTCTGTGCAGTGCCATTTCCCGCAGCACCTGCTCACTCTGGGTCTGTCGCACCGTGGACATGTCTCCGTGGTTAAAGGTCTCACATCACTGTGTGTGTGGCCTCGGCCAGGGGCCTCCGGTGCTGTCTGTGCTGAAGGACCACAGCCCGGCCGCGGGCGCAGGCTCTGCCTCTGACGGCGGCTGCGGGGGCCGTCGCCCTAAGGTCTGAAGTTCCCTGAAGGAGGCCCTCGTCTCCCGCTTTACACTAAAGGGAGATGACAACGCTCAGGGAGGGAGGCCCGTTTAACCAGACGGACTGGAGCCAGCCTCTGGCACCCGCGGGAGCCACGCGTGATGCGAAGGAACGTTCTCCACGGAAGGAACACACCGCGCCGCGGACCGGCGACAGCGGCCGCCTCCTGCCCGCGGGGAAGACCCCCCAGGCACCCTCCGAGCTGACGGATGTGGGTTCCCTAACTCTGTCCCTGAGCCAGCCGGCCTGGGGCGGAGGGCCGCGGGGAGGGGGCGGCGGAGGGGGCGGAGGAGGAGAGGCGGGAAGCTGGCAGCGGCCCCTCAGGGCAGGGAGGCGGCTCCAGCACAGGACACAGGAGGAAGCGGCCGTGCGGGGGCAGGCCAGCTGGCTCAGGGAGGAGGCCAAACTCCGGTCTCCGGGTGGAGGCGGCAGCTCCGGAGGAAGCCGCCACGAGGGCTCCCGCGCGGACAGCAGGCCGGCGGCTGGGCGCTCCCAGGCGGGGGCTCTGGGTGTCCCTGCGGCAGTGACCTGGCTGAAGCCGGGGCGCAGGGACCTGTCCCAGACCCGGGCCTGCAGGGCGGGCGGGGCGGGGCGGGGCGGGTCTTCCCTGCGGTGCTCTGAGGAGAGGCCGGTGACAGCACACCTGTCAGCGGCTGCTGAATATTTCAAGGCCACAGCTGCCACTTCCACTCAGAGAACAGCCTCCGTTAACACCTGCTCACCGCAGCCCAGGGCCTCCGTCTGCAGCCGCGGATCGGACCGTCCTCTTGCCTTTCCATTCGTGTTCACTGAGAAACACTCCACAAGGGTCTGGCCGCCACGGACAGCGGCTCCTCGGATGGGCCTGGGCAGAGAAAGTGAAGCCTCCCCCGTCACTGGAGCATCCGTGATTCCTGGGAGAGGCCACAGGCAGCACCGAGGAGGCTGGGAGACGCGGGCGGTGACTGTGGGGCGGCTTCTGGAAGGGGCGCCTGCGGACATGGGGGGGAGGAGGGGAAGGGAGGCCAGCCCCAGGGGAGCTACGGGGAGCTCTCGATCTCATGATGGAACCTAAGGGTGGAGAGTGCAGCCCATGGATAAGCAAAGGAAGTGGTTAGCACACAGGTGGGCAAGACAGACATTTTCCTCATTATTCTTTTACCATATTGCCAGGGCTTATTTGCTAAATTCTACAGAGGACATTCTGCATGTGTTTCCAGGTGCTCAGTACTTCTCTACGCTCAGTGTATTTCCACTGCCGCGTGACAAATCCTGCCTCGCTCGGCAGCTCAGTCCTCCAGGCAGGAAGCTGGCACCGGAGCTCCAGGGCCGGGCCTGGCCGAGCTAACATGGAGCCGCCGGCGCAGCTGCTCCCTCCCTCCGCTCTGCACTCGGGTCTTGTCTGACTGTTTCTGTGCATCCGGAGGACGGAGGCCGTTCCCGTGCTGCTGTCAGCTTCTCCGCTTTCAGAAGCTGCTTCCACGTGGCCCCTCCGTCTCCAAAGCCAGCAGCGCATGCCAGCCTTCTCACAAATGGACTCTGACTTCTGGTCTCTGACCTCGAGGCTCAGGTGTGAATCGAACGAGGCCCGGCCAGCGGGGTGCGCTCCTCCCTGACAGTCACTGTGCCACACACCCCAGCCGAATGAAGGGGCGTGGGGCCCCCGGGGGCCTCGGCACCCGCCCTTCGCCCCTCCGAAGGCGCAGAGCAGCCGGCGAGGCCGAGGCCCACGCCTGCAGTGCGATCCTCTTCTGCCACCTCTGGCTCTCACCACGGCAGGGTTTACAACACGAAGTTCCAGATCACAGCATTCCTCTGCTCACATGCTCCCAAAGCCCCTCGGAGCATCCAGAGTAACAACTGCACCGGCGCGGCCCTCTCTGTCAACACTGCAAGCTGCCAGCCTCGCCTGCAGGCCCTCGTCCTCCCCGGAAAGCTGTGCCTCAGACAGCCCGGCGTCTCCGCCCGTTTCCTGCCTTTCACTGTCCTGTGTCTCGTCTGATCTCCCCTCAGACGGTTCTATGTGCACCTGCTCACCCATGAACACCAGTTCAGACTCATCACCACCGAGCAAATCAGTGAAAACTCCCACCACGAGCTGCCCGGAGCCTGCGTGTTAAGCAAGCGTGTGTCCCCTGCTGTTCTTGTGAACGCGGAGAATTCTGTCCTCTGTGGTCCTGAGGAGACGTCTCGCCTGTTAGTTCCTCCCTGAACACGCAGACACCACCCCACGCTGCGGGCAGGGGCCGCGAAGGCGCCAGTGCTGCTGGGAACGCAGTGGTGCAGCCGCTTTGGAAAACAGTTTGGTGGTTTCTTACAAAACTAAACATACTCTTACCCTACACCAGTCGTCAGTCCTCTGTATTGAACCAAATGAGCTGGATGTACGCTCATAAAAACCTGCACAGGGATGTTTATTCAGAACTCCAGGACGTGCAGCCAAGACGCCCGGCCAGCTCAGGCGCCGGACCCCGGGCCCGGCACCGCCCGCGCTCAGAGCGCCGATGGCCCTGGCAGACCCGGAGGAGCCGGACGTGCAGGCCACTGAGTGCGTGTGACAGCCTCACTTTTCACAAATGCACAGTTTGGTGTCACAGGCAATAAATCAGGACTCATTATTGGAAAAGAAAGAAAGAAATCAGACTCATTATTGGAAAAGTTTCCCAAATTGCACCTGCCTCCCTCCCTCCCTCCCTCCCTCCCTCCCTCCCTCCCTCCAGCAGGGAAACCACGCCGTTGGCATCCTGCAGCCTGCAAGGAAAAGCCGCGGCAGAGACCGCCCAGCCGTCCTAGCTACTGCCTCTGACTCTGGTGGAATCTTCTAGACGCAGCCCTGGACTCCTGCTTCCCCGCCATGCTGTCCGCACCGAATTCATCCTCAGAAACACGCTCCTCCAGAGCGCTCCTCCAGCTCTCCGGCTCCTGAAGGCTGTCAGCGAGGCCCCCGCCAGAGCCGGGCAGCCTCAGGGCGTGGGGCCTGGCGGCTCTTCCGGCTCAGCCGGTCTGTGTGTGTGTGTGTGTGTGTGTGTGTGTGTGTGTGTGTCGCGTTCCAGGCAGCACCCCGCTTCACTGGAACGAAGAGGACACAGGGCCTGACCCCCTGCTGGGGGAACGCTCCCGTGCTCGGTAACCCCGTCTGAAACAGCTCTAGGCGTCTTTATTGTCCTCGGTGGCTTAGAACTGATTAAACAAAAGGACGTTCTGTCCAAACCCGCGTTTCTCTTATTACTTCCGACCACCTCGCCTCCTCCAACAGCTGCCTTCTCCAGCTCCTGCTCTTCAATGTGCTCGGCAGGCGGCCGTGACTGCTCAGCCCCTGCACACCCGGGCGGCTCTGCCCCCTCCTCAGACCCCCTCTCGGGAACACAGCTCTTCTGGGGAGGCTGGGGGAGTCGGGGGTGAGGAGGGCTGCACAGCCCCCCTCACCAGCTGTCATCTGTGCCATAAAACCATGGTCCCCAAACTGTCACTACAATTATACCCACTCTGCCCTTCGGTTCTCTGAAAACAGAGGCACCTGAGTCCCCTCTTGGTGGCAAAACACTTTTAAGTCAAGAATGCTCATCTGTTTCTAATCCGGGAATCCGTTATTAATGAAAGAGGAACTAAAAAGCAAGCTCCTCAGGGTTAAAAAGCACCGCAGGCCTGTTGTGTTTTACAGCTGCAGGGTTTTCACACGGACAGGAGGAGGCTGCACACCGAGCCCTCGCCCGCTGAGACGTCCCCAGAGCTCACCCATCCCTCAAGAGAAAAAGCAGGGACTGTCTCGCACACCGCTCCACTTCACAGCCCAGCTGCCCCTGGAAATGCAAGCTCTGCCGGAACAGGGACAGCGAAGCGTGCATGTTACACGTGTGTGCACACAGGTAAGCGGTAGCGTGACTCCAGCGTGAACCACACTCCATCCATGTGCCTGTGGGGGTGGAAAGCACATAGCCACGCCAAGGTAACCAAGCCCATGATGGCCTCGCTGTTTCTCCCCCAAGCCCTCTCCCCCCCCCCCAACTAGAAGGAAGCTCTGCGTTCTCCAGGACTCCCTGTGACCTGGAATGTCAGCTGAGCCATCAGACGGAGACCATCTCTCTGGCGTTAAACCTGGCTCGCAGGCAGGCGCGGGCATGGGCTCACTCCCAGTCCGGCACACGCCCAGGCTGCAGGCTCAATCCCAGGAGGGGTCCCACAACAATGTTTCTCCCTCCCTCCCCTTCCTCTTCCCCTCTCTAAAAATCAGTAGAAATATTTTAAATCATTTTTAAAAAGATAAAGGTGCTCTGATGGCTCCAAACCTGAGGACAGGAGGAGCTTTATTTATTCTCTGCCAGCTCCTGGGCAGCGCTGCGGCCAGGACCAGGGCGCCAGGCCACGTGCCCAGCGCCTCAGACGGTGTGCAGTGTCTCCCGCGGGTCACCCAGACGCCCATCTCTGATCCACACAATGGAGCTGCCATGCCCATTTTGCAGATGCAGAAACTGAGGCTCCGGGAGATGAAATAACCTACAAGGGCTCCACCCCACTCAAGGTCCCAGCACAGCTTTGACGTGGCTGGCTGGCTTGCTAACACACTCTGAAAATAATTAAGAGATTGGGACTCCCGCAAAAAACAGAGAGGAAGAGGTGAGACGCAATTACTCCAAAAGTTTTACTAGTCATTTTCTTTACCTAATTCTTTCCTACATGGGAGGAATATCTCGCTTTTACTCTAAAGCAGAATAATCTATTTTTTATCCTTACGTAGCAAGAAGTACATGAAATAAGCCTTCCCTTCCTCTCCCGCCTTTCCTCTCGCTCTGGATTTTTTTAAGACTGCAAGCCCTACTCCACGCGGCAGATGATGGAGGAGGAGGTGGGGAGGCACCTTCATTAAAGAAAGTGGGAATAAGGCAAACGAAAGGAATCGGGAGAAAGTGCCGGAGAGCGAGCAACCAGACGCCCTCCTGTCCGGCTGTGCTGCTGTCAGATCGGAGTGGGCACGTCCTGGGAAATTCTGGATCCCAGGGGAAGGCTGCACTTTAAGTAAAAGGCGGAAAATTACAGACCAGATCTGTGTGCAGCTCTGAATTGCTGGTTTTAAGAAACTATTATTAACAAAGAGGCAAAAGCACTGCTCATCTGAAGAGAATTCTTTAAGGAAAAGCACGGTAATAACTGCTGAGCACACATAATGCAGTGAACTCCAGGGGAGGGTCTAACCCACACCGAAACCACCAGGCAGCGCTTACCCCGAGCCCCGCTGCCCGGGGGAGGGAGGAGGGAGGAACAGCCTCCTGGACTCCCTCTTGGTTCAGGGGGGCCCGTGTCCCCGGCTCCAGGCGGCTCTTCCCAGAAGGAGAGGCCATTTCAGAGCTCATCCGGAGCAGACCTGGAGGTTCTCAATCCCGCAGCGAACACGGAAAATTACCTCCCAACGGAGCAAGGTCTACAGAGCAGCTCCGGGAGCTGGGACCTGGGGGAGGCCTCCCAGAGCCACGGCCCTGCGTCTGCGCTCCCACAAACGGAGCCCTTCCCCACGCCGCACGAGGGGTGCCACCAAGATGCTCCTTCACACGTGCCCAGGCCAGCTCCCGCCGAGGGCCACCTACCCGCAGCCCGGCCGCCTGGTCTCCAGGGAGTTTCAGAAAACCCCTTTGGTTGTTTGTTTTAAATCAGTCTTTGCATTACTAAATGCATTTAACCAAATGTTTTATCTCTATTGATTTTTTAATGTATTTTTTTTATTATTGATTTCAGAGAGAAGGGAGAAGGAGAGGTAGAAACATCAATGATAAGAGAGAATCACGGATCAGCTGCCTCCTGCATGCCCCCTACTGGGGATCGAGCCCACAACCCAGGCCTGTGCCCTGACTGGGAATCGAACCGTGACCTCTTGGTTCACAGGTTGTTGCTCAACCACTGAGCCACACAGGCCGCGCATTGACTTTTTATTCTATTTCAGAACAGCACCCATTTGCAATGATCCCTGCCAGTCCGAGGCATGCAGAGCGCTGCCGGCGGCTGGTCCAGGCCAGCGCACTCCTGTCTGCAGGCCGCCTCCTCAGACTTCCTAACCTGCCACAAACACAGGCTCACCTGTGCTCACGGTGTGACATCGGACTCCATCCCTCCCGGAACTCCCTTCATCCTGCAAACCTGAAACTGCCCCACCCGCAGCACTCGCCTGCCTCTCACCATCGTTTACCCCAGGAGATAAACGGACGGGCTGTCACAGCAGCACGGGAGGCCACGTCTGGTCCTCACGGGAAGCCATTTATCTCCAGCTCCCTCAGAGAGCCCCATCAGGCCTCACCCCTCGGGCGGCCTGCGGGCGGCGGCCTCCACTCCCGGGCGGGGCGGTGACCGTGGCACACGGACACACCGGTGAGGTCCTTTCCAAACACAAGTGGATGCACATTTGTTCAAAACCCACTTAAAAGGCAGAGCAGCGGGGAGGCCTGCACTCCTGGGCGGGTATTGGGTGGCCGTCTGACCCAGGTTCTTTTAGGATATCACCCCAAAGAGAAGAAGGATGTGAGACTCTGCAGAATGAAAACCAAACATAAAGGGCCAGAAACGGTGATTTCAAAACAGAAGTCAAAGCTGAGTCCATCGGCCACCTGAGAACCATGCGCAGAGCCACTGTGGGCCTCTTGGCCAGCACACCACGCCACTCCGCACACTTTGATGCCTAACTGGGGGGGCGGCTTCCATCCCTTAAAGAGTAGTCGTCTTCTCAGGATGCGCCTGGGGACTCTTGTGAATAGAACCCAGAATGGCCGACCTTCCGAGGAAGTCCTCGGGGGTCCTGAGAAGAGCGGGGGCCACAGGAATGTGCGTGGCAGCAGTACTCACGGTGGCCAGGAGATGGAGCCACCCACGTGGCCGTGGACTGAAGACTGGACACCCAGAATGCGGACCATGCAGACAATGGGACACCTTCAGCCTCAAGGGAGGGAAGGGAACCCTGACACGCTACAACACGGATGAACCCTGAAGACACCATGGTAAGTGAAATAAGCCAATTGCTAACGGACAAAATCTGCAGGATCCCATCCACACGAGGCCCCCAGTCCGTCAGGCCCACAGGCAGCGCGGGCCGCGGGGCCAGCAGGAAGCTGGTGTTCCCGGGCAGCCTCCGTGTGGAGGTGACGGTGACGGTGGTGGCTGCACAGCTTGGTGTCACTGATGCCACCGTGAGAAATGGCTCACCTGTCTGAAGTCCAAATGACCCCTAGGAAACAGAAGCAGGGCGACAACGAGACTTTTAATAACACTGAACAGCGGGCGCCCACTGTACAGGAGCACGCGTGGGGCGGGGCACGGCCTGTTTACGTGGACCCCCTCCGGCTCCTCGCTGGCTGAGTCCTGTGAGGTCACCTAAGCTTTGCTGGCCCCTAGTGGGCCATGAAAATACTGGGCTGGGCCTTTTCCGGTCGCCTCCGCCTCGCCTGATCTGGGGGAATCTTTTCTGGAACATGAAATTAAAAAAATTTGTTTAATTGTTAAACTCAAGACAAATTATTAAGGGTTTTCTGGGACACAGTGGGGAGCCCGGCACAGGAACCCAGCAACAGGGAAGGTGCCTCTGCATTCTGCTCAGGTGAGTCTGCCCCCCCCCCCCCCCCGGCTTCCTCATTTCCCCAGACACTGGCCTCCTCCCACCAGTTACAACTGAAGAGGCTCCCTCCCTCTGTGGACACTGACACTAAGAGCGTGAGGTCACAGGGCTGGAAAAGCAGGTGCAAGCTCAGAGCAAGATCCGTCCTCACCTCCGGGCACTGCTGCTCATCTGAGCTGTCCCCGGAGGGCGGGAGGCAGCTGCGAGGGGCCGCTGGAGAAAGGGCGTGACAAGGGCCACTCGCCGCTTCCAGCAGCCACGTCTGAGTTCCGTGGCCGCTCCTGTGTCCGGCTTCGGAAAGGCCCCAGAGCCTGTGAGGAGCAGTGCCTCTGCCACAGCACGCAGCTGTGGGGCCCTCTGCACCTCGCAAGCAGCAGCAGCACAGGATGCGGCCAGCGGAGGGTCCTGAGCAGGTGTGAGTGGGCGGGGGGGGGGTGTTAGGTGAGAGGGAGGATCCAGTCAGTGTGGAGCTGAGTGGACATTGTTGTATTGTCAGTGAGGAAGGGGCTGGATAGGAGGAGCCGGGGACAACTCCCTGGTTCTGTCTTGGCCACGAGGGACGTGCAGGGGACACGCCATGCCTTGAAGGACAGGCTGACAGACCCCAAGGAGGCTGGACACAAGCCTGCTCCGGAGATACAGCCCAAGGCCCGAGGCCCGAGGCCCGAGGCCGGTCCAGCCCAGGTCCGCAGCAGTGACTGGCCATGGAGAGCATCACCACACCTCCCGCCTGGGGGTGAGGTGGCACTGTAATAGAGCATTAAGCTGGGGAAATAGTTTTCATGGATCTGTGGAAGCTATCTTAGCAAACCCTAATCCAGTACTTTCTACACGCCCAGCAGTCCTACGGGCTGCATAGCTATTCAATCCCAAGAGGACGGATACCCGTCAGGGGTTTGGAACTGGAACTCGCTGCTGGGAAGATGTTGGCACAGTCGTCCAGAGCACACCATCACCACTGGGAAGCAAGCACATCAGTCACGAGAAAGATGAATGACAAAACTCAACATCCTCTTCTGCCCTTCAAACTGGCTGATTGATTGTTAATGGATATGAGTAACAAATAAAAGTAATGTCATATTTATGAATTATCCAAAAAGGAACGACTGAGATTTTAAAACACTCGATAGAGTCAAAAGAAACTGCACTGAGATTTTAAGTGGATGATGCCAATTAACAAAAGTGACTCAAATTCCTAGAAGAAATGCAATCCCTTTATCATCTAATATATATAAAAGCCTAAGTGACCAAACAACCAGTTGACCAGTTGCTATGATGCACACTGACCACCAGGGGGCAGACACTCATAGGAGCTGCACCCTATTGGTCACTGCACTCCCACAGCCAACCTCCCGCAGCCGGCCAACCTCCCATGGCCGGCCTCGCCTCCCACCCTCCCACCCCCGCCATAGGCCCCAATCAGGTGTGGACTGGCCAGCCAATCTCCTGTAGTCCCTCCCTTGACCCAGCTACCCCCTCCCCCATTGGCCCCGAGCACCAGCCGGGCCGAGGGCCCCTCTCACACACGAATCCGTGCACCGAGCCTGTAGTTTCATTATGAAAACCTATGAAGCTGACACGTTGGACAGTTGGGAGTCTGCTAACCAGGAATTCCCCTCCTCCCCCCAATTAACCCAAATCAGTACATCATGGCCAATCCGGCCTCAAGCCAACAAGAAGAATTCAAAAAGAAACTACAATGACCCCAAACCTCTTTAATTTACAGAGCACCAGTCTGTGGGGCCTAATGCAACAGACCACTTTGCCAAAAACAGCCTATAGAATTTCTCTTGGATGAGAAAATTAAAATGGCTTGCTAATTGCTTTTCCTCGCCAGCATTCTGTCCGGGCGTCCCTGGGCCCACGCTGTGGCAGCGGACAGCAGGAGCTACCCCGGGGCAGGGGACCAGCTCGCGGCAGCAACCACCCAAACCCAGTGGATTTCCCTCCCGTTACCCCCGACGCCCCCGCTCCAGCCGGGCCGTGGCGTCACAGTCTTGAGGGCTTTGGAACCTGCCCTCCACAGCGCTTCCCTGGGAGGCACCAGAGCAGCCCAGCAGCAGAGGCAGCGGCGGCCAGGCCGGCTGTGGAGAGGGCGTCTATGGTCAGAGTTTCCGTTTGGGGAGAAGGATCGGTCTGCAGATGGACGGCGGCGATGGTGACCCCGCGGTGGGCATGTGCTCACTGCCACTGAACTGTCACTCAACAATGGCTAGGAAGGTGAACTTCGGTATATTTGGAACCACGATTCTCTTTAATGTTTGAAAAGGAACTTTCACAGAATAAGATTACACAGTCGCTCTGAAGTTCCTAGCCAGGAACGCTTTGTACCCAAATGAAATACTCAGCCCGTTACTCACCAAAACCGGCCAGCAGTCTGACTGCGGCGCCAGCCCGGGCACCGCTGCTCCGGGCCACGCTCCCGGCCGAGCGGGCGTCCGGCACAGCTGGGGGGCAGGCGCCGCAGGCTCAGCCTCTGCACCGCTGGCTTACCTTCAGGTTCGGAGGCTGAGACCTCAGGCACAAACCAGCCTCATTTCAGTTCATTCGTCAGCTGGTAACTTGATAAATGTTATTTTTTCTGCCAAACATAAAATGACAATATTGCAAACGTTTTACAGAGAGTTTAAGCCTGCATTACACTTCAGTGCAATCTTGTCAGCAAACCCATCACTGAAATGAGACCGAATTCCTGAGAGACACCCGCAATTCGGTCCTGGTGGAGTCTGGCGTGAGGAAGCCTGGGCTCGCTGAAGAGGGAGAAGCCCTGAGCCCCGCTCTCCCTGCGAGAGGGTGTAGGGAGCGGTCCAGACCACTGCAGCCCAAGCTCCCATCCGCCCGCCCATCGGGCCTGGCCAGGAGCTTCCTGCCTTCCTGTCACCTCCAGGGATCCCACTTCAGTCCTGGGAAGAAGCTCCTCCTGTCTGTCCTCCTTTCTCACTGGCCAGGCCAGGATCAGGACGGGCCCCAGCCAATCTCTGGCAAAAGAGGAATGTGGTTGCCATGCAGGAGGCGTGGTCATGGGGCCTGAGCGCAGAGCTCTGTCGGCTCCGGGCACCTGGGCACTGGCCGCAGGCCGGGCGGCACCGAGCAGATGCTTCACCCTTCCCTCCTTTTCACTGTTTCCTGGGGGGAGGGGGAAGTCTGGAACTCGCACCTCGACTGTCTGCCATCTCCGCGCCTGCCTGAGGCTCCAGGAACCAGTCACCTGAGGGGCGTGGGAAGCCGGCCTCCGTGGGGCCACGCAGGGTGCGGGGAGGCGGGCGGCTCTCCCAGGAGCAGCAGGCCCTGCCCTGTCATGGGCACTGGTTCCCGCAGCCACCCATCAGTCATGCTGGCACCGGCGTTCTCCCGCGGTCTCGGTCCGTAACTCTGGGGTGAACTTGGAATCTCGAAGTCCTGAACCCTGTCCTGGATTTCAGGTTCTCTGCGTGCCCTTGCTCAGGGCAGCTCCCAGGACTTCCATCCTGCCAAGCGCCAGCCTGCCCCAACGGTGCGGGCACCAGCTCCGTCGCCTCCCCAGAGCTCAACTGGGGCCCTCCCTCGGGCGCAGGAAAGAAGGGACCCTGGCCCCTACCCCTCCACCCCTCCTTATCCTCAGGACCCCTTCTCTACCCAAAGCCCTCCCTTAACACCAGAAAATCCCCAAGGGAAGGCAGGCGGCTGCCCACGAGCCAGCCTAGCCCGCCCTTGCTATTATGGCCCAGAGGGATGGCAATCGCTGTGTGGCCCTCTTCTGTCCTGACGCCATTATTACAAAACTGGGGGGGGGGGGGGGGGGCGCGTAGAAGAGAAGTTTAGCAACACTTTGAGAATGTGGAACATATAAATGATACTGAACTACCGATTTGTTCCAAGAAACAGGCAGAGGAGAAGCAGCCTCTCTGAGCTCAGTAAGAACAGCAGACTTCATGGGCATCACGCTCACTGAGCCGGGGATGCGCCTGTGCGCCCGGGAAAGGCTCGGCCGCCTCCACAGAGGCCTCTGCCCGAGGGAGAGGAGGAGCCGCAAAGGCAGAGACACTGTCCGGGAGCCGACCCCAGCGCCTGCCGTCCTCCCACTGCCTCCCCGCGGGCACCCTGTCCCCGTACTTCTGGCCGCACGGAGACGCAGCACACTCTGCCCCGCGGCTGACACTCAGACCAGTCCAGAGTGATTTCAGTTACACTGCATCTCCTAAAGCACAGTGCATCAGAGAGACGGGCTGTTTGGACCAGTGCTGGTGAGGACGGGCAGGGGGAGCCCTGGCACACTGCTGCCGGCGGGAGGTCCCAACCTGAAACACATGACCCCATGGCCCCACAGTCCCACTCAGGGCAGGTGCCCAAGCATAGGAAAACGTGTGTCCCCACAGGCTGGCCAGTGTCAGGCAGTAAACCCAGACGGACAGGGCGAGGGCTGCCAGCCAGGGCCTGGCTCAGGGCTCTTGGGGAGAGAACTGGCCATGCCCACGAGCCCGCACTCCGCGAACTCACAGAACCCTGGCCTGTACACCTCCGCACGGGCGTTTGTAAACACCGAACTGCCATCCGACCCAGTGACCCCACTGCTAGGAATATATCCTGAGAACCCCGAAACACCCATCAGGAAGCATGTATGACCCTATGTTCATGGCAGCACAGTTTACAACAGCTAAGATCTGAAACGGCCCAGGTGCCCGTCAGCTGACAGTGGACAGAAGCTGTGGGACATTACACCAGGGAACACTATGCAGCGGTGAAAAGAAGGCTCTCTCACCCTTTGAGACAGCTTGGAGGGACCTGGAGAGCATCATGCTAAGAGAAATGGGTCAGTCAGAGAAAGACAAGTATCCCATGATCTCCCTCATACGTAGAATCTAATGAATGCAACAGGTCCAGAGACATAGAAGCATGGAACAAAATGACGAATCTCAGGGGAAGTGGGGGTGGAAGGAGATTAACCAAAAAACGTGTATGCACGTATGCACAGCTCATGGATACAGACATGTGTGGTGAAGGCCTGGGGCGGGGGGGGGGGGCGGGGGGGGTGCAGACTAGAAGGGGTCAACGGGGGGAAAGGAAACATCTGTAAAAAAATAAAATGGTGAATTTCACGGTGTTTGAATCCTATTTTAAAAATCTAACCAGATTGGCTGTCGACGGGAAGGCAGGCTGCAAGACAGAGTGTGAGTGAGAGAAGGAAAGGAGAGTGTGTGGACGTACGCAGAGTGTCCATTTGTGGGTGAAGGACAGCTATACTCCAGGGGCTGTTGGGGGCTGCCGGACCGGGCCCCCTGACCGGGCAGCCTGCACAGCTGCTGACATCCTTCCTGGAGCGGTGGCTCTGCTGCAGAGACCGCGTCATCTCGAAGGGGAGAGGCTGTGACAGAAGCCCAGCCTCACCTTCAATGGGGGAGAATCGGACACTTCCCGGGACCCCACAACCACAACGCCCAGGGACCAGCTGCGAACCCACAAACACCGGGTGGGACGAGCCCGGCACCTGCTCATGGAGAGGTCAGATTTCACTCAGAGGAAGGTGAGGTCTGCCATCCAGGCTGGAGGAGAAACACAGCGGGATCTAGAGGCTCAGAGGAAGTCTGCGCCCCACAAAGTCCCCAGACATTGGGGCCAGCGTAATCCGCGAACGTGGGAGAGGGTCCACAGGGCTGCTGACAGGAGGTGATTCTAGAAACCAACCCGCAGCTGGGCTGGGCACAGAAAGGCAGCCTGAAGTTCTGCCAGTAAACCCTGCGCTGTGCCAGGGGAAGACATCAGCGATGCGAGCAGGCCCACGCAATGCCGGGTGAAAAGGCGTGAGTTCGTGCACTTATTCTGGCTCTTTTTTCTCTTTAAATCCTTGGTTTTGATTACTGAGCCCAGCACATAGGATCGACCAGCCATTAAAAACACTCTCAGAGACGCAGGGGAAAGTTGTTTTTGTGGAACCTGGGGATCAGAGCGGGGAGAAATGATCAGAGAACCAGCTCTGGGACAGCCCATACCCCAAACCAGCATTAAGTGCAGCAGGGAAAGCAAACTCTAAATACTGGGTGGAGAGGAATTACAGCCCCGGTGTCAATACAGAAACACTGCCACCCAGGGATGGAATCACAAACTGGCTCTTGTGTAAATAAAACCACAGGCAGGCTGAGAAACAAAGAAATACTGCCTGCTTCAAACAGGATTGTGGCTTACGACACACAGGAGCTGTCCTGTGTTAATACTGTCCTCACTACCTGACAGGAAACAGGCGTGTCAAACAGAACAGTAGAGTGAATGGCCTTCAATACTGCATATTTTATTTTTTATCTTTTACTTAAGAAACTAATTTTTTTCTTTTGTTCTCACTTGACTTTACCTTTTCAATTATTACATTTTTATTTGTAATCAGTATTATTACTACTATTATTTTACCTTTTTTAGGTTTCATTTTTTTAAAATATTTTATTGATTTTTTACAAAGAGGAAGGGAGAGGAATAGAGAGTTAGAAACATCAATAAGAGATAAACATCAATGAGCTGTCTCCTGCAAACCCCTACTGGGGATATGCCCGAAATCCAGTACATGCCATTGATAAGAATCAAACTTGGGACTCTTCAGTCTTCAGGCCAACACTCTATCCATGGAGCCAAACCAGTTATAGCTAAAGTTTCATTTAATTTTCTCTTTTATTTTATTTTGGGATTGTGTTCTACATTCTATTTTCATTTTTCCTTTAGCATCATTTTACTCTATCTCAACTTTACCTTTATGCCAACACTCTCTTCCTCACTTTTCCCTTTTGTTGTCCTATTTCTCTTACCCTAATCCTGCTTTAGATTTTCCCTATTCCTTCTTTTTACCCCTGTTAAAATTTCACCCTACTTATGTATCTAATTTCCAATCCCTGGCTCCAAGTCCATACACATTTTTCTATTCTTTTTTCACCATCCAAATTTTTTCTCTCTTCACTTTTTCTTGTTTGCTATTTGTTAGTTTTTTTTAATGTTTTTTAATTTTATTTTGCCTTCCTTTCTCTCCTATTATTATTGTTGTTAGTTTGCTTGTTGATTAGATTGGTTTATTTGTTTGTGTGATTGTTTCTCTTTTTTCTTTTTTTGCTTCTGTTTTTCCTCTCCTCACTTGTTATTAGTTGTCTGTAGTTTGCATTCATATCAGGGTGTTAGTTGTTTGCAATATTTTCTATTAGGTGTTGTTCTATTGGAGTTTTCTCCCCATATAAATAGTTTTCCACCCTTCTTTTTTATTATTTTTTTCTCTTACTTTTTTTCCTTCTCTCAATATCATTTTTGCACTTTTTTTTTACCCCCTAATTCTCTTTTCTCTGGTGGTCACCTCTATTTGGGATTATTAGTATCGTGAATACATTTGTGTTCAGTGACTTGTGCATTGTGCCTTGTTGTGTTGTATTTTGTGCCTGTAAGTCAACGCAGGAGAGAGAGAGCTACATAACCAGACACCCAGAGAGGAGAGATCATGGGGAGACAAAGAAACAGCCCGCATATAAAAGAAAAGAAGACATCACCAGAAAAGGGGGCAAGCAATATGTCAGAGAAAGAATTCAGAGAAAAGGTCGTTGAAAAGGTTGGAAGACAAACTTAACAATATGTATAAGAACAACAAAGAAATGAAGAAGAACCAAGAAGAAATGAAAAATGACATTGCTACTGTAAAGAATTCAATAGAAAGCATCAACAGTAGACTAGACGAAGTGAAGGACTGCAACAGTGAGCTAGAAGACAAGGTAGGAAAAAATACCTAAGCAGAGCAGCAACTAGGGAAAAAAGCTTAAAAAACAGGAGGAGAGCCTATGGGAACTTTGAGACAACATGAAACAAAACAACGTCCGCATAATAAGGGTGCCAAAAAGGAGAGGAATCTGAGCAAGGAATAGCAAACCTGTTTGAAGAAATAATGACAGAAAACTTCCCTGATATAGGGAAGAAAAAACGTATACAAGTCCGAGAAGCTCACAGAGTTCCAAACAAAATAAACCACAAAAGACCGACGCCAAGGCACATTATAATTAAATTGGCAAACACCAACGACAAAAAGTGGCTAGAGAGAGACAGAAAGTTACCTACAAAGCATCCTCCATCAGACTAGCAACTTATTTCTCAATAGAAACACATCAGGCCAGAAAGGAATGGAATGAAATATACAAAGACATGCAAAGGAAGGGTCTGAATCCAAGAATACTGTACCCACCAAGGCTATCAATCAAATTGAAGGTGAAACCAGGAGCTCCACAGACAAAATAGGACTAAGGGAATTTATCACCACCAAGCCGGCAATGCAAGAAATGCTAAAAGGTCTGCTGTATAAAAAAGAAATAAGAAGCAAAGAAGGAACACAGGCATAAAATGTAAAAATGGCAACAAACAAGTACCTATCAATAATAACTTTAAATGTAAATGGATTAAATGCCCCAATCAAAATATATAATTACCTGAGTGGATGAGAAACCACGACCCATATATCTGCTGTCTACAGGAAACCCACCTCATGGAAAAAGGACTCACACAGACTGATGGGGAAGGGATGGGAAGAGGTATTTCAGGTGAATGGAAAAAAAAAAAAAAAAAAAAAAAAGCTGGCATAGCAATACTTATATCTGAAAATTTAGATCTCAAAGTGAAGGACATAAAAGATAAGGAAGGCCACATAATCCTAAAGGGAGCAATTCAACAAGAAGATATAACTCTGGTAAACATATATGCACCCAATACAGGCGCACCCAAACACATAAAAACTCCTGGAGGATATCAAGGGAGAGACTGATAGCAATACAATCACAGTAGGAGATTTTAATACCCCACTGTCACCTTTGGACAAATCCTCTGAACAAAAAAATCAGCCAAGAAACATCAATCCTAAATGATTCTCTAGACCACATGGAATTAGTTGACATCTTCAGAACATCTCACCCCAAAGCCACAGAATATACATTCTTCTCAAGTGCACATGGGTCATTTTCAAAGAGAAACCACATATTGGGGCACAGGCAAAGTCTATTCAAATTCAGGAAGATATAAATCATATCAAGCATCTTCTCAGATCACTATGACATAAAACTAGAAATCAACTACAATAAAAAGAATTAAGCCAAAACCGGTTTGGCTCAGTGGATAGAGCGTCGGTCTGTGGACTGAAAGGTTCCGGGTTCGATTCCAGTCAAGGGCATGTATCTTGGTTGCAGGCACATCCCCAGTGCAGGAGGCAGCTGGTTGATGCTTCTCTCTCATTGATGTTTCTTTCTATCCCTCTCCCTTCCTCTCTGTAAAAAATCAATTAAAAAATTAAAAAATAAATAAATAAAAACAATTTAAAAAAATCAAACACCTGGAGGCTAAATAGCATGCTATTAAACAATGACTGGGTTACCAGAGAAATCAAAGAAAAAATTTAAAAAAAAACATATCATGGCAACAAATGACAATGACGCCTGAAAGCGAACGGGAACTTATGCCTTGCAAACAGGACCCTCCACCCCCTGGCCTCCACTGCCTGGCCTCCACCCGCCTCGCCTCCACCCTCCTCGCCTCTACCCCCTCGCCTCCATCCCCTCGCCTCCACCCGCCTGGCCTCCACCCGCCTGGCCTCCACCCTCATCGCCTCCTGAGAACCGTTCCTGGTGATCAGCCTCGGCAAACATTTTCCTACCACACCCGCCCCTGGTTCCTACCAGCCCCTGCGCTTAAGTCTCTGAAGGGACTTGCTCTTTTGGCGATAACAGTTCCATTCCAGCCGCTTCTCCCGCGCAGGGGGTGTCCACGCCCGGCCTGCCCACCGGGGACTCTGCCTCCCCGGGCCTCCGGGAGGGTCCCCTCGCCTCGGAGCAGACACCAGGGCGCCAGCCGGGGAGTCTGACGGCGAAGAAGCCGCAGCTCACAGTGACTGAGCCGCGTTTCTGAAGCTTTCTTGCACAGAATGGATGAGGCTGCTCTGAGTAGCTCAGGCCCCACCCCATCCACCTGCCCAGCCAAGGCCTCCGACCCCACAAATGTCTCAAGAGACAGAGGACCCAGCCCCCACAACCCAAATACTAGGCAATCTTAATTTGAGATCTCAGGGCTGTTTCTCCCTCTCGGAAGAGCTGGTAAGGAACTGGAACCGCACAGCGCTGCCATCGGGACAATATGGACCTATAGTACACTGCCTGACTCAAGAGCTCTGGGACGGCGACGACGTTCCTCTGAGAGCCTTGTTTGTAGGTGAGAACAAGCCTTGTGCCTGCCCCTCCGGGCGTGTCGGAGGAGAGGAGAAAGGCGGGCGGCGGGAGAGCACTGACTGACTCCTCCGTTCGCAGCTCTTCCCGATCGATCGCCTGCTGCTCCAGGCAGATCGGCTCTGCCCGGCCTCGACAACGGCCAACAGCGCGCCAGGCGCACACAGGCGCACACAGGCACACACACAGGACACACAGGCACATACAGGCACACACAGGCACACAGGCACACATAGGCACACACAGGCACACACACAGGACACACAGGCACACACACAGGACACACAGGTACACACAGGCACACACAGGCACACACACAGGACACACAGGCACACACATAGGACACACAGGCACACACAGGCGCACACAGGCACACACACAGGACACACAGGCGCACATATGCACACACACAGGTACACACAGGTACACACAGGCACACACAGGCACACAGGCACACATAGGCACACACAGGCACACACACAGGACACACAGGCACACACACAGGACACACAGGTACACACAGGCACACACAGGCACACACACAGGACACACAGGCACACACATAGGACACACAGGCACACACAGGCGCACACAGGCACACACACAGGACACACAGGCGCACATATGCACACACACAGGTACACACAGGTACACACAGGCACACACAGGCACACACAGGCGCACACAGGCGCACATATGCACACACACAGGACACACAGGCACACACAGGCGCACATATGCACACACAGGACACACAGGCACACACAGGCGCACATATGCACACACACACAGGACACACAGGCACACACAGGTACACACAGGCACACACAGGCACACACAGGCACACACAGGCACACACAGGACACACAGGCACACACAGGTACACACACACAAGCACACACAGGACACACAGGCACACACAGGCACACACACAGGACACATAGGCACACACACAGGACACACAGGCACACACAGGCACACACACAGGACACACAGGCACACACAGGACACACAGGCATACACAGGACACACAGGCACACACACAGGACACACAGGCACACACACAGGACACACAGGCACACACAGGCACACACACAGGACACACAGGCACACACACAGGACACACAGGTACACACAGGACACACAGGCACACACAGGAAACACAGGCACACACAGGACACACAGGAACGTACCATCCTGAGGAGGGCCAGAGCTGTGTGCAGGCAGGACGGCGAAGGCCCGGGGGCGCTGGAAGTGGCTGCGCCCAGACCTGTGCCAGGCCTTCCCCACTCCTGCCCGGTGCTGCCGGGAGGTGTGGCCCTGCTCTCAGGGGGGTAAGAGCGCCTTCTCTCCCTTTGAACCCCTCGGGGCAGTCCCTGGCACCTGCGCCCGCCGTGGCGTGCACCCCGGACACCCAGACCCAGGCCCGCCAGCAGGGCCGCCCGCTGCCTCAGTTTCCCTGCCTATAAAAGGGCAGAGGAGCAGCCCCGCTCCTGGGGTTGCCGCAGACAACAGCAGCCGTCCGTCTGAAGGGCAGGACTGAGCGGGCGCTGACAGGGGTCGCAGGGCCTGGTCCCGGGCGGCCTGGCACAGGGGCACGGTCTCTGCAGGCCTGTGCTCCTCGGTAAGTGTCACCGCCCTCCGCCGTCCACACCCCACTCTGCGGTGAGGCTGAGGGCGAGCTGGTGAGAGCAGCAATGGAGCGCGTGCTGGCACCGGCACTGGCACAGGGCCCGCCACACAAGCCCGTCCGCACCCCGCTTTCTGGGTCTGTGGATTCAGAAACAGTAAACCCCCCGAAAAAAAGAACTCCATACCCAAGCACGCGTGAGAATAACTGCTAAAACCACAAACCTGGTTCCCAGCCGGAGCCATTCCTGTGTGAAGGAACTCCGGGGAGTGTCAGGGAACCCACTTTGGGAATGGCTCTTGCAACCCAGAAGAGAATTTGAAAGCACTCAGAGGCCAGGTCAGTAGTCAGCATCGTCCCCTCTACCAATGGGCAGTGGCCAGCATCGTCCCCCTCTACCAATGGGCAGTGGCCAGCATCGTCCCCCTCTACCAATGGGCAGTGGCCAGCATCGTCCCCTCTACCAATGGGCAGTGGTCAGCATCATCTCCCTCTACCAATGGGCGGTGGCCAGCATCATCCCGACTACAATGCTCTCTAGACCGCGGCACTGGGAGGGCTGTGAGGACGTGGCCAGAGGAGCGCCACCCTCTGCCCCACCCAGCACTCCCAGCGCGTGAATCAGCCTGCCTGCCAAGTGAGAGGCGTCAGAATACCAAAGAACCAGCACCAGCACTCACCGCTGGTCCCTCAGGAATTGTTTTCAGCTCAGCTCACATTCCAAACACATCTGGACTCCAAATAAAGAGGTTTCACCTACCCGCCCTCCATTTTCAAGAAACCCTGAGAACAGCCTCAACGCAAAACACCAGAAAACTAGAAACCAATCCTGGAGCCAGACCTCACCGCCCCGCCCCACCCCACCCCACCCCACCCCACCCCACCCCACCCCAGGGCTGCTCCCTGCACAGCTGCGCTCTCCCCACCCGCCCGCCCCACCCCCACCGGGCTCACCTCCCAAAGTGACCCTCAAGCTGACAAATGTGCTTTGTTTCAGTTCCCAGACTCAGGTCCCACAGGAACAGCTCACAACCCTGACTGTGCAAAAGCTGGAAACAGAAAAATGGCCCATCGATGTTTCCTCTCTCCCTTCTCCATCTCCCTTCCTCTTGTTTTAAAAAAATAAATTAATGAAAAAATATATTTTAAAAAGATTGCCCTGGCTGGTTTGCTCAATGGTTAGAGATCACCCTGCAGACTGAAGGGTCTCAGGTTCAATTCCCAGTCAAGGGCACATAAGTCAGTTGCAGGTTCCCCAGCCCCTTATAAGGGGCACATTCGGGAGGCAACCAATTGATGTGTCTCTCTCACACAGGTGTTTCTGCCTCTCTCCTCCCTCCCTTCCAACCCTCTCTAGTAATCAATGGGGAAAAAATATCCTTAAGTGAGGATTAAAAGTAATAATAAATAGAAATAAAAAAGGTTGAAAATCTCTGATCTAGAAAACTAGTCAGGAAAAGTCTGGGGTAAACAGATAAAGAGACAGATTAACCCTACCAAATATTAAACCTTACAAAGCCATGGAATTATAGTCAACAGACACTGACTGATCCAGAAATAACAGCAAGCTAACGTAAAATGTAATACCAAAAGGCTGCTTTTCCAATAACAGAAAAGGAATGACTTTTCAATAAAGGGTTTCGTTCCTGCAAGGTGAATGAAGTTGGATCTAAATTCCATGTGAATGGCCAAAACTGGTTTGGCTCAGTAGTAGAGCGTCGGTCTGCTGACTGAAAGGTCCCGGGTTTGATTCCGGTCAAGGGCATGTACGTTGGGGATATGCAAGAGGCGGCTGGTCGATGTTTCTCATCGACGTTTCTGGCTCTCTATCTCTCTCCCTTCCTCTCTGTAAAAAATCAATAATATATATATATATATATATATATATATATATATATATATATATATATATATATTTAAATTCCATGTGAATGAAAGATCTAACCAGAAGGGTAAGTCACAAGAGCCTCCCAAAGGACATTTTTAAAAATAATCTTGGAATGGCAAAACTCAAAATACATAAAGTAAAAGCTGGTTAGTTTGACTAAAGAAACCTTTCTGTATGGAAACAAATATCCTTAGTAAGTTCAAAGGACAACCTGAGAAAAAATACTTTAGCGACTGGAATAGAGTTAAATATTTTAGAAACTGGTGAAACAACTAGAAACAACTAACAGAAAATAAGGAGAGGTAGCAGAAAAAAGAAACACAACGACTTAAGACATTCAGCCTCATGGGATTTAAACAACGGCAATGCACACAACCAACATGGCATTCTGTCTTCATACTTACTGAGAGTAAAATGCCTGACAATTTCTAGTGTGAGGGCTTGAAAAACCTGGAAAAGCTCAAACACCCTTGCTGGGAGCATAAATTACTACCACCTTCTGAAGGAGCAATTTTGTAGAATCTATTAAAAGTCCTATCTAATAAAAAAGGAATATGCTAATTGACCCTCACAGCATCATAAAGATGGCGGCACCCACAGCCAATAAGAAGAGGATATGCTCATTGAATGCCCTACCCTCAAAGATGGCAGCGCCCACAGCCACAGGATGGGGGTGCCCAGTCCCCTAAACTCCCCAGCCGCCCAGGGCCAGCTGGAGGCACAGGCAAGCCTTGGATGGCAGCTGCCCAGTCGCCCAGGGCCGCCCAAGGCTCAGGTAACCAGGGCCAGCGGAGGCTAGCGCTGCTGGCAGTGGCAGCAGCAGAGGTGTGATGGGGCGTCACCTTCCCCTGATTGCCGGGTCACCTCCTGCCCCTGAGGGTTCCCGGACCGTGAGAGAGGGCAGGCGGGTTGAGGGACCCCCGCTCCAGTGCATGAATTTTCAAGCACTGGGCCTCTAGTTTAAAAATAAATACCTTGGACAAAAAATTCACTTCTGGAGACTGAAGTACACACACAAGAAAACAATATATGTACCCACAAATGCTCCCTGAGCTGTTTTATGTCAGACACTAAAATTAGGAGCACCACCCAGGAGACGAGTGAAATGGCCTATCCACAGCCAATGCAGGGTTAGCGAAGATTTTAAAACGGTACCTGGCATGAAAGGGCTGTCAGACCTAATGGTTCAGCACGTATGACACACTCTCTCTGCCCTGAAAACAGGTCGGGGCGCGACAGCACGGAGGAGCCTTGACAGGATGCTCAGTGAAGGAAGCCAGACACCACGGCCACTGACTGCGTGCACGGTTCTATTTATATGAAACTCCCAGGAGCAGCATCGCTGGAGACAGATCAGTGGGTGTCAGAGGGGGGATGGGCAGTGCCTGCTAATGTAGAGGGTTTACTTGGGGGGCAGAATGTTCTGCATCGAGACATAGTGGTTGCAAAAGGGTATGCTCCATACAAAATGCCACTAAACTGCGCACTTTAAAACGGTCAATTTTACGTCATGTGATTTTTACCAAACTGTTTAAAAATAAACAAATAAAGGAGGTGTACAGACAAGCATGTGTGTCTAGAATATGCCTGGAATGAAGCACACAGACTGCCAGCCAGGCTTCCCGGGCTCCGGGGGAGGCGCAAGGAAGCAGGAGAGCAAGAGGTGCTTTTCATTTTACACCCTCTGCTCTGCTTTGTTTTTTCAAATCACTGCATGTTACTAGGTTTGTTGGTTTTGTTTTATGTTTCTTGATTTTCATTTAATCAAGTAATAAATACATTAGCCTGATAAAAAGTTAAAATATTACGGACTAAGCTAAATGAAGTCTCTTTGATCACACCCAGCACCAGGTAGGGCCTCTTGGAAGTACTTGCCTACATAAAGAAGCAGAGAATATGTAGTATTGTTTTGTGAGGGTTTCCACGTAATAAATTCTAAGTAAATACTTGCACTTGTAAATAAATAATTGGGCCCCAGACAAAGCTCCCTCAGTACCATAAGGACCCACCCCACTACCCAACACACACCCCAGCACTCAGGGCGGCCCCAATCCACGGCTGGGGGAAAGCAATCATAAAGAGCGTTTTTTTTTTTTAAATTAATCCTGGAGAGATCAACATATTCCCACATTTAGCATTCATTCTTTCTTTAGTTTTGTGTTAGCCTGGCTTTTAAGAACCCATAAAAATGTTTGCTACTCAACTAGGAAAAAAAAAAAAAAAAAAAACTGCAACATGTTGGGGTTTTTTTTATTATTATTATTTTAAAAGAAAGAAAAAGCATAGCAAAAAAATAAAATAAAATAAGTGAACCTTATTTGAACTTTGAAAACACTTGACTAATTAGAGGTAATTATGCCCGAGTCTGCCTTGTGAAACAATGGATTTCCCTTCTTGCGAAATAAAACGATAATGACATACTGAATTTTGCAAATAATGAAGGAAAATAGTATACCCTGAAACAGCTGGCTGGATCTTACCTACAACACAGCTACGTGCGGGGCCATTACCGACACAACTGTGTCTGCGGCCTGGGAAGAGGCACCCTTCAGAAGGGGCTCCTGGTGGCTCTGAGCTCACACTGCGGAAACAGCTGGCGGCCACCCCACACGGCCCTCGCAGACCACACCTGAGGAGAGCCACACTGAGCCACCCCTAGAAAGGAGTTCTGAAACTACATTCTAACCAACAGAGCAAAGTTTTCCCTGTCCACAGCTATGCACCTCTCCCCATCAGCATCTTCACGCACCAATCACAGCAGCTCCATTCTGACCAATCAGAACAGGGCTCTTGGACCAATCAAGCTGAGAAGGTTAGGAGTCCTCGTTAGCATAGGACGGGCCAATCGGGGACCAGCCCCTTTGTCTGGGAGACCATACCATCCCTTTCCACCGGACTGAGGCTGCGTGTACCCTGGGCAGCGGAAACCCTAAGCCGGCCGCGGGCCCAGCCCACCAGAGCAGGTGGAGGGAGCGGAGCTGGTGGTGGAAGAGAGCCTTGCCCTAGGGCTGCCCCACAGCTGTGCTGCTTCATAACTGAGCTGTTTGCACCCCAAACTGGGTTTCCTGTTGGCACTGAATTGGCACCAACAACCGCTGTTGACATATCAGAATCGCCGTATCGTTGCGATCCAAAGCATCCAGTCAGCTCTATATCTGGGCTGCGTGCTGACACCCATATACCACACTAGTATACCCTTTCCTAACTCTTCCCTCGGCCCGACCCCACGTCCACCCCTCTCTCCAGCATCCAAAGGTGCCTACACCAGCAGCCTCTCTCTGAGCAGCAGCCATGCGCCCGGGCCCCCTCTCCACAAAAGCTCCCAGGCAGCCGAGCCGATGCCTTTTCCATCCCTGGGAGCCTGCGGCTGGTGAGGAGCCCTCCCCGGCTCCGTAACAGGCAGAAGTGAAGGAGGTGCCGAAGGACAGACAGACACACTCCCCAGCCAGCCCGGGTCCGGGCCCTGCTTCCTCCCCAGGTGGCATTTCCCGGCCTCCCACTGGAGGGACAGAGGACCCAATCAACAGGCGGGGTGACAATCCCAGCTCCAGGAGACTCCTTTCCTGGGGTTTGTTGTTGCTGTTCCCCAGGCGCCTGAGGGAAACAGGCCTGGGGGGAGCCAGCACCGTGGAGCTCCCTCACAGAGGCCAGGCCAGCAGCTGGGGAAGGTGGGAAGGGCTGACAATGCCCCTTGAAGGGCAGGCCTGGAAAGGGGCTGCGGCACACAGGTGCCCAGAGGCCGCCGGAGCTGGCAGCCTGGCTCACAGCAGCAGCGCCAGCACACCAGCTCCCGGAGGAAGGACCTCCGATGCCAAGCTCCAGAATGGACTCGTCATGCACAGAGACCTCGTACCAGGCCTGTGAGCCTGGGCCCAGCCGGCAGCTGCTCACAACCCTGGAGGCTCAGCAGAAGGGTGTTGGTAAGCAGTGGAACCCTTTTTATCAACTTCCTTTGCAGATGCTCCAAAAATAAAATCAACAGAAAACAAAACAAGAAAAAGGAAGAAGGAACACAGGCCAGTGAAGAGCACATTGCCGACAGCGCATATAGAATTCCCGCTGTGGACGTCCCCATCAAGGCCACGGTCAAGACCCCCGCCTGATGCAGTGAGAGGAGACTTCCCACTGCTTTGGCAATGCCTCCGCCGCCGCCAGAGCCGCCTCCACAGCCGGCGTCATTGCCGAGATAATCCTCATGTGAGACCTGTCTCCGTGAGAGGGCTCTGGTGTGAGTCTCCTTTCAGAGTGCAGTGCGGTGGTCTTTTCTCCCACAGATGTCTTAGGAATGTGCACACAGTGCCTCTCACCCTCTCTGCCCTGCCTGCCTGCTTAGCTGCTCATTTTAGCAAAGGCTAAGAAAGGAGCCTCACGTTCCCGCTAACGAAATGGCTGACTGCTCTGAGTGTTTTTCATTGTTGCTTTCATTACAAAATGAGTCAATAAAGTTGCCTTGCTCTGGCCGTTTAAAAAGAAAAAGAAAAGGAATGCCCGATTCGCATGCATGTGAGTGCAGACCCGTAAGGATGAGTCAGCCAGGGCTGCCTCCACACAGCCCCGCAGCCAAGGCAGCGGCAGCACAGACACTCGTGCCTTGGCTCTGGGCTGGGAGACCGCAGGCAGGGTGGCTGCTCCTGAGGCCTCCCTCCTCGGCTGGCAGGCGGCCTTTCTGCGCCTCACCGCGTCTTCCCTCTGCGTGTCGGTCTGTGCCCATTTCCCCCTTTCCATAAGGACGCCATCTGAGTGGATTTGGTCCCCAATGGCCTTGTCTGAACGTGCAAGGACTCTCCAAATAAGGTCACATTCTCCAAATAAGGCGGGAGTGAGGACTCCGACTTACCTTTTTTGGAGGAAACACAATTCAATCTATAGCACTGTCACGTTCTCTTCATAAGAGGTCCTTCTGTAAGCCTAGCCTGCGTGGGGCAGGGCCTGGGGACAAGGCTTGATTCCCTGTTTGATTCCCTGTCAGGGCCCACGCTCGGGTTGCAGGCTCGATCCCCCACAAGGAGTGTGCAGGAGGCAGCAGATCATTGTTTCTCTCACCGTTGAGTTTCTATCTCTCCCTTCCTCTCCCTTCCTCTCCGAAATCAATAAAAAACATACTTTTTTCAAAGTCATTTAGTAATGACTTAATCCATAAAAACGTGAAACTGTAAATTCGGGATGGTTTTACTGGGATATGATTGATATGCATCACTGATGAGCAGTCTGAATTCCACACACTGTGAAAGGATTACCAGAGCACATTCAGTGAGCGTGCCTTAGAGACGCCATAAAAAGAAAAGCCAAGAAAGCCCGTTTTCCTGCCATGAGAACGCTCAGGGCTAACTCTGTCCGCCATCACAGCAGCGCTAACGACAGGCCTCACGCTGTCTAGTACATCAGCAGTGCCTAGCTTATCAACGAACGCTTGTACCTCTTGACCACACCGTATTACATTAGTTTCAGGTACATGACATAGTGGTTCAGGGTTTGCATGCCTTATAAAGTGGTCCCCATCAGTCCACTATGTCTAATACCCAGTTATTATTAGGCATAATTAACTATACCCCCTGTGCGGCACATTACATGCCGGTGACTTATTTTATAACTGGGAGTGTTCACATCTTAATCTCCTTCCCCTCTCCCCTCCGTTTACCCAAGCCCCGCCCCGCGCCATCAGTGCCCTCGGTGCCTGTGAGTATGGAACGGCACACTCTGGGCAGCCCCAACCACATGTCCACCGCACAGCCCTCACCCCCCATCCTCTGCGGTAGGCCTCTCCCAGAACTGGCGAGGAGGCGGGACTGCTAGATCAATCACGTGCAACGCATTTCCTTCCGCACCTTCTCCCCCCTAAACCTCTCTGAAGCTCCCTCTGGGATCCCCAGGTCCCACATCACGTGGCTGCTGTGTAACGGTCCGTGGTGGAGACAGGGCCCGTTAGGCTCCAGGAGAAGAACTCCCAACACTCGCAGTTTCCCGCCATTAGAAACAGGACAGAGGGAGCAGCATGCCGCCCAGGCACGTTTGTTGTTTGCAGGGCAGGCAGAACACGTGTTTTTAACGTTGACAGACGTGTCCCATGGCCCTCAGAGTGCAGCCTCCACCCCACCCGCCGAGCCCCATCACCGCCTCCTCCCTTCGCTGCAGTCAGGACGCAGAGCCCGTGCTGCTCCGTGACAGCCCGCACCTCCTGCCCCAAGCCCACCCTCCCTACCGTCTGCCCTGTGGCCCTCTTTCCACTGGGCACCATGTCTGTTACTCGGACGATGAATTACTTCACCGGGCTTGCAGGCTGCATTTCCGAGGGGGACGCCTGACCCTCCACGCTGGGAAGACAGTCTTCTGTTATGCGAAGGGGAGGGCAGCCGCACCGGGGCGCCCACCGCAGGGCCGGCCTGGGTCCAGTAAGCCCAGGCCCCAGTGGAGAGTGACCCTCTCGGCGGCCCCTGCAGACACTTTCGGGGAGAGGCAGGAGGGGGCGCAGGAGGGGACGGAAGAAAGAGCTGGGAGGAGCCCGGTCAGTCAAGCTCCAGGGGGCCTCGCAGCAGCCCTTCAGCCCTCCTCCAGGGCGGGAGGCCGGGATGGAGAGCAGGGCCCAGGCCGCTGGGCAGTCACACCGAGGCGAGGCGGTGGCGCCCTGCCCTGGTGGCGCCCTGCCCCGCTGCGGAGGGCCGGGGCGGCCGGGCGGCAGGCTGGTGCCGAGGACAGCACCCGGTCTTGTGGAAGCAGCTCTTCCCGCCCGCGCCTCCGTGTCTCCAGGTAAACATGGCGCTGGCCAGTCTCACAGGGGGGCCGGGGGTGGTGCCCGCGGAGACGGGGACGCACCGCTGCTGAGGGCTTCCAGAACAAGCCGAGGTTTGTTTCCCGCCATCTTTAATGACTGAATTTTATTCTGGAACATGTAGAACATTTGCACGTTCCGAAAGTCTGAACTATACAAAAGTACATAAAAATAAGCTGCCTTAACATAGTAAGGCCACGGACAAGCCCACAGACGATACCCGATGGTGAGCCACGAGAGCACCTCCCGGGGTCTGAACCAGACAAGGATCCTCCCTCCCCGCCTCACCTGACCCGGAGCTCCACGCAATTCGGCAAAAACAAAGTCAGACGTTACACCCAAGATTGGAAAGAGGCAAAGCCATCTGTTAACAGATGGCACGATCTTACTTATAGATCCAACAATTCTATTTGAGATAATAAACGAATTGGGAAAAACTTGCATTGCACAAAGCCAACTGATTACACAAAGAATCAGCTGCAGTTCGGTGCTCTCCCTCCTGGCACACCCCACCCTTCCCCCTCCGGCCCTCCTCCTCCCCAGTTACCATCAGCTCCTCACTTGCAGGATCCTAGGACCCTTCCTTTACCGCTACGACTTGTTTCCTAAGCCCACTTCTTTTATGAATTACTTTTTATCTCTGTGATTTACCAATATATGTTCTCTTACAGTTTGGGCCTTGGCTCTGAATTCTTTCCTAGCCAGAACCTGTTCATTAAAAACAAAATAAATCAGTTGCATTTCTATACATTAACAAGGAACAATCAGAGAAGGAAACTGAAAAAACACTTCCACTCACAATAGCATCAAAAAGAAAAATATACTAGGGACAAACCCAATGAAGTGGGCGAGAGACTTGTACACTGAAAACTACAAAACATTCTGAGAGAAGTTACAGATCTAAATGCACAGACGCCATGTTTGTGGACAGAAGATTTGTTGGATGCCCATACTACTCAAAGCCATCTACAGATGCAGCGCCTCCCTATCAGAATCCCAGTGGCATTGTTTGCAGATGTAGAAAATCCACCCTAAGATTCATATGGAGTTTGAAGGGCTCCCAAATAGCCAAACAACCTAGAAAAAGAAACGGTTGAAGGAGTCACACTTTTGATTTCAAAACACACCTCAGGAAGCTACAGCAATCAGAGTGGCCGGGCAGACACACGGACCAGGCCACAGCGAGCCCAGGGAAGAAGGGCAAATATGTGGCAACTGACAACGGTGCCGAAACGATTCAAGGAAGAAAGCACAGTCTTTCCAACCAAGGATGCTGGGAGATGGATATCCACATGCAAAAGAATGAAGCTGGATCCTTACCTAACACCATATACAAAGATTAACTCAAATAAACCAGGGCCCTACACACAAGAGCTAAAACTACAAAACTTTTACAAGAAAACGGGGGAGTGGGGGAGAGAAGGAGCTCGGAACCTCATGAGTTTGGACTTAGTAATTATTTCTTGGCTACGACACCAAAAACACAGATAAAACAAGAAAACAAAAGATAAATAGGGTTCATTAAAATTAAATACTTTTTGTGCATCAAAGGACATTATCAAAAGAGTGGAAAGGCAGCCCACAGAAAATATGTACAAATCATTTACCTAATAAGGAGTTAATATCCAAATACATAGAAGCCCTATACTCAGCCAAAAATATCTGATTTAAAAATGTGCAAAGGGCCAAAACCGGTGTGGCTCAGTGGATAGAGCGTCAGCCTGCGGAATGAGAGGTCCCGGGTTCGATTCCGGTCAAGGGCATGTACCTTGGTTGCGGGCACATCCCCAGAGGGGGGTGTGCAAGAGGCATCTGATCGATGATTCTCTCTCATCGATGTTTCTAGCTCTCTGTCCCTCTCTCTTCCTCTCTGTAAAAAAATCAATAATATATATATATATATATATATATATATATATATATATATATTTTTTTTTTTTTTTTTTTTTAATGTGTAAAGGGGCTGAAACCGGTTTGGCTCCGTGGATAGAGCATCGGCCTGCAGACTGAGAGGTCCCGGGTTCGATTCCGGTCAAGGGCATGTACATTGGTTGCAGGCACATCCCTGGTGGGGGGTGTGCAAGAGGCAGCTGGTCGATGTTTCTCTCTCACTGACGTTTCTAGCTCTCTATCCCTCTCCCTTCCTCTTTGTGGAAAATCAATAAAATATATATATTTTTAAATGAGCTGGTTTGGCTCTGTGGATAGAGCATCAGCCTGCATACTGAAGGGTCCCGAATTTGATTCCATCAAGGTCACATGCCTGGATTGCGGGTTTGATCCCCAATAGGGGGTGTGCAGGAGGCAGTTGATCAATAATTCACTCACATTCTTGAAGTTTCTATCTCTCTCTGCCTGTCCCTTCCTCTCTGAAATCAATTTTTAAAAAAGTTTAAAAATAAAAACGTGCAAAGGATCTGGAGACACTTCTCCAAGAATATATACAAATGGTCATGAAATGCACACAGCAGATGCAGAAAGATGCTCAGCGTCGCTTGTCATTAAAGAAATGAACATCAAATCCACAATGAGACAGCACCTCACTCTCATCATGGCTATTGTCAATAGGACAGAAAATAATAAGTGTTGGCAGTATGGCGGTTCTTCAAAAAATTAAAAGTAGAATTACCATATAATCCAGCAATTTTACTTCTGTGTATATACCCAAAAGACTGAACGCAGGACTCAGACACCTTCACAACGGCATTACTCACAATACCCAGACGGTGGAGCAATCCAAACGCCTGGCGACGGATGGAAACACAATGTGCCACATACATGGTGTGTGAGGGATGTGTGCTGCACACAGTGGAATGGTACTCAGCCTTTAGAAAGCCAAGGACTGACACATGTTACAGCATGGATGGATTCTGAAAACACCATGCTAAGTGAAAGAAGCCAGGCCCAAATGAACAGTGTGATTCCATCTACATGAGGAACCCAGAGCAGCCACACTCATACACACAGAAAGCAGAAGAGTGGGCGCATGCCAAGGAGAGGGACTAGGAATGAGTGTTGGATGGGGACAGTTTTGGTTTGGGAAGAAGAACATTCTGGAGAGGGGTTGTGGTGATGGTAGCAGAACAATGTGAATATGCTGCATGCCACTGAATTGTACACTTAAAAGTGGTAAAAGGGTCTACTTATGCACATACATAAAAATGTATCTCATGCATATGCATTAATGAAGAGGAATATTGATGTACTTTCTGGTTTCACCTTTATGTTTCTTTTTTTTAAAAATAAGCAGATGAATAAGCAGCCGTCCCTCCAATCCCGTCCTCCATCCACCCCTCACACCTCTTTAAGACAAGAGCACACCTGGTCACCATCTCTTCCTACAGAATTATTGTGGTGCTCAATTTTTCACTATTCTAAATTGCTCTGGAAACCAGCCCCATGTTATAAAAGTTGATGACATGGTGATCTGGGTGTTATTTCACTGTCAGGAAGAAAATTCTCAATTTCCAAATGTTATTTCCCATTCTAAATAATAGAGGAATATGCAAATTAGCTGGGACACCGGAACATCATGACTGAACAGCAGGGACCTGAGGCTGCATGATGCCTGGCAGGGGCGAGGGACCCCAGGCCGAGCCCTTCACCCGGCATTGCTTGAGGGAGTACCTCATGCCGAGACAGGGGACCTCATGCTGCGTCGACCCTCCCCCCCAATCAGGGCTTGACAGGAGTGGGCCAGCCAGGTCTGGGTCTCACCCAGTGGGGGTGGGGCCAGCCGGGTCTGGGTCTCACCCAGTGGGGGTGGGGCCAGCCGGGTCTGGGTCTCACCCAGTGGGGGTGGGGCCAGCTGGGTCTGGGCCTCCTGCATTTCTGAAGCGCGTGCGGGTGGTGGGCAGGGATTTGACTCTAGGTCCCGCGGCGTGCCCCAGACTCTGACAGGAGGGAGATTTTATATACATTTTACTAATTTTCTTTCATCTCTGACACTGCTATTATAGAGAAAGGGCAAACAGCAATATGAAAATATTTCCTCTAATTAATTCCCTTTTAATGCGCATGAATTTCAGGCACTAGGCCACTAGTCTTACCTAATAATAGACAAACGTGTAAAATTGACCATACCTCCACTACGCCCACAGCCAATCAAGTGTGTGTATGCAAATTAACCCAACAAAGATCGCAGGTTGATTTGCATATACAGGTGTGGGGCGGCCAGGAGGGGCGGGACATCTGCTGTGAGGGGGAGGGGAGCCAGCAGAGGGAGCTACAGGAGCAGCGCTCCCACAGGGAGCGGGGCCTTGCAGGCTCCCCGCGGCCAGAGCGAAGCCAGGGGAAGGAAGGCCGGTCTTGCACAAATATCGTGCAACGAGCCTCTAGTGTGCTAGACGTGTCAAAAACACAAAATAACACTCTATGATTGCAGGGCTGCAAGGCGGACTCTAGCAAGGTGGGATATGACCCAGAAGTTGTGCCCGAAGCTTCCTCACTCCCATCCCACCTCCTCTTGCCATCCATTTGTGGTTGCTCACATTCTAGACAGAACTCTTAGGTCCCCGGCCAGTTCCTCAGGGACCTAGCCCTACTCATTCCCTGTAGCTCAGGTCTCCTGACCCTGTCATCACCGCCAGGGCCCTCTGGTTCCACAGATCAGAGATAATCAAGTTCATTTTTCCCTTCGAATCTCCCACAATCAACAAACAAAACTCTAAGCAAACATCGGGAAGTCCCTCCTTGCTCCCAATTTTCAGAGATGTTCCTGAAGCAACAGTGACAAGCACAGAGAGTGGTGGCGGACAGAGCTTCTGCAGTGATGTCAGCCAACTGCACAGGCAACTAAGGAAAGGCAGCTGATTCCTCCAGCTTCATCACTTCCACCTAAACACCTCCCTGTGCCTCTGGCTGCCACAGTCCACCCACAGTCTGCAGGGAGGACTTCCACAGCTGCAGGCCGGCTAACGGCCCTCGGGAGGACGGTGTGGAAACCACTGTGAGGGAGCATCTGAGAGCTGGAGAAACCCTCCCCCACTCCCCGGGACGGGAAGAAGCAGATAGTTCTCCCCAGATAACATCTCAAACGTGACAGGGTGCTTACTGAAGCTCATTCCAACGACAATTAAAGACACACACACCACCTCCCTCTGGAACTTAAGACTTTGTAGAGGATAAGCCACTTATTCCAATTAGGCTAGATTTTTCTGTAATTATTTCCTTCCCTTTGGCTTTGAATTTTTTTATTCTTTCAGAGATAGAACTTACAAAAAAAAAAAAAAAAAAAAAAAAAAGGCCAGAAATCCCAACAATGGAGCTAACCACACCAACACAATTCCCTATTTTTGAAAAGCTTTCTGAAATTTTCCAACATTGATCAGCAATTCCTTAGGCACCCTGTTAATATGATTTTAAGCAGATCACACCCCAGACATTTTATGATAACTGCACATTCAGCCAGCGCCATCCCACCCTTATTTCCAATTTGGCAAACTCTCCACCAAACCAAACACATGCCCACCAGAAGGAGGGGCCGGTGCAAGCCCGGCAGTGTGGCCATAATCAATGGGCCCGCTCCTTGCTTTGCTCTGATTTTCCCTTCAAACCGAAGCAGCCCTCCCGGGGCCCTGAGCTGACACTGGCACCGTGCTGCAGCCAACAGTACCAACCCGGAGACCCCGGGCCCTGGGCAGCAGAGCTCAGAGCCGGTCCTGGTGCCGAGAGGCCCTTCCTGAGAACGGACTGCCGCGCTCCCTTCCCAGGAGCCGGCAAGGACACCTCCTGCAGGTGTCGGCCCAGGCTCCGCCGGCCCCTCTCCACGGGAACCGCCAGATTGGGGGTGGGGCCCCAGCCCCACCAGGTTCCCAGGAGCGGACCAGATAAACACCAAAAGGCCGGCATTGGAGGCGGCAATAAGCCCGGGGGAGGGTAACACTTAGCAGCCCACTTTCCTCCGACTACACTGGGAATTGGTGTGATCAGGGTCTCTGGGCAGGCGTTAGCCACACATTTCCTGGCTCTTCAGCCCGGGGCTCTGGGACCGGGAGCCCTTCACACCCGTTCATCTCAATGATAATGACGATTTCCTCATCCTGGCCCCCTGGAATGCATCTGAAAGGAGCGCCGCTCCCGCCGAAACCTGGCTTCGGGGGGTCCCTCCTCCCTCCCTGGCAGACGGGCTGCTCCCCTTCCCCGAGTTTCATTCCCTGGATCTCAGGGAGGAGACTCCCAAAAAGGCCCGGGAAATCCCGGCTCTGCCAGGCTAGCTGTCTCCGAGGGTGAAGCAGGGCACACCACACCCTAACACACAATGGTGTGCAGGTCCCCACACAGCTGCCCTCAGCCACACAGGCCGGGTTACCGACAGCAGGAGTGTTACCTCACAGACTCTAAGCCCCAGTCACTGTCACCAACCTGCCCCGAACGCCACTCTGAACCATGTTTCTGTTTGCATGCAAAAAACGGGCAGAATTGGCGAGGCTCCGACCAGCATGGGACACGGGGAACCTGATCAGGCACCGCTGCCCGCCGGCCGCCCAGCCGGATGTGGCACAGACGGGCGCAGCTCGGACCCGGCACAGATGGGAGCAGCTCAGACTCGGCACAGAGGGCGCAGCCCGGTCCCGGCACAGACGGGCGCAGCTGGACCTGGCACAGACGGGCGCAGCTGGACCTGGCGCAGACGGGCACAGATGGGTTCAGCTCGGACCCGGCACAGACGGGCGCGGCTCGGACCTGGCGCAGACGGGCACAGATGGGCTCAGCTCGGACCCAGCACAGAGGGCACACCTCGGACCCGGCACAGAGGGCACAGCTGGCACAGAGGGCACAGCCCGGTCCCGGCACAGACGGGCGCGGCTCGGACCGGCGGCGTTCCTCCCAGCAGACGGGAGGGTTAACCGCTCACCAGGAACCAGGAAACATTCCCAGCGCCCGGCCTCCCGCTCGGTACGCGGCCGTAATAAGAAAAACATGTTGCCTCGCTCATACATAAAACTGCTTTCCACAGTCTTCTTCAAGATGTTTTCGTTTACTCCCGAGTGGATCGCTATCATTATTTATTACGGCCATCGCGCCAGGGATCCGGGCCAGAAGTAAACACTGTCAAAGGGGAGGGGGGCCCACTCCCGGCTCGCCTACGTGCGCGGGCACACAGCCTTCTATGGACAGGGAGAGAAGGAACTTCTAGATCCTTTAACACAGCCTTTCCATGTTTTCACCCAGAAATCTACTTTTCGTGTATAAAACACACTCAATTTATATGGTTTCGCCGTCACCGCTGAAGAGATCCAAAACCCCAATCTCCTGTGACGTGAAACGGATTCACGTTGCAGTGTGATCGCGTTCTGTGCATCTTCAGCTCCCTCCCCTACAAGGCGACTGCTACCGTCCTGGAAGAGTGAAGTCACTCCACACAGGGCTCGAGTTGGCGAAATGGCCCCGGACTGCTTCGCCCCTCGGAGGTTTCTTAAATCCAGCTGGAAACGAGGGGACCTGAGCCCGCGAGGCGAGCCGCCTCCTGTTCCTGTGACACCTGGATGTGAGCGACACTCGCCCCTCCGCGCCGCCTCCGCCCCCAACCGCCGCCGCCGCGGCCGGACCCCGCGGCCCGCAGCGCAGGGAGCCCTCGCTCCGGGCGCCGGGCGGTCAGGCTCACACCGGCTGGGACGGAGGCCGCCCGCCGGCCCGCGCCCGGGGCGGTGCTGTGGGCACCCAGCGGCCCCGCCACGCCCGCCGCCCACCGGGGGCAGCCGTGCCGCCGTCACCGCGTCGGCTGCAGCCGCGCCCGAGAGGTGCCCGCCCCCCCGGAGGCCGGCCCCGGCGCGCAGGGCGCAGCGGGCAGGGGCGCGGGCCCCCTCCTCCGCGCGGGGGGCCGTGTGAGGAGCGGCCCAGGTTTTAGGCTGAAGTCGAACTAAGTTTGCTAACCCCCGACCGGGGGGAACGGCGCCTCCCCAGCCCCGCGGGACACCCCGAACCCGGCGCGCGGCGCAGAGGCCGGGGCGCTGCGGGGTCTGGACGGCGGGAGCGAGCGCCGCCTCCCCGAACGCAGGCCGCCCGGGGACCCCGGTGCTCCCGCCGGTTCCGGGCAGCGGGCGCCCTCCGCGGTGCGCCCCGCCCGGTGTGGGGGCCGGGGGCGGTCGGAGACCCCGGGGCCGGCCCGAGCGCAGGGGCCTCGGCCGCCGCGGCGGTGGGGGAGGGGAGGGGAGGCCAACAAAAGGGAGGCCGAGGCCCGCTCCCCGGGCGCCGGGGGGAGCCGCTGCCCGGCCCGGACTGGGGAGGAGCCGCGTCTGAGGACCGCCGGGCGCGCTCCCGCTCCGGACCCGCGGAAGCCGGCGAGGGGCTCCCCGGGCCGCCCGCCTGCCCGCCGGCCTCCGGGGACGCTCGGCGGCCGGGGCGCGGGAGGGGGCACCGGCGGCGGGCGCGGGAGGGAGGGAGGGAGAGGGGGGAGGCGGCTCCGGCGGAGCCCGCGCGGTCCGACCCCGGTCCTACCTGCGGTCCGGGGCGCCAGGAGCAGGAGCAGGAGCGCGGCGGCCGCCCAGACGGCGGGGGCGCCCCGCGGCGGCAGCGCCGGGCCCCGGGCCATGCCGCGGGCGGGGGCCGGGGGGCCGGGGGCCGGGCGGGCGGCGGGGCCACCACCCTGTGGCCGCGCGGCCGTGGCCTCTCGGGCGCTTCGCAGACGGTCCTTCCGAGGAGCTCGCGGTGCCTCTCCCCGGGCGCGGGCGGCGCGGCGGACGGCGAGGCTCGGGGCGGGCGCGGGAGTCCGGCCCCGGGACGAGCGCGAGGGGCGGGCCGCGCAGGAGGCAGGGTCCCGCCCGCCCCGGTGCAGAGCCAGGCCCGGCGGCGCCCCCTGCCGGAGGGACGGGCGGCCGCGGGCGTGGCGCGCGGGAAGCGGGGCCCGGACCCGGGACCGCCGCTCCGACCGGCCTCCCGCCCCGCCCTGGGCCCGCGCCTCGGGGCGCCCGGCCGCCCACCCTCAGGGGCGGGAGCCCGGGGCCTGGCTGGACGGCCCTGCGCCCGCCAGCCCGGAGCGCCGCCTGGCACGCCCGGCGCGGGGGCCGCGGGAGCCAGGGCGGCGGACGGGCGTCCGGGGAAGGAGCGGCCCCGCGCCCGGAGAGCCAGCGGGGCGCGGGGCGCGGGGCGCGGGGCGCGGGCTGTCCGAAGCCGCCGCGGCTGGGGTTACGGTTAAGCCATTGTGTCATTTCACTCGTTAAGGCAGACCCTGTCTGTTCTCCGCGGAGCCCAGAACATGCAGAAGCAATTTGCTTCACTTGTAAAAAAAAAAAAAAAAAAAAAAAAAATTGAACGCCATTCAAATGGCATATTTTCTTGCTTATTCTTGGTTTTGCTTAACACATGCAAAGGCCTGAAACTGGAGGGCCAGCCCCTCGGTGAGTAACTTAGGAATTTCCTTTGTTTTTCTCTCTCGCAGAAAGGATTGGACTCAGCGTCTGTTACTTGTTGTGTGAAGTCCATCTTTTAACGGACTGGAAAGCCGTGTGCTGTGTTTCTGCCCAAACGCCGTTTCCTGGTGGTCGGGTGACTGGGGACCCTGCGCCTCCCACACATGGCTGCGGGGGCAGCCTGCGCTGCGGGCTGCGGGCTGCGGGCTGCGGGCTGGGGCCAGGCCAGGCGCCCTGGGCCTCTGTCGCTGCTGACTCTGGTGGGGGACACCCGCACCCCCGCTCCTCCTGCAGATCGGAGGCCGGGAGGGGGTCGGAGGAGGGAGAAGATGGTGACACCATTCTCCTGCCACCCTGGCCCCAGCCCACCACAGCCTCCTGGCCTGTGCCGGTGCCTGCCCCCAAGGGGCCTGGGGAGGGCGCTCTGCAGTGCTGCTTGCAGACGGGCAGGGGTTTATCTCTGGGTTTTCTCCCCAAGGGGCCCTCAAGGACGCCTGAAGGGTAAACAGGCTTTAGCAGCCGGTCTTGAAGTACTGAGTTCCGGACTCCTCCATGTTGGATCTGGTGAGACCAGCCGGGAGCAGAGGCGGCCCTCTGAGTCTGCCCGCTGGTCCTCAGCAGCGCTGTGTCCGTTCAGCCGTCCAGCCGGGCTGTGCTCTGCTTCCGCTGCCACAGCTGCAGACGCAGTTCCGGAGCCAGGGCAGCCCTGCCCCCTCCGTGGTGGGAACGTGGGAAGGAGCGGCCCCGCGCCCGGAGAGCCAGCGGGGCTCTGCCCTCATCTGTGTGCAATTTCCATCTGACTGTTCCCGCAAACCCCACCGAAAGTTTAAACAGCAACACGTATTTTGCTGACAGTTTATTGGGTGGGGTCAGAAATGTGGGTTATAACACACATGATTCCTTAAAGCTTCTTAAAAATTATCTTTTCAGCATTTCTCTTTTCCCAGAATCTCCCCTATAACTCCAACCTGTTCTCCCTGACTCTCCTCACTCCCTCTTTCCTCCCCTGCCTGCAGGTTCAGAACTGAGGGATAAACACAATATATTTAACCTTATAAGTGACAGGCATCAAAATATGCTCTTTGTAAGTAATCAGGAGAATGTAGCTCAGCCACATGGGAGCTACTTACTCCTTCCCACATGTATCAGTTAGGCATTGCTGCGTAACAAACCTCCTCAAACTAACACCCAAACAGGAACATTTCTATGTCACATAGGTAGTTTTTGTGGGTCAGGAACTCAGGAGAGGCTTAGCTGGGCACTTCTGGCTCCAGGTCTGCTGGGGCCGGAGGGTCTTCGCACAGCCACCTGTTCACATGCCAGGCAAGTCCATGCTGGGTGTGGGCAGGCCACCCGCACCCCCCTGCAGGGCTCCCTGAACTTCCTCACAACAGTCGCTGGCTTCCCGGGGAGAGCCGGGCAGAAGCTGCAGCGTCCTGCCAGGCAGCCTGGGGCATCGGGCGGCGGCCTCTGCAGGGTCCTGCTGGCTCCCCAGGCCGACAGGGAGGGAAGGACACAGGGTGTGTAGGAGGCAGACTCCCTCCCACCCACAGGAAGCACAGCCGTGCTGCCCTGGGACAGGCCAGAGGGGAGACAGGGAGCAGGGTGACAAGAGGGACAAGAGCGGCCGGGCCTCCGGAGGACCCGCACGGGGCCATGCAGAGACGGGGGTGGGGGGAGGGGAGCGTGCGGGTGCAGTGCCAGCCAGCGGGCAGGGCCGGGTCCCGGGCCTCCCCTCCCCGGAGCAGCCTCCCCACCTTGCCCCTTGCTGCTTCGCAGAAACGTCTGCTCCAGGCTTCTGCTCATCTTCCACTGGCTGCATAGCTTCTTACTTTTGAGTCTTAAGAGTGCATTGTATGTCCTGGATGTAACCCTGGCAACTCCAAACTGTGTCTCCAACCTCACTGTTCCCTGACCTCCAGACCTGTGTTTCAGTCATCTCCGTGGTCCTTCTGCTTGGTTCGCCCACTGGAACCTCAAACTCAAATTGTACAAACTTGATTGGCCGTGAGCCAAACTTAGTCTTTTCCCTAAAACCCTCCCTCACCCAAAGGCATTGTCACCCCTGTAGCTCCCCAAGTCAGAAGCCCAGCGCCCCCCTCCCCCACCTGCTCCCTGTGTCCACTCCAACACTGCGTCCTGTTGGTTTTGCTTTCTGGATGCTTTCTGCTTACTGTTCTCCGTCCCCATGGCCATGGCCCTGGCCCAGGATAATACTATCTCTCACCTGGGTAAGGGGTCTACCATCACCAGCTCTACTCGCTTCTCCACGGGTGTCTTTCGAACCCTAGTCCAACTACATTGCTGCCCAGCAACTTGCTAGTATCTTAAGTTAAAGATTAAACCCTGCCCTGGCCCGTTTGGCTCAGTGGATAGAGTGTCAGCCTGTGGACTGAAGGGTCCCATGCCCAATTCCGGTCAAAGGCACATGCCTGGGTTGCAGGCTCCATCCCCAGTAGGGGGCAGGCAGGAGGCAGCTGATCAGTGATTTTCTCTCATCATTGATGTTTCCCTCTCCCTTCCTCTCTGAAATCAATAAAAATATATTTAAAAACAAAAAAAAAGAGCCAAAGCCGGTTTGGCTCAGTGGAAGAGCGTCGGCCTGCAGACTGAAGGGTCCTGGGTTCGATTCTGGTCAAGGGCATGTACGTTGGTTGCGGGCACATCCCCAGTGGGGGGTGTGCAGGAGGCAGCCGGTCGATGTTTCTCTCTTCGACGTTTCTAACTCTCTATCCGTCTCAATTCCTCTCTGTGTAAAATCAATAAAATATATTTAAAAAATAAAATAAAAGACTGAACTCTAATGTTCCATGGAGCTGCCGTGAGTGAGCTGCGCACGGAGCCCGCAGAGAGGTCCAGCTGGCCCTCCCTCTGCCCAGCCGGCTGTCCTCTCAGGCCTGTGGTCTTTATAGCACCACGCTCCCTGCCCGCCCGCAGCCTGTTCTGCTTGGAGCATCTCCCGGCTCCTTCACTGGGTAGCCCCGCTGCTCCTCAGTGTCGCTGCTCAGGGAGTCCTCTGTCGCCCTCGCCCCGCAGCAGGTCAGGCTCCCTGCAGCCTCTGCCGGACGGCACTGAGGCCCACCACCGCGCAGCTTCCCCGTGGGTCTGCTCTGCCCACTGACCCGGAGCGCCCAGCCCTGACCTGCGCAGCAGAATGGCTGCTGGTGAAGGAAGGAAGCAGAGGAGGCGAGCAGGTAAACACTGATGTGCTGAGCGCGGGTTTAGGGCAAACACAGTCAGTCCTGCAGGTACCAGTCGACATAGAAAATCTTCATGAAACAATGCTAGCCAGCTCTCCACTCCATGCTTACGTGGCTGGATGAACTTCATTATAGGCTTATCCTGAAATCACACATCCATTCGATATTTTTATCTCAAACCATTTATGTCTACAAACAGCTGAGAGAGGCTTTCTTGTTTCCATACATTTAGATTCAGGTTTGATGAAACAAAGATTCCAGTTTTCATCAATAACCATGAACTTTAGGCCTCCATAAAGCTTGAGCGCAATCATTATAACAAGGAAACTTTATTTTAGCTTTCCAATCCTTATGCCAAGAAATGGGAGCAAGAGTAAGACACTGGCAGACAATAATGTCCTTCCCGCCGTTCACTGTTTGGTACAAAGCTCACCTGGCAGGTGGCCTCGCAGGCCCAGCCCGAAGAGGCTCTGTCTGACGCTTCTCCCCTGACAGCAAATACGTGGTCAGCATCCAGTCCCCAAACGCTCACCACATGCCAGGGGTGATTCACACAATCCTCCCCTCAAATTCAGTATTTGTAAGAGCTCAGGACAGCACTTTACTTACTATTATCAGCTTATAAAGAATGCACTTCGGGAGCAGCCAAATAAAAGACGCATGGGGCAAGGTATGGAAGGGAGCGTGTGGGGGCCGCCATCAGCACCTCCATGTGCTCTCCATCAGGGGGCGGTTATGGCACTCACTGCGGAGGCAGGTGACTGAGTTATGGCCATTGGTGACTGAGCTCAGTCCTCAGCCCTCCCTCTTCCCCGGAGTCAGGGTTGGGGGGCGGGGGGGTGGTGGCTGGGGATGGGAGCTGAATGTTGAACTCTCTAATTATGAGTTGGTCTGTGGGTGACCAGTCCACATTCCTAAGTTACCTAGAGCCTCAGGAGTCTCCTCATCAGGTAAACACAGCTGCGGTCCAGAGGAGCTGCTATGAGGGAAAGCGACACGTCACAGGTTTTAGGAGCTCTGTACCAGGAACCAGGACAAAGATCAAAAAGTTTCCCATGATGCCACACATGTAGTAAGAACATTTTTCCTGACAAGGTGGTTAGAAATAATAGTTGATTCTTTTTTGAGGAAAAAAAAGATGTATTTATATCACCATGTTTACTACAATAGGATTATTAGATGAAAATACTAATATTGATAAGTATTTTGTTCAACAATATTTCATCCCTACAGTAACTTTCAAATCCCCCCTTTTTAAATAAATCTTTATTGTTCAGATTATTACAAATGTTCCTCGTTTTTTTTGCCTCCATTGCTCCCCTCCACCAGGTTCCCATCCCATCCTCTGCCCTTTCCCCACCCACACCTTGTCCTCATCCATAGGTGCACAGTTTATGTTCAGTCTCTTCCCACACCCCCACTCCTCTTTTCCCGAGAATCATCAGTCCACTCCCCTTCCATGCCTCTGATTCTATTATATTCACCAGTCAATATTGTTCATCAGGTTTTTTTTTTTTTTTTAAATAATGTGGCGGATATTTAATAAGGCTCACGATATTTTTTTTATTTTTTTTTTAAATTTTTTTTAAATCAATCTTTATTGTTCATATTATTACAAAGGTTCCTCATTTCTTCCCCCCTCCACCAGGTTCCCACCCCACCCTCTGTCCCCTCCCCATCCCCCATGGTCCTCATCCATAGGTGCACAGTTTATGTTCAGTCTCTTCCTCCCTCCCTTTCCCCGATAGTAAATCCCTTTTCAGATAGTAAATCAGTTACTTAGCATTTTCTCAAATCAATAATACCTCCACATGCCCAATGATACACTTCACACAAAAGACATTTCCCACTAGGTCAACCAGCCTCATCCAGGCCCCACCCAAGGCACTCACAGATCAACACCCCAGCCCTATACTAACTCAACACATCCAGATCTAAGCCTTCATCACTTGATTCAGCAGACCCTCAAGTTCCCATGAAAGTTTCCAGCCATGTCTGAGAGGCAGCCGTGGGGCAGGGGCAGGCGAGGAGCGAGCTGTTCCGGGCCTGGCTGCTCAGGGCCTGGCCTCTGTTGCTCTGGTTCGTTCCACAACCAGCTGCTCCGGGTCTGGTCACTGCCGCTCCCGACCTAGTTGCTCTGGACTTGGCTGCTGCTGCTCCGGGCCTGGCCGCTCCCAGCCTGGCAGCCGCTGCTCCGGGCCTGGCTGCACCCGACCCGCCTGCTCCCCCGGTCCTGGCCGCTCCCAGCCTGGCAGCCGCTGCTCCAGGCCTGGCCGCACCTGACCTGGCTGCTACCCCAGGCCTGGCCGCTCAAAGCCTGCCAGCCGCTGCTCTGGGCCTGGCCGCACCTGACCCGGCTGCTCCGGGCCTGGCCGCTCCCGGCCTGGCTGCTGCTGCTCTGGGCCTGGCCACACCTGACCCGGCTGCTCTGGACCCAGCTGCCCCGGGCCCGGCCGCTCCGAGCCTGGGCACTCCCGACCTGGATGCTCTGGGCTTGGCTACTGCTGTTCTGGGTCTGGCTGCTCCCATCCCGGCTGCTCTGGGCCCGGCTTCTCCAGGCCCGGCCACTCCGGGTCTGGTTGTTCCTGGACTGGCCACCCTGGGCTTGGCCGCCTCCGCCTCAGGCCTGGCTGCCACTGCCCCAGGTCTGGCTGCTCCAGTGCTGGCTGTTGATGCTCCGGTTCTGGCTGCTGCTGCTCTGGGGCCTGGCCGTCGCTGCTCCGGGCCCGGCTGCCACTGCCTTGTGCCTGGCCACTCTAGGCCTGGCCGCCGCTGTTCCAACATTCTGTCCTTTTTTTTTCTTTTCTTTTTTAAAACGTATTTATGTTGCAATGTTGGCTGTTGAGTTGAGTTCTGACTTAGTCTTTGATTTTTCAAGAACTTCTTTGTATTTTTTCTTAAGTAATTTTACTATTTTTTGCTCTCACTTGATTTCTTCACATTGAGAACTTCTTTGGTTTCTTTTCCTTGTCCTGGGAGCTCAGCTTGTTGGCCTGTGGCACCCCTTTGTTCTCCGCGGGCTCCTGCGCTGCTTTAGCCTGTTGCCGGGGACGGTGCCGCCCAGGAAGCAGGTCCCCCCCCCCCCCCCCCCGGCCTTGGCTCCATTGCCCATGCTCAGCGGTGGAAGGCTCAGGGGCACTCCCCCCGCCCCAAGGGCCCCGTCGCCGGGCTCCTTGCTGGTGCCCGGTTGGGCTCCCGCTCCCCGCTGCGTTCCCCCAGCCTGAAGCTTTTTTTCTCCTTCCCGCTAGGGGAGTCCAGCATCAGAGTCAACAGACTGTCCTCTGCGCGCAGTGTGCGCAAGTCCGGGGGCCTGGCCTTTCGCCGCTCTCCCCGGACTCCACCTCACAGCCCCGTCTCCCTCTGCCTGAGTCTGGGTCCCCAGGGATTGGCCCAGAACTGGGGTTCGGAGCAGTCCGGACTGAGGCCCAGCGCCGCCGGAGGCCTTGTTTCTTCTGGCTAGGGTAACCCAGCATCAGAGTCAACATTCAGTCCTCTGCGCGCGACTCCGGGGGCCCTGCTTTTCGCCGCTTTTCCGCCTCACAGCCCCGTCTCCTCCCGCCGGAGCCTGGGTCCCCAGGGTCTGGCCCATAACTGGGGCTCAGCGCTGCCGGTTCGGGGGGGGGGCTCAGCGCTGCCGGTTCTGGGGTTCAGCCCAGGCTGGGGGTTTTATTTCCTTCCTGCTAGGGAAGGAAAGGCGGCTCCCCGCCCTCTCCTCCTCTCCGGCTGCGACCTCTCCGCGTGCGTGTGTGCAGGCAGGCGCGCAGCATGTCTCTGTACCTTAGGCTTTTTTTCAGCTCCTCTGATTTTCCTTCTGGTTTTCTCTTTCCTTCTTGTTGTAGAAATTTCATTCAGTCGACTACCTGTAGCTCTGGGCAATGTCCACTCTACATCTTAGTTGTATTCCATTGAAATTGTTGCGTGCTGCCGAGGCTAGATGTCTACCCGAGCAGCCATCTTGGATCTCCATGATCTGTTCATCAGGTTTTTAAATTCCCTTGGCTTTTAGATTCACTTGTTGATAGTTACATACTTGTTGTTCACAATTTTTATCTTTATTTTCTTCCTCTTCCTAAAGAACCACCTTCAGCAATTCATATAATTCTGGTTTGATGGAAAAAAAAAAAAAAACAAGAAAAAAAACCTTCTTTAGCTTTTTCTGATCTGTGAAGCTCTTTATCTATCCTTCGATTCTGAGTGATAGCTTTGCTGAGTAGAGTAATTTTGTCTGTAGGTTCTTGTTATTCATCACCTTGAATATTTCTTGCCATTCCTGGCTGGCCTGCATGGTTTCTGTTGAGAAATCAGTTGACAATCACATGGATTCTCCTTTTTAGGTAACTACCTGCTTTGCTCTTGCTGCTTTTAATATTCTCTCTTTGTCTTTTGCTCTTGGAATTTTAATTATGATGTGTCTTGATGTGGTCTTCTTTGGATTCCTTTTGTTTGGGGTTCTGTGTACTTCCTGGACTTGTAAGTCTATTTCTTTCACCAGGTGGGGCAAGTTTTCTTTTACTATTTCTTCCAATATGTTTTCGGTATCTAGCTCTCTGTCATCTTCTGGAATCCCCATAATTCTGATGTTGGTTCGCTTGAAGTTTTCCCAGAGGTTTCTTACACTATCTTCAACTTTCTGGATTCTCTTGTCTCCTTGCTTCTGTGGAGGAGTGTCCTCTGGCTCTTTGTGTTCCAAATCTTTGTCTTGATTCTTGCGATCTTCCGTTCTGTTTTTAGGACTCTGTATAATATTTTTTATTTCAGACAATGTATTCTTTATTTCTAGTTGATTCCTTTTCATATCCTCAAAGGTCTTGTTTATTTTATCGGCCTTTTCTAGGAAATTCTTGAAAAATCTTATAACTGTGGTTTTGAACTCAATGTCCATTCTTTTATTTTCCTCCATTTCCTTCCTTTGTGTCCTGCCTCTTCTCTGCATTTTAGCTGCTTCCCTGATTTGATGGAATAGTTTTGTGTGCTATATGTCCTGGCAGAGCCCAGTGGTAAAACCTTCCCAGTTACCTGAGTGGACAGTCTTGGTGTAGCCCTTTGTGGGCTGTGTGTGCAGTCTTGTTGTTAAGCCCTGCTTGTTGTTGGTGTCACTGGGAAGTGTTGATCTCCAAGTCAATTGGCTGTGAGGATCAGCAGTGTCTCAGCTAGGAGAGCTTCTGTGCTCTGCTTGGATAGGGCAGAATCTCGGGGTGGTGCAGACAAACTTTGGTTCCCTGTCAGTCCCGCCTTAGGAAAATCCTATTAGTGGTGAGTCCTTCAAGATTGGCTGCAGGCGCTCACAGCTCTTGGAGAAATGCTGTTCTCAAGTTTTGCCTGTTCCCTGACAGCCAATTTTTTCCTGCTCAGAGTTGTCTCTCAGTGCAGTTGGGAATTTTTTGTTGTTGTTTTTTTTCCCCTCCCAAATGAGAAAGCTAGCCACTGGAAGGGCTTCTGTGCTCTGATTGGATGGGGCGGAGTCTCAGGGTGGTGCAGACAAGCTTTGGTTTCCCTTCAGCCTCTCCCTGAGTCCCGCAGTTATGGCTGCTGGCTGCACACACCTCTTAGAGAGCTTTGCCCATGGCCTGACAGTTCAGCCTCTCCCTGACTGGGGCTGTCTATCAGAGCAATAGGATAGTTCTGTTTTCCTCCCGAACAAGAAAGCCAGCTGTGTGTTTGCTGTCCACCCTCTCCACACACCATGAGTAAGCCAGCAGCAAACGTGGCGGCCACCTTTTTCACACACACAGATCTCTGTGCCTCCACAGATCTTGAGGCTCAGCGTCCCCTCTCTTCCCTTCCTAGACAGTAGAGCTTCCGCTCAGCCAGCTGTCTGGTGTTTCGGGGCAATATTTTCTCTGTTTTCCAGTTGTAAATTTAAAATTGTTGTGGTAGGCTGCATTTAGGTGTCTACCCTATGCCGCCATCTTGGTTTCCTCTCCTTCAAATCCCCTTAAATGTAATTTATTTCTCAGTCTTAAAAGCAAACGTAGACTCTCCACCTGTATGGATCCACACGGCCAGGCTTATTGGCAGCCCCTATGCCGCATGACACAGTCTGAAAGTAGAGAGAACTCGCCCCATCCCCAGCACAGTCCCCCCGCACGCCCCACCCGCACGCTCCCCCAGCTCGCTCCTCCCCTCTCGCTCCCCCCCCCGCACATGCTCCCGCTGCCTTATGCCTGCCCCTCTGCTTGTGATATCTGTTAGGGGTAGTACTGTGGCCCCAAGAGACGTTGAAGTCCTAGCCCCAGTGCCTGTGGGTGTGCCTGTTTGGGAAGAGTCCTGAGATGAGGGGGGCAGTGGGCCATGCAGAGGCAAGCTCCCAGAGAAGACTGCGTCATGGAGCCCAAGCCAGCAGCCTGCGGAGAGAGGCCTGGGAGACCGGGCCGGTACCTGAAAGGGCTGGCCTGGCATCACATGGACTCAGACCCACCGGCCCGAGCCGAGGAATTGCTGTTGGCCACCTGCCAGCGCAGCTGCAGCTGCCCAGGCACTCACAGTGAGATCAATGAGCACAGGCCAGAGAGAGCCCTTTCTAACCACTTCCTGTTTATTATAAAATTATCAAGCATCATACCAATTGTCCAATGTAAAAGGCTTTAAAACACACAGAATCACAGCACTCATTCTAGGGGAAGAAGGCCTAGCGGTGGCCGGAGGCGGGCAGGGCTGCTCGGAGCACCTACACACATGCATTCTCTTCCTTCTGGGCGATGGGGCCACCCCAGAGCCAGGCTCACCCCCAGGGCTCTCCCCCTGGCTTCCAGGAAAGACTTGATCTTCCAAATTCGGGCAAGCAGCGCGCAGCCCACAGCTCGCAAAAGCTGAAGAGCCGTGCTAGTGCGATGGGTGCGCGTGCAGTTCTGCCCCCCCCACACACACACACGTGCGCACACACGTGCACACGTACACACACGCACACGCAGCGGTACAGGTCCCACAAGGTGCGCAGGAGGCCACACCGATTACGTGGCGGCCACTCTGGGACGGAGGATCCTCAAATGTGAGTGGATGGGGCTTGGGGTCGGAACAGGGCTTAGGGCCATGACTGCTAGTGCGCTCCGAAGGCCAGCTGCAGGGCGAGGAGGGCGATGACCCCTCCCACCACCTGGGTGAGACCGCTCAGGCTGTACGCGGCCGCTCTTTTTTTTCTTTTATTAATTTCAAAGAGAGAGAAACGCAGTGATGAGAGAGAATCATTGATCAGCTACCTCCTGCACGCCCCGCCACTGGGGACCAAGCCCGCAACCCAGACTTGTGCCCTTGACTGGAATTGAACCTGGGACTCTTCAGTCCACAGGCCGATGCTCTATCCATTGAGCCACACCAGCTGAAGCCTGTGTTTGGCTTTTGATTCTTTGGGAGGGCACGGGAGATGTCTACCTAAGTGCATGGCAATGGGCTGCGTGGCCTCTCGCAGGCTGGGCGATCAGAGCGTGCGGCTATCTGCCAGCTGTGGAGCTGCACACCAATGGCACAGGCACCTGGGCCTGGCAGGCCGAGGCCGGAGCAGCCCCGCCCACAGACCTCCTGCTTTTGCCTCCAGCCGTGCCTAACTGGAAAGGCAATGCAAATGGCCAGTAAACACGGGCAAACACACTTAATATAACTAGTGATCAGAGAAACACAGTGAAATGAAATCCCGGTTTGGACATGGCAAGCACGTTAAGCGAAAGAGGTTTCCCCATCACCATGTGCCGGGGTGACAGTGGGCACAGCCACTCGGGAGAGCACTCCGCAGGATGCTGATGCGTGTGCCCCAGGACCTATCATCCAGTCCTCCCTCCCTCCCTCCTTCTCTCTCTCTCTCTCTCTCTCTCTCTCTCTCTCTGCAATTTTGTTGGAACACCTATTTCTTACTTTATTGATTTGAGAGAGAGAGGAAGAGGGGGACAGGGTGGGAGAAGAGAGAGATTTGTTGTTCCCTTTGTTGATGTTAATCCTCACCTGAGGATATTTTTTCCATTGCTTTTCAGAGAGAGTGGGAGGAAGGAGGGAGAGACACATCGATTGGTTGCCTCCTGCACACATCCTGACATATGATAGGGAGTGAACCACAACCCAGGAACATGCCCTTGAACTGGAATAGGACCCTAGACCCTTCAGTGTGTTGCATGTGCTGACACTCTAACCACCTAGCACACGGCCAGGGCTGTTCTACTCGTATATGCATTCATTGATTGATTCTAGCCAACTAAACGTGCGTGCTGACCGGGGGCCGGGGGTGGGGGGTAGGGGCGGGGTGTTGTGGGGTGTGTGTGAACCTGCAGCCTTGGTGTAAGGGGACAACGTCCTAACCGGGCCGTTCAGTTCTCTGTAGACAGAAAGGGAGGCAGGGAAGTTGCACCGCTTATTACTCACCAGCAGGTATGTGTGGCCACATCACAAAGCCACCTCTCAGTAGAGTCCAGCAATCATGATTCTCCCTCAAGGGTGTGTGGGTTGATGAGGCTTAGCCGACAGCTTTCCACTCCGCTAGAGAACTGCGCAGCTCAGATGCAAATGCCTAGAGCATTCATGCACACGCATGGAGCTGGGCTTCCGCTAGGAGGCCTCTATCCGAGGGCATGTGGGCATGTGGGCATGTCCTTCTACAAGGCTCCGTGTGTGGCCTTTCTTCAGGACTTCCTGCACGGTGGCCATCTCCAAAGACCACAGAAGCGAAAGTGCTAGTCCTCCTTAAGCTGGGCCTGGGACTGGGACAGCAGCTCCCTGCTCTCTGCTGGTCACAGTGAGTCCTTGTCAGCCCAGATCAGTGGGGGGTGGACTACGTCAGGACAGAGCCTGGAGGTGGACTTTATTGGGAGCTGACTTCGGAGACTAGGTACAATTAAGGACAGTATTACGTTTCATGGCAAAAATTAGAAATCACCTACCTGTCTCTCGATAGGAGACTGTCTACATGAATACATATGACATGATACAGATCACAGCATACACGGTGAGACAGCTATATACACTGACAGACAGAACTCCCGGTCACATTGTTAAGTGAAAAAAGCAAATCATACAACTATGAAAGCAACTTAAAATTTTTATAAAATAATAGTAATAAAACATCCCATATTTATTTTTTTAATATATTTTATTGATTTTTTTGTGTTTTTTTTTTACAGAGCAGAAGGGAGAGGGACAGAGGGTTAATAACATTGATGAGAGAGACGATCAGCTATTGGGGATGTGCCTGCAATGAAGGTACATGCCCTTGACCGTAATTGAACCTAGGACCCTTCAGCTGATGCTCTATCCACTGAGCAAAACCAGTCAGGGCAAACCATCCCATATTTAATCTGTACCATGTAATTGCACAGAATGAGGACATGAAGGATACGATTGAAGGACAGTGCCTGCCCACTGTGAGAAAAGGGAAGGAGATTGGGGTAAAAGTCAAGAGCAAATTGTAGCCACGATTCGTGTTTTCTTTCATTGCTCTCACAATGATGTCCTCAATTCACAGAAAAAGGAAAGTACAATGCTGAGCTCAGCCCATGTCTGTGGGGTGGTAAGCTCTGTCCTTTCCACATTCCTCAGCTGGCCCCATGACAGGGAAGACATGCCAGGCCCACCTTCGCATGCCCCTCTGCACCCAGGACCAGGGCTTTCTGAAAATAAACTTAATAAATAGATGTTGCCTGAACTGATGAAGCTAACATGCAGTAAAACTGAAATGCGAGATTGATCTTCTATCAACCATTCTCTGTGGATACGAATGTGAGATTGATCTTCTACAACCATTCTCTGTGGATAGGCATGTGCGGTGCACCAGCTCCAACCCGGTGCGCACCGGCCACAGGTGAAGGATGGCCCCTGTGGTCTCCGTGGCAGAGGGGACTCACACTGGGACGGGGCTCCCCCACAGAGATGGCCTGCAGGGGCCGAGCACTTAACAGCCATGGCGTCTCAATGGTCTGGATTCAAATCTGCCTCTCCTGTTGATAGGCCCTTGGGTCTTGAACAGGATTAATTGAGTCCAGGCATATGGTAACTCTTGGGAACAAACAATTATCATCTTCTTTGGGTTTAAGCTTGTTGAGATATTATTTCAATCAGTATTACTCAGAGTAGCTGGTCAAAGAAGAAATCTTTACATAGAAGACTAGTCAAGAAGCAGCTGGTCTGTGAACAATTTATCACGTCTATGACAAGATAAGGAGTTTGTACTAGAATGTAAACCAGTTAAAAACTTTCTTTCATTAAGAAAGCCTAGTATTTTTTAAATATATTTTATTAATTTCACAGAGAGGAAGGAAGAGTGATAGAAACATCGATGAGAGAGAAACATGGATCAGCTGCCTCCTGCACACCCCCCACTGGATGTGCCTGCAACCAAGGTACATGCTCTTGACCAGAATCAAACCTGAGATCCTTGAGTCCGTAGGCTGACGCTCTATCCACTGAGCCAAACCGGTTAGGACTGAAAGAGGCTTGTTTAAAAACTCCCAGAGTGAAAAAGAGGAAGGGAGAAGAAATAGCACAACAACTAAAAGTCAGAACGTACATCATCCAAAACCACAGGAAAGCTGGCAGAGTGAGAAATCTACAACTAGAAAGAAGGAGAGAGGTTCACAGATTGGATTGGGAGCCGCAAAGCACTGAGGTAGGGAGATGCTCGTGCGCAGACAGGAAGGGCAGCCAAATGCCTGGCTGGCAGGAGGGGAAAGTAAGTCCCCGAATGCACTGAACCTTTTCCAACTGCACTGAACCCCAACCCCGGCCGAAACCCCGTGGACTCTGGCTCATATGGGTGGAATCCGGACTGTAGAGAAAGGCACCTGAAGGCTCAGAGACTGTAAGACTGGGGGAGCCGGGAGTTGCAGCAGGCAGGGTCTACAGTCACGTGAGAGTGAGTGAGTGCAGAGAGGTTTGAACCGCGGAGGTTGCTGCGGCCTCTCCATAGCAAGAGTCAGAAGCTCCAGGCTACGGAGACCCAACCCAATTCCAGGCGAACCCCTGGGGCATCCACGCTCCTGCATGGGGAATCTGGACAGTCAAGCAGAAACTCAGGGGAGCTGCGGAAGGCAGAGGTCTGAGCCTCGTGTACAAGGGCAGGGCTGATGGGAAGCCAAGACTGTCAGCTCAGCCCTGAGACTCCACCCCATCCAAGCTGAGCACAGAGGCTTTTGCAATTTTGAAAGTCTGATGCTATAAGACTGTCTCTAACACAGAAGGTATCCCAGAGTAGACACAGCTAATACTCACAACCAATGGGCCTTGAGGTCAATTCCTCCCAGTGATACCAACAACCATCAAGACTTGACTACAACAAGGCTGTACACGCAGTCCACAAAGGGTAGCACCAATAGTGTCTACTCAGGTAACTGGGGAGGCTGACCCATTGAGCCATATAGGACACCAAACATACAAAGTTATCCTGCCAACTCTGGGAAGTAGCAAAAATGCCAAGACAAGGAAATAGATCTCAAATGAAAGAGATGGAGGATATAGAGTTCAAAACCATGATTATAAGGTTTTTCAAGAATTTCATAGAAAAGGCCAATAAATTTAATGAGACCCAACTAGAAATTAAACATACACTGACTGAAATGGAAAATATTATGCAGAGATCCAACAGCAGACTGAAGGATACAAGAATCAGGTCAAGATGTGGAATACAAAGAGCCAAAGGACTCTCCTCTGGAGAAGCAAGAAGAAAAGAGAATCCAGAAAGTTGAAGACAGTGTAAGGAGCCTCTGGGACAACTTCTAGTGTACCATCAGAATTATGGAGGTGCCAGAAGAAGAGAGAGTGCAAGATACTGAAAACCTATTTGAAGAAATAATGTCAGAACACGTCCCCCACCTGGTGAAAGAAATAGACTTGCAAGAACAGGAAGAGCACAGAACCCCAAACAAAAGGAACCCAAAGCAGACCACACCAAGACACATCATAATTAAAATGCCAAGGGCAAAAGACAAAGAGAGAATCTTACAAGCAGCAAGAGAAATGCAGTTAGTTACCTATAAGGGTGCACCCTTAGGATTATCAGCTGATTTCTCAACAGAAACTATGCAGGCCAGAAGGGAGTGGCAAGAAATATTCAAAGTGATGAATAGCAAGAACCTACAACCAAGATTACTGTATCCAGCAAAGTTATCATTCAGAATAGATCAGATAAAGAGCTTCACAGATAAGAAAAAGCTAAAGGAGTTCATCACACCAAACCAGTATTATATGAAATGCTGAAAGGTATTCTTTAAGAAGAGGAAGAAGAAAAAAGATAAAAATTATGATCAACAAATACATATATATCAACAAGTGAATCTAAAAATCAAGTGAGATAAAAATCTGAGGAACAAAATAAACTGGTGAATATAATAGAATCAGGGGCAAAGAAAGGGAGTGGATTGATGATTATCAGGGGGAGGTGCAGGAAGAGACTGGATTAAAATCATACACCTATGGGTGAGGACAATGCGGGGGGGGCGGAGAGATAATGCGGGGGGGGGGGGGGGTTGGGAACCAAGTGGAAGGGAACTATGGGAAGGAAAAGGAGAAACAATTGTAATATCTGAGCAGTAAAAATTTATTTAAAAAAAAAAAAAACCAACTCCGTGAGTGACTGTGATTTTGTAAATGTGTTCCTGCAATCACGTTGCATTTCGCCTTTTTTTTTTCAACTCCATCCAATCGCCCGAGTGTGCTTTATTTATTTATTTTTTTTATCAATATTTATTGTTCATATTATTACAAAGGTTTCTCATTTCTTTCCACCTCCACCAGGTTCCCACCCCACCCTCCGCCCCCTCCCCATCCCCCATTGTCCTCATCCATAGGTGCACAGTTTATGTTCAGTCTCTTCTTCCCTCCCTTTCCCCGATAGTAAATCCCTTTTCAGATAGTAAATCAGTTACTTAGCATTTTCTCATATCAATAATACCTCCACATGCCCAATGATACACTTCACACAAAAGACATTTCCCAATAGGTTCACCAGCCTCATCCAGGCCCCACCCAAGGCACTCACAGATCAACACCCCAGCCCTATACTAACTCAACACATCCAGATCTAAGCCTTCATCACTTGATTCAGCAGACCCTCAAGTTCCCACAAAAGTTTCCAACCATGTCTGAGAAGCAGCCGTGGGGCAGGGGCAGGCGAGGAGTGAGCTGTTCCGGGCCTGGCTGCTCAGGGCCTGGCCTCTGTTGCTCTGGTTCGTTCCACAACCAGCTGCTCCGGGTCTGGTCACTGCCGCTCCCAACCTAGTTGCTCTGGATTTGGCTGCTGCTGCTCCGGGCCTGGCCGCTCCCAGCCTGGCAGCCGCTGCTCCAGGCCTGGCTGCACCTGACTCGGCTGCTCTGGGCCCGGCTGCCCCGGGCCCGGCCACTCCGAGCCTGGGCACTCCCAGCCTGAATGCTCTGGGCTTGGCTACTGCTGTTCTGGGTCTGGCTGCTCCCACCCCGGCTGCTCTGGGCCTGGCTTATCCAGGCCCGGCCACTCCGGGTCTGGGTATTCCTGGACTGGCCACCCTGGGCTTGGCCGCCTCCGCCTCAGGCCTGGCTGCCACTGCCCCAGGTCTGGCTGCTCCAGTGCTGGCTGTTGATGCTCTGGTTCTGGCTGCTGTTGTTCTGGGGCCTGGCTGTTGCTGCTCCGGGCCTGGCTGCCACTGCCTTGTGCCTGGCCACTCTAGGCCTGGCCGCCGCTGTTCCAACATTCTGTCCTTTTTTTTTTTTTTTTTTTTTTTTTAAAAAAAAACGCATTTATGTTGCAATGTTGGCTGGTGAGTTGAGTTCTGACTTAGTCTTTGATTTTTCAAGAACTTTTTTGTATTCTTTAGTAATTTTACTATCTTTTGCTCTCACTTGATTTTTTCACATTGAGAACTTCTTTGGTTTCTTCTTCCTTGTCCTGGGAGCTCAGCAGGTTGGCCTGTTGCACCCCTTTGTTCTCCGCGGGCTCCTGCACTGCTTCAGCTTGTTGCCTGGGAGGGCGCCGCCCAGGAAGCAGCCCCACCCCCACCCCAGGCCTTGGCTCCATTGCCCGTGCTTGCTCATCGGTGCAAGGCTCAGAGGCACCCCCCTCCAGGGGCCCCGTCGCCCGGCTCCTTGCTGGTTCCTGGTTGGCCGGCGTCCGGCAGGGGCTCCTGCTCCCCGCCGCGTTCCCCCAGCCTGGAGATTTTTTTCTCCTTCCCGCTAGGGGAGTCCAGCATCAGAGTCAACAGACTGTCCTCTCCCGGACTCCACCTCACAGCCCCGTCTCCCTCTGCCTGAGTCCGGGTCCCCAGGGATTGGCCCAGAACTGGGGTTCGGAGCAGTCCGGACTGAGGCCCAGCGCCGCAGGAGGCCTTGTTTCTTCCGGCTAGGGCAACCCAGCATCAGAGTCAACATTCAGTCCTCTGTGCGCGCATTGCGCGCGACTCCGGGGGCCCTGCTTTTCACCTCACAGCCCCGTCTCCCCCTGCCGGAGCCTGGGTCCCCAGGGTCTGGCCCATAACTGGGGCTCAGCGCTGCCGGTTTGGGGGGCTCAGCGCTGCCGGTTCGGGGGGCTAGCGCTGCCCGTTCGGGGGTTCAGCCCAGGCTGGGGGTTTTATTTCCTTCCTGCTAGGGAAGGAAAGGCAGCACCCCGCCCTCTCCTCCTCTCCGGCTGCGACCTCTCCGCGTGCGTGTGCGGGCAGGCGCGCAGCATGTCTCCGTACCTTAGGCTTTTTTTCAGCTCCTCTGATTTTCCTTCTGGTTTTCTCTTTCCTTCTTGTTGTAGAATTTTCAGTCAGTCAACTACCTGTAGCTCTGGGCAATGTCCACTCTACATCTTAGTTGTATTCCATTGAAATTGTTGTGTGCTGCCGCGGCTAGATGTCTACTCGAGCAGCCATCTTGGATCCTCTAATCTCCCGAGTGTCGCATTTCGCCTTTTGTATTTCTCAGCAATATGTTAGGTGCACATAAGTTGATGGTGATTTTTTCGAGTTGGGTTACAGTTGGATTTGGCACTGTAGCTTACCTCACCTATGCTCTCTCCTATTCCTTAGCAATAGGACCCCATTTGGGTTGAAGCAGCAATGGACTCAGGCGGTCGTTTGCAGCTGCTGGTTAGGAAAGGCTGGCTGTGTGTAACTTTTTTTTTTTTTTTTAAATATATATTTTATTGATTTTGTACAGAGAGGAAAGGAGAGAGATAGAGAGCCAGAAACATCGATGAGAGAGAGTCATCGATCAGCTGCCTCTTGCACACCCCCTACTGGGGATATGCCCGCAACCAAGGTACATGCCCTTGACCGGAATCGAACCCGGGATTCTTCAATCCCCAAGCCGACGCTCTATCCATTGAGCCAAACCGGTCCCGGCGTGGCTGTGTGTAACTTCTGATGAAGACACCACTGCTTCTTAACAGCTCCTTTTCGTCTTCCTGCCTGCAATCCAGGAGTGAGGCTGCAGGTAAAGCATTTGTTTTAGGATCACGAGGACGCCATGAGAATGACATAACATAGAGAAGAAGGAAGTCAGGAGCTGCTGACATCCTGGGTCCCTAAGCAGGCCTGGCTATCCCAGCAGTGAACTACTTATATTGTTAAAATAAACTCTTTCTGCTGAAATCATTTTTGTTGGCTTTGTTACAGACTTAATTGATATGGTATGAAATTCTCTTTTGTCCATTTTATGCTCTATACATTAACTTATATCTTACAGAATATTAATATTGCTATGCTAGCTTTGTTTTTATAATACAACAGTGCCCCAGTGCACAGATTCGTGAACATTGAAAGGGAATCTGGTGCGGGTGAACCAGATTTGAAGCCGACATGGCCCCAGCAGCAAGCTAACCCACAGCCGATTCTATGTGGAATCGGGGTCCTTCCTCCCTCCTCCTTCTTCCCTCCTTCCTGGGTTCAGGGTGCTGCTGAACAAGATTCAGAGCCGACAGGGCAGCAATCTAACCTACTGGTTGGAGCATCTGCCCCCTAGTAGTCATTGTGTATCATAGCTACCAATTGAATGGTTGAATTGTCAAATATTGCTTAGGCTTTTATATATATACTAGTGGCCTGATACATAAAATTTGTGCACATTAAAAGGGAATTGATTAGAGAAAATGTTTTAATATTGCTATTTGCCCTTTCTCTATAATAGAAGTATCAGAGATGAAAGAAAACTAGTAAAATGTATATGAAAACCTTCCTCTTGTCAGAGTCTGGGGCGCACCTCAGGACCCAGAATCGTGTCTCTGCTCACCTATGCAACCTCAAAATCATGCGAGACACAGACCCAGCCAGCCCCGCCCCCCCCACCCCGTCAAGCCTCACAAGGTCGTGGGGGGGCCCACAGCCTCAGGTCTGCCAGCCCAGCCTCAGGTCCCCCAGCATGATGGCGTGATGACCATTTGCATATTAGCTCTTTATTATATAGGAGAGCTATGTCTTGTACATTCTGTTTTATTAATTTATTTTCAATCTTTCTGTTTTGCTTGAATTATCTTTGTGTCTCACCACCTCAAATATTTGAGGTGTGCCTTTTATGCAGCATATTTTTAATATATAATCCAATTGTCTACAATGCTATAGATAAATTTAATCTGTTAATATATATATGAGATTTTGTTTTTAATAACTTATTTTGGGCTTCTAATTTATTATGCTTTCTCTTTATTTCTATTGTTTTTCATTTTTTGCTCCTGTTGAATTAAATATATTTAATTATCTTTATGTATGTGAAAGTTATCCATTATAGTTCAACTTTTTGTTGACTATTGTACACACTTAAATTTAAATATGCATTTAATAAGTATCCTGTTCTTCTAAATAACAGTAGAAACATTTTTAACATATTTTTTGAATTTTTGAATTTATTGATTTAATAAAGAGAGAAGAACACAGATTTGTTATTCCACTTAACACATGCCTTCATTGGTAGACTCTTATAGTGCCTGATTGGAGACTAAACCCACAACCTTGGCATATATAGACAATGCTCTAACCCAGTGGTCGGCAAACCATGGCTCACGAACCACATGTGGCCCCTTAAGTGTGGCTCTTCCACAAAATACCACAGGCTGGGTGAGTCTATTTTGAAGAAGTGGCATTAGAAGAAGTTTAAGTTTAAAAAATGTGACTCCCAAGAGAAATTTCAATCGTTGTACTGTTGATATTTGTCTCTGTTGACTAATGAGTTTGCTGACCACTGCTCTAACCAACTGAGCTACCTGGCCACGGTCAAGACTAGGGACTTGAACTTGCCTCCAAACTAACTCTTTTCTTCTTACATGGTATTGTCTGGCATTTTATTTTTAGCTTTTGTGAAACAAATGTTTTCTTTTTATTATTTTTATAATCAGCATTTGATATTTTTTAATGTTATTTTTCAAACATCATACAGTAAAACTGACTTATTTTGGAGGCACAGTTCTATAAATTTTATTTTATTTTATTTATTTATTTTTCTATAAATTTTAAAACATTCATAGATTTCTGTAATCACCAGCCCAGTTGGGATACAGATGGTTTCATTATCCCAAAAGCGCCCTTGCCCCTGCCCACAAGCCCTGGAAGCCAATGCTCTGTCCCCATCACTATAGGAAGCGTTTTTATCAATTTACCTCTTGTCATATACTCTTTTGAACCTTTTTCTTTTTTTGCAGTTTATACTTCTTTATTGCTCTTTATTTGGTAATGTTTCATTCTCATACTTTATTTCTTTAACAAACATACAAACAAACAAACATATTTTATGGATTTTAGAGAGAGGAAGGGAAAGAGCTAGAGTTAGAAACATCAATGAGAGAAATCTCAATCAGCTGCCTCCTGCACACTCCCTACTGGGGATTGAGCCCACAACCAAGGTACATGTCCTCCCCAGAGTCGAACCTGGACCCTTCAGTCTGCAGGCCGACGCTCTATCCACCGTGCCAACCTGCTTAGGCTCTTTTTTGCTTTAGACATGATTTTCTTTAGTTGTGTGGACCTGGTAAGTCAGCTGATTTGAAGTCTTTGTCTAGAAGCTCCAGTGTCTAGGCTTCCTCAGGGTCTGTTTCTACTTTTTTCTGCCACACGTCCTTGTTTCTTTGCATGTCTTATAATTTTTGGTTAAAAACTGGACATTTTAAATAATAAAGTAATGGAGCAACCCTGGAAATGAGATTTTCCTCTCTCACAGGGTCTGTTCTTGTTGCTTGTCTTCGTTATTGTGCATTTCACGACTTTTCTGAACAAGTTCTGTCTATCGCCTTGGCTGTGTGTGGCCGCTTCGGCCTCTGCTTGATTCACTTACTGGTCAGTTAATGATTAGAGAGAGGTTTCCAGTGAGGAGCCTCCCAGCAGGCTCCGCGTGCCTATTGGGGCGTGCCTCCCCCCTCAGCCCGGCTGCCAGCCTCCTTCACCTTCACTTCCTGCCGATGCCTGAATGCAGCCGGAGTGAGAGCCACGTCCTCCCCGAGTGGGCACGCAGCCCTGCGCACTGCAGAGCCTTCTAGCTCCCCAGGGAAACGTGGAGCTTGTCACAGCCCTATGGGTATCTCATGGTCCAGCTTTCCCCCTTAAACTTTTTTGTTAGCCTATAGCTTACCCCAACTTTGTGCAATTGTGACCTTAGAAAACTGGTTCTAAATGTTTTTATTTTTTTTTAATTTTTATTTTTTTTTTAATATATTTTATTGACTTTTGTACAGAGAAGAAGGGAGAGAGATAGAGAGTTAGAAACATCGATGAGAGAGAGTCATCGATCAGCTGCCTCTTGCACACCCCCTACTGGGGATATGCCCGCAACCAAGGTACATGCCTTTGACCGGAATCGAACCCGGGACCTTTCAGTCCCCAAGCCGACACTCTATCCATTGAGCCAAACCGGTCCCGGCTGGTTTTAAATGTTTTTAACAAGCACCTCTCAGCACCTGCTCTTTTCTCTCGGAGCTCTGAATCAGGTCAAATGAGGACACCCTTTAATTGGGTCTTCCCGGACCCCCAGATAGGTCAACAATGACAATTCCCTGCGAGGGATCTGACAAAGGGCCCTGTCCATCCGCCCTCCCTGATGGCCCAGGCTGCTGGTTCCAGGGCCTCTGAAAAGTCGGAGAGAAGGAGATGGGAACAGGGCAGTTCAAGCTCCACAGCGCTTTCTGGCCTTGAGACATGGCTGCTTTTCTTACATAAATGCCCCCTGGGTGCTATTATACAAGACTTTGGTTAATTCCCAGTTCTTAGGAAGTTGATTCTGACCATTTTACCAGTTTCTCGTTGCTTTTAGAGAGCAGGGAGTTTTCAGAAGTCCTCACTCCACAGTTCTCACTGGCCTTGGGCTCACTGTTACCAGGATGTGACCTCTCACTCTCCACAGAAGCTGCTCTTAGTCACGGGAGCGTGACTCCCATGGTTCTGACCCCGAGGGCCAGCTATAAATTGTAATCTCATTGACATATCAATAGCATTTGACCCTCATCTTATTGGCACACTTTCTCGGCGTGGCAGCCCCGTCTTCTCCTGTTGTTCTGCCATTCTCTCTCCAACCCCTTCCTATGTCCTTGCATTTCCTTCTCTTCTAAAATCTGGAATGTCTCGTTCTTTTAGAAATGTCGTGCAGTCTTGCTTCTGTGAATGCCAACTGTAGCCCGTTCCCTAATGGTGACAGCCTCAGCATTTCCACCGAAGTGCTGAGGGGCAGAGCCAAGCGAAATGCCCACGCACTGTTGCCGGCCTCCCCCAGGCTCTCCGCCTCGGTCAGTCTGCTCAGGCCAGACACTTTGAGGTTACCTGCCTCCTCCTTTTCTCCCACCCGCCACGTCAACCCCCCAGCAAGCACGCCGGCTCCATCTCCAGAGCATTCCCCTAAGCCAACCAGTTTTCATGGCCGCCACCACGGTCCAGGCTCCGTCATTACAAAGCTGTTAGTGCTCTTTGCCCACCTGCTCTCTCTGCTTCTGGCCTTGCCCTGCCAAGTCTACGCTCAGCATGACACGAAGCCGGGAGGAAGCATTTAGACTGCAATGCCTGCCCTGGTCAGGCAGCTGGCTGGTGAGAGCACCGTCCTGATATGCCAAGAAGGAGGGGCCGCTCCCCAGTCAGGGCACACGAAGCATAAATAATGGAGCCACACACCAATGTTTCTCTCTCTCTCTCTCTCCCTCCCACCTCTCTCTCTCAAATATCTTTTAAAAAAATGAAATAAAAATTTAAAAAATCCAACTCACATCTTTTCCTCCTGTCCCATGAACTGTCTCTGTAATTGTCCGAATCTACAGAGAACACACACATCTTCCCAGGGGCCCCCAGATTCTGCATGACCTGGCCCTCTGCTCCCCTCCCCACTCCTTCCTCACTGGCCTCCTCAGCTTTCTCAGCGGGCATGGCCCAGTGCCCGCAGCCTGCCATGCTCTTCCCCAGCAGGCAGCCTGGCACGCTTCTCACCGCTTCAGGTTCTCCTCAGACGGCACTTCTCACAGGAGCCCTCCCTGACCACCCTGTCCCCAAAGTTACCCATTCCCACCCCCCTCGCTGCTCTGTTTTTTCCTTAGCATGTATCATTAGCTGCAATACTATATATTTTACTTACTCTTACTGAGTGTTTAATAAGCTCAATATGAGCTCCAAATGGGTGTGTGTGTGTTGTTTTTTGTTTTTCAGGTCACCTCTTCCCTAAAACACTGGGAGCATGGGTGTAGCTTAACACATCATGACAGCGAGAAAGAAAAGCCCTCAGACCCATGCAGAGAGCCCAGCAGCGTCCCTGGCGGTATGGCTGGGCCGGTCTGCGCCCTGGTCCCATCTGGCCTTTGGAAGCGATGTGCCCACTTCCTTCGGAGTCTGTGCCCCAGCCCTGGGCTGCCACCTCCCGAGGCCCTGCACGGCGCGCCTGGAGCTGCTTCTGCTCCGCTACACGGAACGGGCCATCTGGTCACCTCTCGGGGTACAGGTCATACAAAACTGTGCTGTGCCTGGAATTCCAGCCCTGCTCCTGTCAGCATTTCTTTGGGAATCTGGTGCCTTATCATAAAATGATTCAAATAGGAATAGTAAAATTTATCAGAACTAGCTGAAACAATAAGATTGAGAACTTGTTGAAATAATGAAGCACAAAATGTTTTTTTTTAAGAGAGAAAGAAATTAAGTATTCACCTGAGATGAAAACTAAATTCTCTTTTTATAAACCTGATATAACCAATGCAGCAAAGTAATATAACAAGACGCATACCATCCTCAAAATTGATTACATTTTCAAGTTAAACAGTTTCTGAATTGCCATATATAGCAATTTTCACTGTCCTGTTGTAAATGGACTACTTTACAACAAAGAAAGTTGAAAAAAATTATATATATAAAAATCCATCACTATGGCTGGCATATGTGTAAGCATCATTATTCATCATGGGATGCAAAGCTGTGTGCTACATTAGGCGTCCCACTTTCCATATGAAAAGTAATTAATAGTGACCTGTAATCATCAGTGTGGTCCTAGCAGCTGTCAGATCTGTGAGACCTAAGGGAGTGCACATTGCTGAGACCATGAGGAATCCCTAACAAACGCACGCGAGTCTCCTGGGTGAGCTTCATTGCAGCCAGGACCGCCTCGCCACTGACAGCAAACCTTTCTGAGCGGGGGCTCGCCGGCCCACGGGTGAACGGAGGGGCATCCATCTTGTTTTGTTGAGCTGAGGGGTTTAACATGTAGTCTAAGTGGATCAGACAATCGAGGGTCTAAGACCACGTAACCTGAAGGAGTCTTGGGGGATTATAGTGTAGGTAGAAGAGCACTAGATAAAGAATAAACATAGACATATGTAACACTTTCAACAATAAAGAATTTAAAAATAAATAAATATAAACTGAATTAGAAACGGCGGCCGAATAGGCAGACCTGTCCCAGGCCAGACTGGAAATGGAACCAAGAGGGAGAACGTCCACTGGGATTACCACGGAGGTCCCTCCGGAGACACATCAAGGAAGGCGAGCACCTGGACCGGAGGAAGGGCGAGGCCCAGGAGCTGAACCAGCTCCCGGCTGGGAGGAGGGAGGCGGGGCTGTGGGAGGGGCTGTTCTCTCTGAGACAGAGGCCGGAGCCCAGGCGTATAGACCAACAGAACGTTTCAGAGATCCCATAAACCCACCCAAGTCGTTATGTCCAATTAATATTTAACAAAGGACATAAGACAGCCTCTTCAATAAATGGTGTTGAGAAAATTGGAGAGATACGTGCAAAAAAATAAAACCAGGTCACCAACTTACACCATACACAAGAGTAAACTCAAAATGGATAAAAAACTTAAATGTAAGTCGTGAAACCACAAAAACCCTAGAAGAAAGCAGAGGCAGTGAAATCTCAGACAGCTCTGTATGTCTATGGACACAGCTCCAGGGCAAAGGAAACTACGGGAAAATAAAGAAATGGGACACGGTGCATCCAAATAGAAAGCTTCTGCCCAGTGAGAGAAACCTCAACAAAGTGAAAAGGGCCCACTTATGGGAGAACATGTTCACCAACGATCATCTGATAAAGGGTTACTTTCCAAAATATATAAGGAACTCATGCAAATTAACAAAACAAAGACAAACAATCCAATTTAAAAATGGGCAAAATACTTAAATAGACACTTCTCAAAGTGGACATACAGACGGCCAAGAGACATGAAAAATTGCTCCAAGTCAGTAATTATCAGAGATGCCAATTAAAATGACAATGGGGTATTCACCTCACCTGTCAGATGGCTACCATCAACAAATCAACAAATAACAAGTGCTGGCGAGGATGTGGAGAAAAGGGTGCCCAAGTGCACTGCTGGTGGGAATGCAGCCTGGTGCAGCCACTGTGGAGAACAGTATGGAGTTTCCTCAAGAAAATTAAAATTGGAACGCCCATTTGACCCAGTGATCCCACTTCTAGGAGTATATTCTAAGAATTCAGAAATACCAATCAGAAAAAATATATGCACCCCTATGTTCATAGCAGCACAACTTACAATAGCTAAGATCTGGAAACATCCCAAGTGCCCATCAGCAGATGAATGGATAAAATCTGTGGTTACATTTATACCATAGAATACTACACCGCAGTAATAAAGAAATAATTCTTACAGTTTGCAACAGCATGCATGGACCTGGAGAGCATTATGCTAAGTGAAATAAGCCAGTAAGAGATAGATAAGTATTACATGATCTCACTCACATGTGGAATCAAATGAACAAAATAATCTGATGAACAAAATAGATCCAGAGACATGTAAGCATCAAACAGACTGTGAAATCTCAGAGGAAAGGCAGGGTAGGGTGGGTGGGTGGAAGAGATCAACCAAAGAACTGGTTGGCATGTATGCATAACCCATGGACACAGACAATAGGGTGGTGAAGGCTTGGATGGGGAGTGTTGGTGGGCTGGAAGAGGTCAGTGGAGGGAAAAGGGAATATATGTAATATTTTAATCAACAAGGACTTTAAAAAAGGAATAAACATAATCTATATATATATAAAAAGCCAGCGGCTGGAACACCCGAAGGACTGGAATGACTGCTCACTATGACACTCACTGTGGCTGGCCAGCTAGCCAACCACCCACAGCCTTCCCCCACCGGCCTAGCCTGCTCGGCCCCTATTGGGGCAGGCCTGCCCACCCCACCCATGCACAAATTCATTCACTGGGGCTCTAGTAATAAAATAAAGAAGGAAATAAAATGGGACTATAGTATTATAATGTTCTCATACTATCTGTCAAGTGGTATAATATCATTTGTAAGTAAACTGTGATAGATTAGCCAAAACTGGTTTGGCTCAGTGGTAGAGCGTCAGCCTGCGGACTGAGGGATCCCGGGTGCGATTCTGGTCAAGGGCATGTGCCTTGGTTGCGGGCACATCCCCAGTGTGGGGTGTGCAGGAGGCAGCTGGTCAATGTTTCTCTCTCATCGATGTTTTTAGCTCTCTATCTCTCTCCCTTCTTCTCTGTAAGAAAAATCAATAAAATATTTTTAAAAATAAAAATAAAAAATAAATTGTGATAGATTAAATATAATAGAAGCCCTAAAGCAACCACTAAAATTACAAAGCAGAATTGTAGCTAATCAATGAGTGAAACAAAATTGAAACCCTTAATATCTGGAAAACTGTGAGTTTTTCCCCTGAAATAACCCTCCCCAATATGAATTACTATCATGTGCCTTAGGTAGATTCACATGCATCAATACAAGAAAAATGGGTTGCTATTAACATGGAGGAATCAGAACAAAAATGGCAAGAGAAATTTTAAATTGTATATGTCACATAAAATTTATTAAAACAAAATTCACTTGAAGTTTCAAAGTATTGATCTAGCATAGGTAAACATGGAGTTATCTGTGGCCTAAAGATAAAATAAGAGGAATTAGAAATGAGGGGAAACTGAAGAGATCTGAAAGTATACTTAGAAGGCAAGCAAATCTATGAGATTCTTAGAAGCAGAGAATAAAGTCAACAGGCAGACAGGGAGATCCCAAGATGGCTGCTTCCAACCCCAGACGGACCTGCAGAGCAATTGGCTGGAAAAGCCAGCTGCAGTGTACCTGGTCTGAAATACTGAGAGCAGGGAGCACAGAGGAAGGACCGGAGCAACCGTGGAGAGGGTGGGAAGCCAATGGGTTTCTCAGCAGTGGAGACCCCGCCCCCTGAGACTGTGGGGTCTCATCCCCATTCAGGGGTCCCCAATCCTGAGTGATGGAGAAGGGAAGGGAGCCCAGTAGGACTGGGCAGTGGGAATCCCTGAGGATTCTGTCCACTAGAAAGACTCAGCCTGCATTAGCCCAGGAGAAACGCAATTTCTCTGTTACACCAGCCTGGGAAGTTCATCTCGACCTGTGTCTGTGGTGAAGGCCACGAGGCAAAGCTCCAGGCCAGTGCAGGGGTCTGACTGGTGCACCAGCAGAGACTCTGGGGGTCTCCATTATCTGTGCAGCGGTCCACGCTGGGGGGTCTCCACTGAGGCACAGCGTGGCCCAAGTGTCTTTCCCAAGCCACACTTTCCAGCCCAAAGTAAGGACTTTGGGAAAGGGGATTGATCGGCCTTGCCCACCTGAAGCCCTGCTGTGACCTGAGACACAGGGGAGCGGTGCTGGGTTGGAAGCCTGTCCCCTGTCTCGCTCAGTCTGACAGCCGGGAGGACCCAGACTTTTGGACCTTGCTGTGCCTCAGTGGAGACCCCCCAGCGTGGACCCGCTGCCCAGAAAGATTGTATTGCCAAGCAAGGCTGATTTCCTTCTTTTCCATCCCCTCCTAGTTGGTGAGGCAGGCAGAGTGCCGGGCACCAGGCAGAGCTGAGACATTGCAACTGTGTCTCCTGGATGGGCTTCTGTCTGGAGCCAGAAGGGCCTGTGCTGGGTGCCCTGTCTGCATCACTGGAACCAGAGCTGAGCTCCCAGTGCGTGCAGCAGAGCAGCCCAGGAAGGAGAGCCAGCCCTCTTTCGTACAAGCCGTGGGCCTGACCACCCCAACATGAGTCCGTGCAGGCCGCCGTGGCCAGGCTGGAGGTGCCCCACAAGCGCATTCCCTGGGAAAAGGGAGAACAGGTCAGAGCAGGGACATTCACGGTGCCAAACCAAGAACTATAGAGGCCCCAGCCCATACTTCTTAGGATCTGCCTTGCAGAGCTGTGGTCAGGTTGCTGAGAGCCAGGCAGGGAAGGCAACTGATTTTATTTTATTTTTATTTATTATTTATTTATTTATTTATTTATTTATTTATTTATTTATTTATTTTAAATCAATCTTTATTGTTCATATTATTACAAAGGTTCCTCATTTCTTCCCCCCTCCACCAGGTTCCCACCCCACCCTCCGCCCCCTCCCCACCCCCCATCGTCCTCATCCATAGGTGCACAGTCTCTGTTCACTCCCCCCCACCCCCAACAGTCAGTCCACTCCCCTCCCATATCGCTGACTCTACTACAATGAATAGCTGTTCATCAGGTTTTTCAATCTCCTTTTTTTGTTGTTGTTGGTTTTTTTTTAAATTAATAAACTTTTACACTTCTAAGAATAAATTTTAAAATCTAATCATTTTAAACCTTGTTTTTTTTTTTTCTACCCTGGGAATTGAGAGCAAACTTGTTTACATGTAAACTTGCCCTTAGGCTAGCAAAAGGCATAGCCATTCAAGTGTAATTGAACACATTGTTTAAAGATAGCTGCTGGTTGGAATTGGATTACCTGTTCTGGGTGGGAAGGGCTTGTCTTCCCCTTTCTCCATTAAAATTAAGGTGTTAGCTTTAAAACCTCTTTTTGGCAAGAGACCCTAAACTTTCAGAACTTTAAATTTTTCAGATAGTAAATCAGTTACTTAGTATTTTCTCAAAATAATACCTCCACATGCGCAAGGATACACTTCACACAAAAGACACTTCCAAATAGGTCAACCAACCTCATCCAGACCTCACACAAGGCACTCACAGATCAACACCCCAGCACTATATAACTCAACACATCCAGATCTAAGCCTTCATCACTTGATTCAGCAGACCCTCAAGTTCCCGCAAAAGTTTCCAGCCATGTCTGAGAGGCAGCCTTGGGGCGGGGGCAGGCGAGGAGCAAGTAGTTTCGGGCCTGGCTTCTGTTTCTCTGGCCAGTTCCACAATTAGCTGCTCCGGGTCTGGCCACTGCCACTCCGGACCTGGCTGCTCCAGGCTTGGTTGGTGCTGCTCTGGGCCTGGCTGCTACAGGCCTGGCCGCTCCGGGCCTGGCCGCTCGCGGCTGGGCTGCTGCTGCTGCTCCGGGCCTGGCCACTCCCAACCTGGCTGCTCTGGGCCCTGCTGCTCCGGGCTCTGTTGCTCCAGCCTTGGCAACTCCCGGACTGACAGCTACTGCTCCGGGCCTGCCTGCTCCCAACCCGGCGGCTCTGGGCCCGGCTGCTTCGGGCCTGGCAGCTCCTGACCTGGCTGCTTCAGGCTTGGTAGGTGCTGCCCTGAGCCTGGCTGCTCCCAACTCGGCTGCTTTGGACCTGGATGCTCCGGGCCTAGCCGCTCCCAGCCTGTCAGCTACTGTTCTGGGCCCGGCTGCTCCTGGCCCAGCCGCTCCGGGCCTAGTCTCTACCAGGCTGGCAGCTGCTGCTCTGGGCCTGGCCACACCCGACCCGGCTGCTCTGGGCCCGGCTGCTCCCAGCCTGGCAGCTGCTATTCCAGGCCTGGCTGCTCCCAACCCGGCTGCTCTGGGCCCGGCTGCCCAGGGCCTGGCTGCTCCAAGCCTGGCAGCTCCTGGCCTGGATGCTCCGCGCTTGGCTGCTGCTCTTCTGGGCCTGGCTGCTCCCGACCCAGCTGCTCTGGGCCTGGCTTCTCCAGGCCCGGCCACTCAGGGTCTGGTTGTTCCTGGACTGGCCACCCTGGGCTTGGCCGCCTCCGCCTCAGGCCTGGCTGCCACTGCCCCAGGTCTGGCTGCTCCAGTGCTGGCTGTTGATGCTCTGGTTCTGGCTGCTGCTGCTCTGGGGCCTGGCCGTCGCTGCTCCGGGCCTGGCTGCCACTGCCTTGTGCCTGGCCACTCTAGGCCTGGCCGCCGCTGTTCCAACATTCTGTCCTTTTTTTTTTCTTTTTAAAACGCATTTATGTTGCAATGTTGGCTGGTGAGTTGAGTTCTGACTTAGTCTTCGATTTTTCAAGAACTTCTTTGTATTCTTTCTTAAGTAGTTTTACTATATTTTGCTCTCATTTGATTTCTTCACATTGAGAACTTCTTCGGTTTCTTCCTCCTTGTCCTGGGAGCTCAGCAGGTTGGCCTGTGGCACCCCTTTGTTCTCTGCGGGCTCCTGCGCTGCTTCAGCCTGTTGCTGGGGTCAGCGCCGCCCAGGAAGCAGCCCCTGGCCTTGACTCAGTGGCCCGCGCTCAGCAGTCGAAGGCCCAGGGGCACCCCCCCTGGGGGCCCCGTAGCCCGGTTCCTTGCTGGCACCTGGCTGGCCGGTGTCCAGCAGGGTCTCCTGCTCCTCGTCGCGTTCCTCCCAGTCTGGAGCTTTCTTTCTCCTTCCTGCTAGGGGAGTCTAGCATCAGAGTCAACAGACTGTCCTCTGCGCGCAATGTGCGCGACTCCGGGGGCTCTGCTTTTCGCCGCTCCCCTGGAATTCCGCCTCACAGCCCCATCTCCCCCTGCCTTAGCCTGGGTCCCCAGGGTATGGCCTAGAACTGGGGTGCAGAGCAATCAAAACTGGGCCCAGCACGGCCGGAGCTCCTGTTTCCTTCCCTCCAGGGCAATCCCGCATCAGAGTCAACATTCCTTCCCTTGCACGCAATGTGCGTGACTCCGGGGGCTCGGCCTTTCGCCGCTCTCCCAGGACTCCACCTCACAGCCCCGTCTCCCTCTGCTTGAGCCTGGGTTCCCAGGGATTGGCCTAGAACTGGGTTCAGAGCAGTCGGGACTGGGGCTCAGCACTGTCGGAGGTTTTGTTTCTTCCCGCCAGGGCAGTCCAGCATCAGAGTCAACATTCCGTCCTTTGCGTGCAATGTGCGCGACTCCGGGGGCTCTGCTTTTCGCTGCTCCCCTGGGATTCCGCCTCATAGCCCTGTCTCCCACTGCCCAAGTCTGGGTCCCCAGGGTCTGGCCCATAACTTGGGCTCAGCGCTGCCGGTTCTGGGGTTCAGCCCAGTCCGGGGCTTTTATTTCCTTCCTGCTAGGGAACGCCAGGCAGGCACCCAGCCTTCTCCTCCTCTCCGGCTCCATCCTCTCCATGCGCGCAGTGTGTCTCCGTACCTTAGGCTTTTTCAGCTCCTTTGATTTTCCTTCTGGTTTTCTCTTTCCTTCTTGTAGTAGAATTTTCAGTCAGTCGACTACCTGTAGCTCTGGGCAATGTCCACTCTACATTTTAGTTGTATTCCATTGAAATTGTTACAATGAAATTGTTAGGTGTCTACCTGAGCAGCCATCTTGGATCCTCTCCTCATGAAAAAAATCAAGCAACAGATTTTAGTTTGTACCAGAGAACCTCCAGGGAGACCAGGAGCAGCACTGAGTGGCCAGATTCAGAAACCATATGTGCAGAATCCAATGAGTTCCACAGATAGTAAATCCAAAGGTGATTGCAGCAAACTTTTGCAGAGGTGAGCTTCATTTTTTAAAAATATTTTTCTTTTATATTTCATAATTTTTTTCATATCTCTTACATCTCTCTTTTCTTTTCTTATTCTACTTTTTTCTCTTATTCTTTTTTTATATTTTTCCATGCTTTTCCTATTCAATATTTTATTTTATTTATTATTACTTGTCAAAATTACTATTATTTCATTTATTATTTTCTTTCGTTTTTTTATATTTATTCTTTTCTCTTCTTTCATTTTCTGTTGCTTTTTGTTGTTCCTTTTTTATTCTTTTGGTCTCCTTTTTTTCTTTTGTTTCTAAATTTTTGGTCTCTTGTTCTCTATTATTCTTTTTTCCTTATACTTTTTTGTTGTTCTTTTTGTGTTGTTGTTGGTTGAGTTGTTTTCATGTTGTTTTATGTTTGTCTTATTTTGTTTAATTTTGTTCTATCAGTGCCAGTATAATAGTGGCATGATGTGGTCAGGGTTCAATCTCAAAGTCAGCCACCCACACATGGAACAATAGCAATTATAAAGCTAGGGCCCACTAACTCACAAAAGAGACATTCCTAGAGTACTCAGCTCAGATCAAGGAGACTACACCCCTGGGTTTACAAGACACACACCAAATCTGGGAGCCTACCATCCTATCTAATACATGGAAACAAACACAAAGAAACAGCACATATGGGGAAACAAAGAAACAGGCCCCAAATGAAAGAGCAGGAGGAATCTCCAGAAAGAGTTAAATGAACTAAAGGAAGCAATTTATCAGAAACAGTATGAAGTAATGATTTCAAGAGTGCTCAACAGCATGAAAAAGGACAAAAACCATGAAAAACAACAGTTAAAAATTAAGAATGACATATCTGTAATAAAGAATACACTGGAAAGAATAAACAGTAGATTAGGGGAAGCAGAAGATGAAATCAGTGGATTAGAAAATAGGTAGAAAAAAATCATTTGATCAGAGCAACAAAAGAAAACATAATAATAAATCATGAGGATACTTCAAGGGAACTTTGAGACAACATAAAACACAACAAAATCTGCATCATAAGTGTAACAGAGAGAAAAGAATGTGAGTAAAGGATAGAGAATCTGTTTGAGGAAAAAAATGACAGAGAACTTCCCTAAACTGGTGAGAGAAAAAGGCACACAAGTTCAGGAAGCACAGAAAGTCCTAATCAAGATGTACCTAAAGAAACCCACACCAAGACACATCATAATTAAAATGGCCAATGTTAAAGACAAAGGAACCATAAGGGTAGCAAGAGAGAGGCCGTCACTTACCTGCAAGGGAGCTGTCAGCTGATTTCTCAACAGAAACACTATAGGCTGAAGGGAATGGCATGAAGTAATGAAAAGTAAGTATCTGAAACCAAGACTATTCTATCCAGAAAGGCTATAATTCAAAATAGAAGGTAAAATGAAGAGCTTTTCAGACAAAAAAAAAAAAAAAAGGTTAAATGAGTCTACTATCATTAAACCAGCATTACAAGACATGTAAGAAGAAAAAGAAGAAAAAAAAAACAGAAAGAGGAATATAGGCATAAAGAATAAAAATGGCAATAAATATCTATCAATAATGACCTTAAATATTAATGCATTAAATGCTCCAATCGAAAGACATATTGTATCTGAATGGATAAGAAAACATGCTCATATATATGCTGTCTACAAGAGATCCAATTCAGAACCAAATACTCAAGTAAGATGATCGTGAAGGACTGGAAAACAGTTTTTTTAAATAAATCTTTATTGTTCAGATTATTACAATTGTTCCTTATTTCCCCCCCATAGCTCCCCTCCACCTGGTTCCCACCCCACCCTCTGCTCTTACTCCCCCCATCCTCATCCATAGGTGTAAAATTTTTAAAAATTCATATTTTATTGATTTTTCACAGAGAGGAAGGGAGAGAGACAGAGAGCTAGAAACATCGATGAGAGTCATCGAACAGCTGCCTCTTGCACGGCCCCTACTGGGGATGTGCCCACAACCAAGGTACTTGCCCTTGACTGAAATTGAACCCGGGACCCTTTAGTCCCCTGGCCGACGCTCTATCCACTGAGCCAAACTGGTTTTGGCAGGTGTATGATTTCTGTTCAGTCTCTTCCCACAAGTCCCACACCCTTTCCCAGAGGATTGTCAGTCTACTCCCTTTCTATGCCCCTGATTCTATTCTATTCACCAGTTTATTCTGTTCATCAGATTTTTAATTCACTTGATTTTTAAATTCACTTGTTGATATATATGTATTTGTTGTTCATAATTTTTATCTTTACCTTTTTCTCCTTCCTCTTCTTAAAGAATACCTTTCAGCATTCCATATATTAATAGTACTGGTTTGGTGGTGATGAACTCCTTTAGCTTTTTCTTATCTGTGAAGCTCTTTATCTGACCTTCAATTCTGAATGATAAAGTAATCTGGGTAAAGTAATCTTGGTTGTAGGTTCTTGCTATTCATCACTTTGAATACTTATTGCCGCTTCTTTCTGGCATGCATAGTTCCTATTGAGAAATCAGTTGATAATCATATGGGTACTCCCTTGTAGGTAACCAACTGCTTTTCTCTTGCTGCTTTTAAGATTCTCTCCTTGCCGAAGCCAGTTTGGCTCAGTGGTAGAGCGTCGGTCTGCGGACTGAAAGGTCCCAGGTTTGATTCCGGTCAAGGGCATGTACATTGGTTGCAGGCACATCCCCGGTAGGGGGTGTGCAAGAGGCAGCTGGCCAATGTTTCTCATCAACGTTTCTAGCTCTCTTTCTCTCTCCCTTCCTCTCTGTTAAAAATCAATAAAATATATTTTTTAAAAATAAAAAGATTCTCTCCTTGTCTTTAACCCTCGGCATTTTAATTATATGTGTCTTGCTGTGGTCCTCTTTGGGTTCCTTTTGTTTGGGGTTCTGTGGACTTCCTGGACTTGTAAGTATTTCTTTCACCAAGTAGGGCAAGTTTTCTGTCATTATTTCTTCAAATAGGTTTTCAGAATCTTGCTGATCTCTCTCTTCTTCTGGCACCTCCATAATTTTGATGTTGGTACGCTAGAAGTTGTCCCAGAGGCTCCTTAAACTATCTTCATGTTTTTGGATTCTTTTTGTTTTTGTTTTTTTTTTGCTTTTTTGTTTGGGTATTTTTTGCTTCTTCATATTTCAAATCTTTTATTTGATTCTTGGGATCCTCTAGTCTGCTGTTGGATCTCTGTATATTATTCTGCCCTTGAGTTCAGCCCACTGCCAGTGTATGCTTAATTTCTAGTTGGTCCTTTTTAACATCCTCGAGGACCTCACTAAATTTATCAGCAGATTCTAGAAAATTTTGAAAAGCCTTATAACCTTGGTTTTGAACTCTATATCCAGTACTTTGCTTTCCTCAATTTCTGTCATTTCTCACCTGTTTCTTTGTCTCTGCATTTTGGCTGCTTCCCTGAGTTGTTAGAGTGGCTTTGTGTGCTAGGTGCTCTATAGCTCAGCCTCCCCAGTTCCCTGAGATGGACATTCTGGGTGCACCCCTTTGTGGGCTGTGTGCATAATCTTATCATAGTTAAGCCTTGATTGTTGTTGGTACACTGGGAGGAATTGGCCTTCAGGCCAATTGACTGTGAGGATCAGCTGTGTCTATGTTGGGAGAACTTCTGTGCTGGAGACACCCTTATGAGACAAGACGTGCTTCAGTGGGTTATGGTGCTCACCAAGCCTGCCGCCTGAATGTATTCCTATGGATCTGCAGAGTTGTAATCTGAATGGTCCTACTCTGAGCCCTGGGTACACTGGCTATTGGATCTCCAAGGAGGTGCTAATTTAGCCTCTGCCTGAGGCCACCCAGCAGGAGCTATGGAGAGATCTGCAGATTCCTCCTCTTTGTTTGGGGTTTGCCCAGATGAGGTCCAGCTGTGAAGCAATGCAAGCTTCTGTGGGGACTTGGGCCTTCTTTTGGATGTTCTGGGTCTCTCTGACCCAGCTGCAGTTTGTTAGGTAATTTTAGATTACAAAGGGGCAGGCCATTCATATGCAAAAGCCTCTGCGCTCAGCTTGGATGGGGCAGGGTCTCAGGGGTGGAGCAAACAACAATGGCTTTCCATCAGCCCTGCCTAAGGGGCCCTTGGGTCTCAGTGTCCCTTGGTAATCACTACAAGCACCTCTGAGAGATGGCTCTCCTTGAGTTCCACCCACTGCCAGACAGTCCAGTTTCTCCCCATATGCATCTGGGGCCCCGGAGTCTCACTGGAACTGGAGTTCAGAGCAGTTGGGAGCTTGTGTCTCTCTTCAGCTTGAAAAAGCTAGCCACGCACTCAGTTGCCAGTCTTCTCCGCATGTGTGCCTCTGTACCTCTGCCTTCTGCCGCTCCTGTGAATCTCAGTGTGCTTTTCTCTTTCCTTCTAGTTATAGAATTTCCACTTAGCCAGCCTCCCTGTGGTTCTGGGTGATGTCCGTTTTGGCTTTTCATTGTATTTTTGAAATGGTTGTGGGAGGCAGGAATTTCAGGTATTTATTTATGCCTCCATCTTGGTTTCTCCCTAAAATATATTTTTATTGATTTCAGAGAGAAAGCAAGAGGGAGAGATATAGAAGCATCAAGGATGAGAGAGAATCATTGATTGGCTGTCTCCTCCTTGCCCCTTCCCCCAGGGATTGAGCCCACAACCCGGACATGTGCCATGGCTGGATTTGAACTGTGACCTCCTGGTTCATGGGTCAATGCTCAACCACTGTGTCATGCCAGTTGAGCTCTATGTTATTATTTTTAATGATAATTACATAACTGAGACAACTTGGCAAAACAAACTCCATAGGAAGTGCAGATCTCTTACCACCTTCAGGCCCCAATGGAGGGCACTCAGGACTGTGGCTCCGGATCTGGCTCCCATCCCCCTGTGTGCTTCCCAGATTCCCGGGAAAAGGAGTGTCTGTCCCCTTCACTCACATGCAGCCTTGGAACCAGCCTCCAGTTGTTGAGAATGCATGTCTGCTGGCGGTGAATCCCAAGGCCACCCCTGTGTTCCACACATGACCAAAAGAAAGCAGATGGCCCACGTGTTCCCTGGAGGCCAGAGTAGCAGACCCCAGGGAGAGGCCTCTGTCCAACCCTGGCAATGCCCTCAGGCACTAGAGTGTCACCAGCAGATGAAAGGGAAAGAAGGAAAAGTGTGCTGTTGACCACTCCTCAGCTCTTTCCAGTGGCTCAGCCAGCCTCAGCACACCAGGTCTGGGAAGGGAGGTGTGGAGGCCAGGATCTGGGAGGCTCCACCCTGTGAAGGGCCTGGGCCCATCAGGGCAGCCCAGCACTGCACAGTACAGGCCAGATCGGGACCTCCACACCACATGGGCCAGACCGGGACCTCGACACCCCAGGGGCCCGACCGGGATTACTACACAATGCGACCTAGAATGGGATTGCCACAGTCTTTTCGCAGCAAGGGTTCAGGAATCTGGAGAAGGGTTATGCATATATGAATAGAGACTAGATAAGAAATATAAATATGGAAGGTTGTTTGGGGGAGCCAGACAAAGGACACATCCTCTAGTGAAGTGGGCTCCCTGAATCTTTGGACCCATGGCTTTTTATTCACACATTTTTCCTTTATCAAAGCAAGCATATCAAAGGTAAGGTTTGGTAAACAGTAAAGGATTATCTGGTTAGAAGAACTGTCTACTGCTGTTTGGCTAGCAGCAGGGTAATATAATGCTGATTTTCAGCCCTGCTGAATATCAGGCCCCTTAGCCTTTTGAGGACTTTTCACATTTATTATAACCTGCTGTACTTAGCCTCCAGCATGGGATGTCTGCACAGCACGGCCTAGAACTAGATGACTGCACAGTGCAACCTAGAACGGATGATTGCACAGTGCGACCTAGAATGGATAAATGACTGCAAGTGCAACTAGAATGGATGGCTGCACAGTGCGACCTAGAACAGATGAATGACTGCACAGCGCAACCTAGAATATATGAATGACTGCACAGTGCAACCTAGAACAGATGAATGACTGCAAAGTGCGACCTAGAACAGATGAATGACTGCACAGTGTGACCTAGAATGGATGACTGCACAGTGCGGTCTAGAACGGGATGACTGCAGTGTGACCTAGAACGGACCTAGAACAGGATGACTGCACAGGGTGACCTAGAACGGATGAATGACTGCACAGTGCAACCTAGAACGGGATGACTGCACAGTGAGACCTAGAACGGATGAATGACTGCACAGTGTGACCTAGAATGGATGACTGCACAGTGCGACCTAGAATGGGATGACTGCACAGTGTGACCTAGAACGGGATGACTGCACAGTGAGACCTAGAACAAATGAATGACTGCACAGTGCAACCTAGAACGGGATGACTGCACAGTGTGACCTAGAACGGGATGACTGCACAGTGAGACCTAGAACAAATGAATGACTGCACAGTGCAACCTAGAACGGGATGACTGCACAGTGTGACCTAGAACGGGATGACTGCACAGTGAGACCTAGAACAAATGAATGACTGCACAGTGCAACCTAGAACGGGATGACTGCACAGTGCGGTCTAGAACGGGATGACTGCAGTGTAACCTAGAACGGATGAATGGCTGCACAGTGTGACCTAGAACGGATGAATGGCTGCACAGTGCAGTCTAGAACAGGATGACTGCAGTGTGGCCCAGAACATGACCAAGCCACCTTTCCGGGCCTCAGATCTGTGGGTAAGAAATCATACCATGGCTGTCACATTGCCACCTTCAAATTCAAGATTTTTATTATTATTCACATTCGTCCAATGCAGAAGACTCATATCTTTGAGTGAGGGCCTGTGTGTGTCCTCACTCCATGCAGCCAGTAAGCAGAAGCAACCTACATCCAGGCGTCTGTCCACCACACCACGGGCCTTGGGTGCCAGGCACATTGTCACGGTGCCTTCTCTACGGACAAGCAGCTGAGAGTCGGGAGGACATATGCATTGCTCTGTATACAAAGTGAGGTGTGTGGAGTGATGCTCATGGAAAGACAATGGAGGTTATTTCCAGGTGCTTGAATTTTGGGAAATGGTAGCTTCTTTATCATTTTCTAACATTACCTGAACATTCATTAAATACTTCAGCTTTAGAAAAATAAAATTCATATTCAAAAGGAAAATGCTTTGGACACTATAAAGTACTTTAGAAATTTAAGGACTCTCACGTTTGCATTTAGTGTCTTGCATTCTCGATCTAATTTTTCTGTTTAATATGGCCTTACATTGTAATCTGCTAAAAATATCTTATAGAGTAAAACAAAATATATTTACTTGCTATATGATTTATTAGATATGTTTCTATTTGTCAAATAAACATTTATTCTTACCTATTGGAATCCTTCTATTTTGTTAATAATATGTTGCCATCAGTTTTTGAATAATATTTTAAAATTTTCATTCTGATGCAACCTTTTTCAGTATGCAATTGACCCTTGAACAACACGGGGTTAGGGGTGCCCACACTCTTGAAGTCTAAAATCCTTGCATAACTGCAGCTGGCCCTAATCTGTAGATCCACATCGGAGGATTCCCAACTGCGGTGAAATTATAGTTGTGGCCTTGTAAGTGGACCCTTGCAGTTCAAACCCATGTTGTTCAAGGATCAACTGCAATTATCATTATCTGGGCGACTCAAGTTCTTTTAACTTTATGAAAGAAAGGGACAAGGCTATTTAACATTAGTGCTTTTTCTTTTAAAAATCTAAAAATGTCAGCAAAGTAATATATGCAAATAATTTTTAAAAATCAAATTGTGGGGGGGAAATTTAATGGGGCATTGAAGACAAATATGTGATATCTTAATCAATAAAAAAATTAATTTTAAATATCAAATTGTATTGAAGGATTTCCACCCCAATTGTTTCCATCTTCAATCACAAACATCAAGAGGCAACCACGGAAACTGTTTTCTCTGGGTTGTGGGCTCAATCCCCAGTGTGGGGGGTGCAGGAGGTAGCCAATCAATGATTCTCTCTCATCACTGATGTTTCTCCCTCTCTCTCCCTTTCCCTTCCTCTCTGAAATCAATAAATATATATATATATATATATATATATATATATATATATATATATATATATATATATATAATTTTTTTTTAAAGTTGACTATATTGAAGATAGATCACAGAGGCCTATATCCTACAGGTAGTAGGCATCATTTTTTTAAAAAATCAATCTTTATTGTTCATATTATTACAAAGGTTCCTCATTTCTTCCCCCGTCCACCAGGTTCCCACCCCACCCTCCGCCCCCTCGCTATCCCCCATTGTCCTCATCCATAGGTGCACAGTTTATGTTCAGTCTCTTCCTCCCTCCCTTTCCCCAATAGTAAATCCCTTTTCAGATAGTAAATCAGTTACTTAGCATTTTCTCATATCAATAATACCTCCACTTGCCCAATGATACACTTCACACAAAAGACATTTCCCAATAGGTCCACCAGCCTCATCCAGGCCCCACCCAAGGCACTCACAGATCAACACCCCAGCCCTATACTAACTCAACACATCCCGATCTAAGCCTTCATCACTTGATTCAGCAGACCCTCAAGTTCCTGCAAAAGTTTCCAGCCATGTCTGAGAGGCAGCCATGGGGCAGGGGCAGGCGAGGAGCGAGCTGTTCCGGGCCTGGCTGCTCAGGGCCTGGCCTCTGTTGCTCTGGTTCGTTCCACAACCAGCTGCTCCGGGTCTGGTCACTGCCGCTCCCGACCTAGTTGCTCTGGACTTGGCTGCTGCTGCTCCAGGTCTGGCCTCACCCGACCCGGCTGCTCCCCCGGGCCTGGCCGCTCCCAGCCTGGCAGCCGCTGCTCCGGCCTTGGCCGCACCCGGCCCGGCTGTTCTGGGCCCGGCTGCCGTGGGCCCGGTCGCTCCGAGCCTGGCCACTCCCGGCCTGGATGCTCTGGGCTTGGCTACTGCTGTTCTGGGTTTGGCTGCTCCCACCCCGGCTGCTCTGGGCCCGGCTTCTCCGGGCCCGGCCACTCCGGATCAGGGTGTTCCTGGACTGGCCACCCTGGGCTTGGCCGCCTCCGCCTCAGGCCTGGCTGCCACTGCCCCAGGTCTGGCTGCTCCAATGCTGGCTGTTGATGCTCTGGTTCTGGCTGCTGCTGCTCTGGGGCCTGGCCGTCGCTGCTCCGGGCCTGGCTGCCACTGCCTTGTGCCTGGCCACTCTAGGCCTGGCTGCCGCTGTTCCAACATTCTGTCCTTTTTTTTTCTTTTTCTTTTTTTTTTTTTTAAAACGCATTTATGTTGCAATGTTGGCTGGTGAGTTGAGTTCTGACTTAGTCTTTGATTTTTCAAGATCTTCTTTGTATTCTTTCTTAAGTAATTTTACTATCTTTTGCTCTCACTTGATTTCTTCACATTGAGAACTTCTTTGGTTTCTTCCTCCTTGTCCTGGGAGCTCAGCAGGTTGGCCTCTGTGGGCTCCTGCACTGCTTCAGCCTGTTGCCGGGGGACAGCGCCGCCCAGGAAGCAGCCCCCGGCCTTGGGTCCATTGCCTGTGCTCAGCGGTGGAAGGCTCAGGGGCACCCACCCCCCCAGGGGCCCCGTCGCCCAGCTCCTTGCTGGTGCCCGGTTGGCCGGCGTCTGGCAGGGGCTCCCGCTCCCCGCCACATTACCCCAGCCCGGAGCTTTTTTTCTCCTTCCCGCTAGGGGAGTCCAGCATCAGAGTCAACAGACTGTCCTCTGTGCCCAGTGTGCACGAGTCCGGGGGCCCGGCCTTTCGCTGCTCTCCCCAGACTCCACCTCACAGCCCCGTCTCCCTCTGCCTGAGCCTGGGTCCCCAGGGATTGGCCCAGAACTGGGGTTCGGAGCAGTCCGGACTGAGGCCCAGCGCCGCCGGAGGCCTTGTTTCTTCTGTCTAGGGTAACCCAGCATCAGAGTCAACATTCAGTCCTCTGCGCGCGCATTGCGCGCGACTCCGGGGGCCCTGCTTTTCGCCGCTTTTCAGCCTCACGGCCCCGTCTCCACCCGCCAGAGCCTGGGTCCCCAGGGTCTGGCCCATAACTGGGGCTCAGCGCTGCCTTCGGGGGTTCAGCTCAGGCTGGGGGTTTTATTTCCTTCCTGCTAGGGAACGCCAGGCAGCACCCCGCCCTCTCCTCTCCGGCTGCGACCTCTCCGTGCGCACGTGTGCGTGCGGGCGGGCACGCAGCATGTCTCCGTACCTTAGGCTTTTTTTCAGCTCCTCTGATTTTCCTTCTGGTTTTCTCTTTCCTTCTTGTTGTAGAATTTTCAGTCAGTTGACTACCTGTAGCTCTGGGCAATGTCCACTCTACATTTTAGTTGTATTCCATTGAAATTGTTGTGTGCTGCTGCGGTTAGATGTCTACCCGAGCAGCCATCTTGGATCTCCTCTGTAGTAAGCATCTTTACCTTGTAAGTAACCATAAAGAAAATCCATCCCAGAAACCAAGATGGCAGCATAGGTAAACGCCTAAACTGAAGCCTCACACAACAATTTCAAAAATACAACTAAAAGACAAAACGGACATCATCCAGAACCACAGGAAATCTGACTGACTGGAAATTCTACAACTAGAAGGAAAGAGAAAACCACAAAGAAAATCAGAGGAACTGTAAAAGCCTGAGGTACGTAGACACGTTGCTTGTGTGGAGAGGACGAACCTGGAGAGGACGGGGTGGCTGGGTGCCTTGCTGACATTCTCTAGCAGGAAGGAGATAAAAGCTCCGGACTACATTGAACCCCAGTTCTGGGCGAGACCAGGGGGACCCAGGCTCATACAGGGGAATCTGGGCTGTGAGGCAGAAACTCCGGGGAGCAGTGAAAGGCAGAGCTCCAGAGGCACGCACACGAATGCACGTAGAGGACAGACCGTTGACTGTGCTGCTGGATTGCCCTAGTGGAAAGGAGACAAAAGCTCCGGCCTGTGCTGAATCCCAGTTCCGGGTAAGAATCTGGGAATCCAGATTCATGGGGGAAAGACTAGACTGTCTGGCAGCGGGCGAAGCTCAATGGTGCCTTTCTATCAGAGGTGCTTGCACTGTGGACCAAGGTTCACTGAGTGACACTGAAACCCAGGATCCTCATAGGGTGGAGCTGACGGGAAGCCAAGGCTGTAGGCTCCACCGTGAAACTCTGCCCCATCCAAGCTGAGCACATAGGCTTTTGCAATTTTCCAAGTCTAGTCGAATAAGGTTGTTTCCCAGCATAGACACAGCTGATCCTCACAGCCAATTGGCCTGGAAGTCAACTCCTCCCACTTATAACAAGAATCAAGACTTAACTACAACAAGGCTGTACACACATACCACAAGGAGTGCACCAAGAGTGTCTACCTCAAGCAATTGGGGAGGCTGAGCCACTGGCCCATATAGGACACCTCGTGCACAAAGTTACCCTACCAACTCAGGGAAACAGAAAAATGCGGAGACAAAGAAAGAGATCACAAACGAAAAAATGGAGGAAAACAAATGGCTGGAGATAGAGTTCAAAACAACAGTTTTAAAGTTTTTCAAGAATTTCCTAGAAAAGGCCAATAAATTTAGCGAGACCCTCAAGGATATGAGAGAGATCCTCGAGGATATGGAAAAGGACCAACTAGAAATTAAACATACACTGACTGAAATTAAAAATGTTATACAGTATCTTGACATGGGGAGATCCAAGATGGCTGCTCGGGTAGACATCTAGCCGCGGCAGCACCCAACAATTTCAATGGAATACAACTAAGATGTAGAGTGGACATTGCCCAGAGCTACAGGTAGTCGACTGACTGAAAATTCTACAACAAGAAGGAAAGAGAAAACCAGAAGGAAAATCAGAGGAGCTGAAAAAAAAAAGCCTAAGGTACAGAGACATGCTGCACGCCAGCTGGAGAGGAGGAGAGGGCGGGGTGCTGCCTTTCCTTCCCTAGCAGGAAGGAAATAAAACCACCAGCCTGGGCTGGACCCCCGAACCAGTAGCGCTGAGCCCCCTGAACCGGCAGCACTGAGCCCCAGTTATGGGCCAGACCCTGGGGACCCAGGCTCCGGCAGGAGGAGACGGGGTTGTGAGGAGGAAAAGCGGCGAAAAGCAGGGCCCCCGGAGTCGCGCACAATGCGCACGCAGGGGATTGAATGTTGACTCTGATGCTGGGTTACCCTAGACAGAAGAAACAAGGCCTCCGGCGGCGCTGGGCCTCAGTCCGGACTGCTCCGAACCCCAGTTCTGGGCCAATCCCTGGGGACCCAGGCTCAGGCAGAGGGAGACGGGGCTGTGAGGTGGAGTCCAGGGAGAGCGGCGAAAGGCCGGGCCCCCGGACTCGCGCAAACTGGGCGCAGAGGACAGTCTGTTGACTCTGATGCTGGACTCCCCTAGCGGGAAGGAGAAAAAAAGGTTCAGGCTGGGGGAACGTGGCGGGAGCAAGAGCCCCTGCCAGACGCCGGCCAACCGGGCACCAGCAAGGAGCTGGGCAACGGGGCCCCTGGGGGGGTGGGTGCCCCTGAGCCTCCACCGCTGAGCGCGGGCAATGGAGCCAAGGCGGAGGGGGGGGGGGCTGCTTCCTAGGCGGCACCGTCCCCGGCAACAGGCTGAAGCAGCGAGGAGCCCGCAGAGAACAAAGGGGTGCCACAGGCCAACCTGCTGAGCTCCCAGGAAAAGGAGGAGGAAACCAAAAAAGTTCTCAATGTGAAGAAATCAAGTGAGAGCAAAAGATAGTAAAATTACTTAAGAAAGAATACAAAGAAGTTCTTGAAAAATCAAAGACTAAGTCAGAACTCAACTCAATAGCCAACATTGCAACATAAATGCGTTTTTTAAAAAAAAAAAAAAGAAAGAAAAAAAAAGGACAGAATGTTGGAACAGCGGCGGCCAGGCCTAGAGTGGCCAGGCACAAGGCAGTGGCAGCCAGGCCCGGAGCAGCAACGGCCAGGCCCCAGAGCAGCAGCAGCCAGAACCAGAGCATCAACAGCCAGCACTGGAGCAGCCAGACCTGGGGCAGTGGCAGCCAACCTGAGGCAGAGGCGGCCAAGCCCAGGGAGGCCAGTCCAGGAACAACCAGACCCGGAGTGGCCGGGCCCGGAGAAGCCAGGCCCAGAGCAGCCGGGGTGGGAACAGCCAGACCCAGAACAGCAGTAGCCAAGCCCAGAGCATCGAGGCAGGGAGTGCCCAGGCTCGGAGCGGCCGGGCCCAGGGCAGCCGGGCCCAGAGCAGCTGGGTCGGGTGCGGCCAGGCTGGAGCAGCGGCTGCCAGGCTGGGAGCGGCCAGGCCCGGGGGAGCAGCAGCGAAATCTAGAGCAACTAGGTCGGGAGCGGCAGTGACCAGACCCGGAGCAGCTGGTTGTGGAACGAACCAGAGCAACAGAGGCCAGGCCCTGAGCAGCCAGGCCCGAAACAGCTCACTCCTCGCCTGCCCCTGCCCCACGGCTGCCTCTCAGACATGGCTGGAAACTTTCGTGGGAACTTGAGGGTCTGCTGAATCAAGTGATGAAGGCTTAGATCTGGATGTGTTGAGTTAGTTTAGGGCTGGGGTGTTGATCTGTGAGTGCCTTGGGTGGGGCCTGGATGAGGCTGGTGGACCTATTGGGAAATGTCTTTTGTGTGAAGTGTATCATTGGGCATGTGGAGGTATTATTGATATGAGAAAATGCTAAGTAACTGATTTACTATCTGAAAAGGGATTTACTATTGGGGAAAGGGAGGGAAGAAGAGACTGATCATAAACTGTGCACCTATGGATGAGGACAATGGGGGATGGGGAGGTGGTGGAGGGTGGGGTGGGAACCTGGTGGAGGGGGGAAGAAATGAGGAACCTTTGTAATAATATGAACAATAAAGACTGATTTAAAAAAAAAATGTTATACTGCCGAAACCGGTTTGGCTCAGTGGTAGAGCATCAGTCTGCAGACTGAGGGGTCCCAAGTTTGAGTCCGGTCAAGGGCATGTACATTGGTTGCAGGCACATCCCTGGTAGGGGGTGTGCAAGAGGCAGTTGGTCGATGTTTCTACTCATCGACGTTTCTAGCTCTCTATCCCTCTCTCCTCCTCTCTGAAAAAAATCAATAAAATATATTTTTTTAAATGTTATACAGACACCCAACAGCAAACTAGAGGAATTCAAGAATCAAGTCAAAGATTTGAAATACAAAGAAGCAAAAATCACTCAACTGGAAAAGCTAAAAGCTAAAAGAATCAAAAGATTTGAAGATAGTGAAGGAGCCTCTGGGAAAACTTCAACAACTACCAACATCAGAATTATGGGGGTCCCAGAAGATGACAGAGAGCAAGATACTGAAAACCTATTTGAAGAAATAATGACCGAAAAATTACCCCACCTGTTGAAGGAAATAGACTTACAAGTCCAGGAAGCACACAGAACCCCAAACAAAAGGAACCCAAAGAGGACCACACCAAGACACATCATAATTAAAATTCCAAGAGCAAAAGAGAGAATATTAAAAGCAGCAAGAGAAAAACAATTAATTACCTTCAAGGGAGCACCCATATGATTGTCAGCTGATTTCTCAATAGAAACTATGCATGCTAGATGGAAGTAACAAGAAATAGTCAAAGTGATGAATCGCAAAAACCTACAACCAACTGTACTCTACCCAGCCAAGCTGACATTCAGAATTGAAGGTCAGCTAAAGAGCTTCACAGACAAGAAAAAGCTAAAAGAGTTCATTACCACCAAATCCATATTATATGAAATGCTGAAAGGTATTCTCGAAGAAGGAAAAGCAGAAGAAGAAAGAAGAAGAAGAAGAAGAAGAAGAAGAAGAAGAAGAAGAAGAAGAAGAAATAGAAGAAGAAGAAGAAGAAGAAGAAGAAGAAGAAGGAGGAGGAGGAGGAGGAGGAGGAGGAGGAAGAGGAGGAGGAGGAAGAGGAGGAGGAGGAAGAGGAGGAGGAGGAGGAGAAGGAGGAGGAGGAGGAGGTAAAGATAAAAATTATGAACAAGAAATACATATCTATCAACAAGTGAATCTAAAAATCAAGTGAATTAAAAATCTGATATACAAAATAAATTGGTGAATATAATAGAATCAGGGGCATAGAAAGGGCGTGGACTGACAACTCTCAGGAGGAAAGGGGTGTGGGGTGTGTGGGAAGAGACTGGACAAAAATCGTACATCTATGGATGAAAACAGTGGTGGGGGGTGAAGGGGAAGGTAAGGGAAGAGGTGGGATGAGAAACAGGTAGAGGAGAGCTATGGGAGAAATAAAGAGGAACAACTGTAATAATCTAAACAATAAAGATTTAATAAATTTACAAAATAATAAAATGAAATGAAACTCCCACCAGGAGTGGAATATATATATATATATATATATATATATATATATATATATATAAAATAAAATAAAAATAAAAAATCCATCCCAAATGTGTCTATTACATTTCTCTAATTAGCTTGCTATGGGATTTTTGGCAGTGGTTATTAGCAAATGAATGAAATTTGGGTCCAGAAGTCTTTGAGGCAGAAAACAAGCAGAATATACTTGCTAGGGATTTGACTTATTGATATGGTGATTACATTGACCATTTTTGAATGGTGAATTACCCTTGCATCCCTGGAATAAGCCCCAGCTCATCTTGGTGTATAATTTTATTTTTTGATAGATTCAATTTGCTAATATTTTGTTGAATATTTTTGCATCTAAGTTCATGCAAGATATCGATGTATAGTTTTATTGTTGCTTTTTTCATTTACTGTCTTTGTCTGGGTTTGGTATCCAGTAATAATAAAATGGGCTATAAAATATTCTCTCTTCCTCTCTTTAAATGGAAGAAATTTTCTAAAGTTAGTGCTAATTCTTTAAATGTTTGGGGAAATTTGCTATTTGAAAACATCAGGAGCCAGGAGATTTCTCTTTTGGGAACATTTTTAAAAAGAGTTTTCATTGATTTTTTTTTTTTAGAGAGAAAGGAAGGGAGAGGGAGAAAGAGAGAAACATTAATTTGTAAATGAAACATAGATCAGTTGCTTCCTGCACGTCACCTTCCACAGAGCCAGCCCACAACCCAAGCATGTGCCCTGACCAGGAATCCAGATAAGCCTCCCATGCACAGGACAGTGCCCCACCAACTAAACCACAGCCACCAGGGAATTTCAGGAGCATTTTATTTTTTATCGTTTAAGTCTTTATTATTGAGAATATTACAGATGTACCTTCTATTTCCCCTTAATATTCACCTCTACCCGGCTACTGCCCCATCCCAGGCCTTCACCACCCTATTGTCTCTGTCCATAGGTGATGCATATCCTATATAATAAAAGCCTAATATGCTAAGTGTTGGGTTGTCTGGTCTTCCATTCAACCAATCAAAGAGTAATATGCTAATGACATGCTAAGGCCACTGAACTGCTCACTATGATGAGCACTGACCACCAGGGGGCAGACAGTTGACTGGTTGAGCAGTTGCTATGACATGCACTGACCATCAGGGGGCAGATGCTCTGACCTGTAGGTTAGCTTGCTTCTGGGGTCTGGCCAATCAGGATTGAGTGAAATGCGTCAGACATGTCCTGGAGCCCTCCCACATTCCCTCCCAGGCTGGCCAACCTCCCACGTCCCTCCCCAGCCCTGATTGTGCACCTGTGGAATCCCTCAGTCTGGCCTGAACCCTCTTGCAATCATCCTGAGTGCATGAATTTTGTGCACCAGGCCTCTAGAATGACTATAAGATCTTTGATTAATCTTTTTCCTTCCCTCTGAGATTTGTCATTCTGTTCCATGTTTCCATGCTAATTCTATTTTATTCATAAATTTATTAGATTCCTTGTTCATTTATTTTGATTTGTAGAGACAATTGTAGATAGATATGTATTTATTGTTCATATTTTTTCTCCTCTTCCTCCTCCTCCTTCTCTTCTTAAAGAATACCCTTCAACATTTCATGTAATACTGATTTGGTGGTTAGCTTTTTCTTGTCTGTGAAGCTCTTTATCTGACCTTCAATTCTAAATGATAGCTTTGCTGGGTAGAGTAATGTTGGTTGTAGGCCCTTGCTATTCATCACTTTAGATATTTCTTGCCACTCCCTCTGGCATACAAAGTTTCTGTTGAGAAATTAGCTGAAAGTGTTATGGGAATTCCCTTGTAGGTAACTAACTGCTTTTCTCTTGCTGCTTTTAAGATTCTCTCTTTGTCTTTAACCCTTGGCATTTTAATTACAATGTGTCTTGGTGTGGGCCTCTTTAGATTCCTCTTGTTTGAGACTTTCTGTACTGTAAGTCTATTTCCTTTGCCATGTAGGGGAAGTTTTCAGTCATTATTGCTTCAACTGGGTTTTCAATAACTTGTTCTGTCTCTCCTACTTCTGACACCCCCATAATGCGAATGTTGGTACACTTGAAGTTGTCCCAGAGGCTTCTAACATTATTTTCATACTTTTGGATTATTTTTTCTTTCTTCTCTTCTGATTGGTTGTTTTTTGCTTCCATATATTCCAAATTGTTGATTTGATTCTCAGGATACTCTACTGTAAATTATTCTTTATTTCAGTTAGTGCAGGTGTCGGCAACCTGCGGCTCTTTTGAAGCATTGCCGCGGCTCCCAGCAGGGCTGACACTAGCAGGGCCGATAGCAGGGAGCAGGCGGGGAGCTGTATCACTTACCTCTGCCCGCCTCCAGTGCTCCCAGCGCTCTGTGTGGCAGGTTGCGGGCGACTTAGCGTCGCTAGGGAACCACAGCGTCCCTGTCCTGGCCCAGCCTCCTTCCACTCTCACTAAAAATCAATGGAAGATATCCAAGATGGCTGCTCGGGTAGACATCTAGCCGCGGCAGCACACAACAATTTCAATGGAATACAACTAAAATGTAGAGTGGACATTGCCCAGAGCTACAGGTAGTCGACTGACTGAAAATTCTACAACAAGAAGGAAAGAGAAAACCAGAAGGAAAATCAGAGGAGCTGAAAAAAAGCCTAAGGTACGGAGACATGCTGCGCGCCCGCCCGCACGCGCGCACGGAGAGGTCGCAGCCGGAGAGGAGGAGAGGGCGGGGTGCTGCCTGGCGTTCCCTAGCAGGAAGGAAATAAAACCCCCAGCCTGGGCTGAACCCCCGAACCGGCAGCGCTGAGCCCCAGTTATGGGCCGGACCCTGGGGACCCAGGCTCCGGCAGGAGGAGATGGGGCTGTGAGGCGGAATCCCAGGGGAGCAGTGAAAAGCAGGGCCCCCGGAGTCGCGCGCAATGCGTGCACAGACGACTGAATGTTGACCCTGATGCTGGGTTACCCTAGCCGGAAGAAACAAGGCCTCCGGCGGCGCTGGGCCTCAGTCCGGACTGCTTCAAACCCCAGTTCTGGGCTAATCCATGGGGGCCCAGGCTCAGGCAGAGGGAGACGGGGCTGTGAGGTGGAGTCTGGGGAGAGTGGCAAAAGGCCGGGCTCCCGGGACTCGCGCAAACTGCGCGCAGAGGACAGTCTGTTGACTCTGATGCTGGACTTCCCTGGCGGGAAGGAGGGAAAAAAAAGCTCTAGGCTGGGGGAACGCGGAGGGGAGCGGAAGCCCCTGCCGGACTCCAGCCAACCGGGCACCAGCAAGGAGGCGGGCCACGGGGCCCCTGGGGGCGTGGGTGCCCCTGAGCCTTTGACCACTGAGCTCTGGCAATGGAGCCAAGGCCGGGGGCTGCTTCCTGGGCAGCGCCGTCCCGGCAACAGGCTGAAGCAGCGCAGGAGCCTGCGGAGAACAAAGGGGTGCCATAAGCCAACCTGCTGAGCTCCCAGGACAAGGAGGAAGAAACCAAAGAAGTTCTCAATGTGAAGAAATCAAGTGAGAGCAAAAAAAAATAGTAAAATTACTTAAGAAAGAATACAAACAAGATCTTGAAAAATCAAAGACTAAGTCAGAACTCAACTCACCAGCCAACATTGCAACATAAATGCGTTTTAAAGAGAAAAAAAAAAGGACAGAATGTTAGAACAGCGGCGGCCAGGCCTAGGGTGGCCAGGCACAAGGCAGTGGCAGCCAGACCCGGAGCAGCAACGGCCAGGCCCCAGAGCAGCAGCAGCCAGAACCAGAGCATCAACAGCCAGCACTGGAGCAGCCAGACCTGGGGCAGTGGCAGCCAGGTCTGAGGCGGAGGCGGCCAAGCCCAGGGTGGCTAGTCCAGGAACACCCAGACCCGGAGTAGTCGGGCCCGGAGAAGCCAGGCCCAGAGCAGCCGGGGTGGGAGCAGCCAGACCCAGAACAGCAGTAGCCAAGCCCAGAGCATCCAGGTCGGGAGTGGCCAGGCTCGGAGCGGCCGGGCCCGGGGCAGCCGGGCCCAGAGCAGCCGGGTCAGGTGCGGCCAGGCCCGGAGCAGCGGCTGCCAGGCTGGGAGCGGCCAGGCCCGGGGGAGCAGGCGGGTCGGGAGCGGCCAGGCCCGGAGCAGCGGCTGCCAGGCTGGGAGCGGCCAGGCCCGGGGGAGCAGGCGGGTCGGGTGCGGCCAGGCCCGGAGCAGCGGCTGCCAGGCTGGGAGCGGCCAGGCCCGGGGGAGCAGCCGGGTCGAGTGCGGCCAGGCCCGGAGCAGCGGCTGCCAGGCTGGGAGCGGCCAGGCCCGGGGGAGCAGGCGGGGCTGGTGCGGCCAGGCCCGGAGCAGCGGCTGCCAGGCTGGGAGCGGCCAGGCCCGGGGGAGCAGCCGGGTCGGGTGCGGCCAGGCCCGCAGCAGCGGCTGCCAGGCTGGGAGTGGCCAGGCAAGGAGCAGCAGCAGCCAAGTCCAGAGCAACTAGGTCGGGAGCGGCAGTGACCAGATCCGGAGCAGCTGGTTGTGGAATGAACCAGAGCAACATAGGCCAGGCCCTGAGCAGCCAGGCCTGGAACAGCTCGCTCCTTGCCTGCCCCTGCCCCACGGCTGCCTCTCAGACATGGCTGGAAACTTTCGTGGGAACTTGAGGGTCTGCTGAATCAAGTGATGAAGGCTTAGATCTGGATGTGTTGAGTTAGTATAGGGCTGGGGTGTTAATCTGTGAGTGCCTTGGGTGGGGCCTGGATGAGGCTGGAGGACCTATTGGGAAATGTCTTCTGTGTGAAGTGTATCATTGGGCATGTGGAGGTATTATTGATATGAGAAAATGCTAAGTAACTGATTTACTATCTGAAAAGGGATTTACTATTGGGGAAATTGAGGGAAGAAGAGACTGAACATAAACTGCACCTATGGATGAGGACAGTGGGGGATGGGGAGGGGGCAGAGGGTGGGGTGGGAACCTGGTGGAGGGGGGAAGAAATGAGGAACCTTTGTAATAATATGAACAATAAAGATTGATTAAAAAAAAATCAATGGAAAATAAATTAATGCCATATCTACAAATGTGGATAATCTAAAAAGTGATGGATGTGGTCATTCAGATTGTTAATAAGATAATGGCAAAGGGTTTAAACCACTGCCCGTTTTGTTTGCTATTGGATGAGGTGGAAAGCATATATTCTGACCTCCTGCTCCACAGCAAGGTCCGGTGGCTGTCCAGAGACGAGGTGCTAAAACACTTTGTCGCATGTTTGGAAGAAGTAAAAACTTTCCTGGCCAGCAAAGAGCTCACCTTTGCTGAGCTGGAACCCCAGAGTGGCTGGAAAAATTACATTTTATGGTAGACATGACAGCACATCTAAACACACTAAATACAACCCTTCAGGGGAAAGCAGGCACAGCCCTGCACATGCTGGAGGAGGTTTTGGCATTCAAGCGCAAGTTGACAGTGTTTGTCAAAGATTTACAGAGAGGTACACTGTCTCACTTTCCCTCTTTGAGAGAGTTCAAACAAAGTCATGATACGATAAATTTGGAATATTTGAAGTCTACAATCACCACAATGCAAAGTTCGTTTGGGAAACGATTCTGTGAGTTCAGAGGGGAAAAAAACACATTATCCTTCCCTGTCACTCCCCTGGCGATCAATCCATCCCTATTGAATATGACTGTATTTGCATGTGTAAGTCAACCTGATCTTGAAATGGAACTGTCCGATATAGCCAACAAAGAGATATGGGTGTCCAAGTTCAAATGCTTGACTGCTACTCTTGAGGATGTTGCCTCTCAGAAGGCCATTCTGGCTCAGAATCTTAAATGGAGTGATATTGAAAACCTTTCCAAACAGGACAAACTTGTATTCGAAACATGGAATGCCATCCCCAACACTTATATAATCATAGAAAAAGTATGCATTTGGGGTCCTGTTGATCTTCGGCTCCACATATGTATGTGAGCAGGTCTTCTCCAACATGAACTATATTAAAAACAAACATGGGTCACGCCTCACAGATGACAACTTGCAAGCCTGTGTGAAAATGAAGGTAACGTCTTACAGCCCTGATGTGCAGACACTGTGCACTGAGGTTCAGGAGCAAAAATCCCATTAACCAGGTAAATTAAATATTTTAATTAGCTATTAATTTGCAAAAATATATTTTACATTGTTAAGTGAAAAAGTCCTTTTTTTCTTCAGATTGACAGCTAACTGCATGATCCGGTATATAGCATTAAGGTAAGAAACAATATACGCAGTGTTATATTTGTTTTAAATGTCGCAATGGTTTTGTGGCTCCCAGGTTTTTTTTTTCCTTCGGAAATGGGTCCAAGTGGCTCTTTATGTCTTAAAGGTTGCAGACCCCTGAGTTAGTGTATGCTTCATTTCTGAATGGGCCTTTCTCCTGTTGTTGATGTTCTCACTAATTTCCTTGAAATTCTCACTAAAATCCTTGAAAGTCTAACTAAGTCTCTTGAAGCTCTTATTAAGATCTTAGAGCATCCTTATAGCCTTTAACTTTGTATCTAGTAGTTTGCTTGCTTCCATATCGTTTTGTATTTTTTCTCTGGAGATTTCTTCTGTTCTTTCATTTTTAAAAAAATATATTTTATTGATTTTGTACAGAAAGGAAGAGAGATAGCAAGTTAGAAACATCGAAGAGAGAGAGTCATCAATAACCTGCCTCCTGCACACCCCCCACTGGGGATATGCCCGCAACCAAGGTACATGCCCTTGACCGGAATCGAACCCAGGACCTCTCAGTCCCCAAGCCGACGCTCTATCCATTGAGCCAAACCGGTTTCGGCTGTTCTTTCATTTGTGACATGTTTCTTTGTCTCCACATTTTGGCTGCTTCCCTGTGCTTGTTTCTATGTATTAGGTAGAGCTTCTAGTCTCCTGGAACTGGTAGAGTGGCCTGTGTGGTAGGTGTCCTGTAGGGCCCAGTGGCTCAGCCTCCCCAGCCACCTGAGCTGGGCACTCCAGGTGCACCCCTGTGTGGGCTGTGTGCACAGTCTTGTAGTTGAGCCTTGATTGCTATTGACATCATTGGAAGGAACTGACCTCCAGACCAATTGTCCATGAACACCAGCTGCAACTACACCCCTATAGAGCACGACTTGCTTCAGTGGGGCTTTGGAGCTCACTGAGTCTGCCCCTTGAAAGTGTCGCTTGTGGATGTGCTGTGATCTGGTGTGGCCTGAAGATGCCCACTGGGTGCACTGGCTCTGGGGCCTCCAGGAGATACAAAGTCAGCTTCAGCCTGGGCCACCCAGCGGGAGCTACAAGAATCTGCAGATGTCTTCCGTTTGTATTGGGCTTGGAAGTGCCCATTAAGACCAAACTGTGAAGTGAGGCAGACTGGCGCTAATGCCAGAACAATAGGTGTGGGGCACACTGACACCAGCTGCTACTTGTCCAAGAGATATTAGGAAAGTCTGAAGCCTGAGCCAGGACAGGCCATTCATATGGAAAACCTGCTGCAAACAGCTTGGGTGGGGCTGCAAGTGGATGGAGTGGGGTGTCAGGGGGTCACCAGGGTGGAGCAAACAGTGTGGTCCAGGCTGATGGAAACTCAGATATGGTGCCTGCTAGCAGCCTTGTGACAGAGGAGGTCCTTGCACAGGAACAATGACCCCTACAAGCACCCCTGTCTGGGAGAAAGCTGCCCCCAAGTTCTTGCCCTGATGCCAGACAATTCAGTTCCTCCCCATATGTCTCTGGTTCCCGAAATGCCACCACCCAGTGCTGAGTTCAGAGGCATCATGTCTGAGTACGTCCATGTGCCAGCCCTTGAAGAGGGACTGCCTGGGACTCCAGCAGCCTCCATGTCACTCAGCCACAATCCTCACTGGTTTTTACAGCCTGAAGTTATGGGGACTTCTCTTCCCAGCTCTGGAACCCTGAATTAGGGTGAGCAGGTTCAGTGTCCAGGCTGGGGGTTTTATTTCCTTCCTGCTAGGGAATGCCAGGCAGCACCCCGCCCTTTCCTCCTCTCCGGCTGCGACCCCTCCGTGTGCGCATGCGGGCGGGTGCGCAGTATGTCTCCGTACCTTAGGCTTTTTTTCAGCTCCTCTGATTATCCTTCTGGTTTTCTCTTTCCTTCTTGTTGTAGAATTTTCAGTCGACTACCTGTAGCTCTGGGCAATGTCCACTCTACATTTTAGTTGTATTCCATTGAAATTGTTGTGTGCTGCCACGGTTAGATTTCTACCCAAGCAGCCATCTTGGATCTCCGATTTCCAATTTTTTTATTCTTTAATTTCCTTTGAGACTTCTTTGACCTATGAATCATTTAGAAGCATATTGTTTAATTTCCAATTATTTGGAGATTTTTCTGTTATCTTGAAGTTACTGATTTTTAACTTGATTCTCTATTTGATTTCAGTTGTTTTGAATTGGTTGAGTTTGTTGTGTGACCTCGGGCATGGTCTTCATGGTGAACTTGACCAGAATGTCGGGTGAAGTGTTCCATAAATGTCAGCAAGGAGGCCATGGCGGTGTGCATTCCTCAGTATCCTTGCGGATGATATCAGTTTCTCCAAGTCGGGTTTTGAAATCCCAGCTGTGAATTTGTCTGTTTCTCTTTTCATCTTTATCAGTTTTTGCTTCATGTTTCTTTGAAACCTTGCTCTGTGGTACACACGTGGATTGCTATATCTTGATGGATTGATTCTTTATCATTATATAGTATCCACTTTTGTTCCTAATAATTTCCTCCCTCTCTGAAGTTCATTTGATGTTATTATAAGTAACTCTCCCTTTTACTCTAATTCATATCTGCATGATATATTATTCATCCTTTTATTTCCTAATTGATTATTGTTACTTCTGAGGTCATTTTCTTATACTGCATGTAATTGAGTTACATGTTATCTATGCTATTTTTTATAGTTGTAATTTTTCCTATCTTTACTGAGGAATAATTGACCTCTATCTTTTAACTGGTGTATTTATATAAATTATTGATGTGTTAGAGCTTTAATCTACCATTTTAATCATTGATGTGTTAGAGCTTTAATCTACCATTTTAATATTTGTTTTCTATTTGTCCAGATTATTGTTCATACCTCTGGGGTTGTTATTCTTGCTATCTTATGAGTTCCTTGAATATTGTTGAGCATTAGGTTTTTCTTTATTTATAATTTTTATACCACTGTGTGTAGTTTGATTGGTTGTTGCTCTGGGTATTTCCTGACACCTCTGCAATTGATCACCTTTTATGGTTTCGGTGTTTCACCCTTTGAGTGAAGTGTGCAAACCTTACTTCCATTGAGGTTCCTTTACCCTTTCCACTTACTATAACAGTTGTCTTAAGTGTTTCCATTACATACATTACACACCATTCAAAATGGTGTTGTAATTGAACTTCCAACTTGAAGTATAATTAAAGAAACTAAAGAGGTAGCCTGGCTTGTGTGGCTCCGTGGTTGAGCATTGACCTATGAATCAGGTCACGGTTCAATTCCTGGTGAGGGCACAGGCCCAGGCTGCAGGCTTGATCCCCGGAGGGAGGTGTGCAGGCGGCAGACAATCGGTGATGTACTCTCATCATTGATGTTTCCATCTCTCCCCCACCTCCCTTCCTCTCTGAAATCAATAAAACATATTTGAAGAAACTAAGAGGTGATTATGTTCACCTCTATATTTCCTCATTCCATTATTCTTTGTCATTTTCTGTGTTTATCTGCTCAGGCTGCCAGAAGAAATACTCCAGACCAGGCCGTCTGAAAAACAGGAAGTTATTTCTCACACGTCGGGAAGCTGGGAGACCGGGTGTGAGCAGGTTCAGTGTCCTGAGGCCTCGCTCCTCGGATTGCAGATGGCAGGGTGTCTGCATGCACACACTCCCTGCGTCTCTTCCTCTTCTAAGAAAGACACCAGTCTTATGAGGGACTGGGGTCCCACCCTTATGACCTTTATTGACCTTAACTTCCTCCTTAAAGTTTCTACCTTCAAATACAGTCTCATTGGGTCTCAACATGGATTTTTGGGTGACACCTTTCAATCCATAACATTTAAAAACAGTATTTGGGAGCTTCCTTCAGCCAACCTTTAAAGGTAGGTTTGCTACCAACAAATTCTCTTAATTTTCCTTTATCTGAGAAGTCTGATTTCCCCTTCATTTTTGAACTGTAGTTTTGCCAGTTACGTGATTCGTGGTTGGCATTTGTTTTCTTTTAATAGTTGAAAAATGAGCCACTAACTTCCAGCCTTGATGGTTTCAGATAAGAGATCTGGTGTCAATCACTTGGACTTTCTCTATAGGCAGTGCGTCACTTTGTTTGCTCTCCTGCTCTTTTAGCTTTTCAAGAGTTTAATGATGATGTGCTTTTCTTTGAGTTCATTCTCTTTGGGTTTCACTCACCTTCTTGAATCCATAGTTTTGTGTGTCTTGCTAAATTTAGAAAGTTATGACCCGTTATTTCTTAGACTATTTCCCGGCTCACCTCGTTCTCTTTTCCTCTGGGATGCGGTGCTAGTATGTTAGTTATTTAGTTAGACATGTGTTTCACAGATCTGCGGAGCGCCATTCATTTTTTCCCCATTCTGTTTGTTCAGATTGAATAAATTCTACTGATCTGTCTTCAGGTCCTTGAATTATAACCCCTGTCGTGTCTACTCTACTATTGAGTCCATGGAGTGAATTTTTAAAATTTTAGTTTCTATATTTTTTAGTTCTACAATCCCCATATGGCTGTTTAGTATAACTGCTACTTATTTGTGGAGATTTTCTATTTTCTTCATTTGTTTCAACGGAAATTGGAATTGTTTGTTGGAGCACTAGAGGCCGGTGCTCAGGTGGGGTCCCTGGGCTTGGCCAGCAATCAGGGCCCGCCTCCCCATGCGGTTCCCCTGCCTCCCTCCCTCCGCACCCCCCACCCCTTCTCCTTCCCTCGCTCCCTCAGTGCCCTGCTGCTGGTCGCCCCGCCACGTTCCTCGCTGCCCCCTGGTGGTCAGCACACGTCACAGCAAGCAATTGAACTCCCAGTCTCCTGGGCAAACTCCTGAGGGAGTTGGTTGCATGGGTGTGTGGTCCCTCTGCCTGGCTAGCACATCAGAGCGACTAGTCAATCACTGGGTAGGACACTTAGCATATTAGGCTTTTATATAGTAGTATATAGACATATTACAACTATTTTAAAATCTTTGTGAAATAATTTCAACATATATCAACATTAGTGTTGGTTGACTTGTTTCTCATTACAGGTGTGGTTTTTCTGGTTCTCGGTAGAATGAGTGAATGTTTGCTGTATCCTGGACATGCTTGTTCTTATGTCAGGAGTCTCTTAATGCTCCTTAAATCCTCGTGTTAGCAGGCAGCCGCCCCTTTAAAGTGCAGTTTGATTGGTTGTCTACTTTTGCGGACCGTTTGCACGCCATGGCTGCCAGGTGGTTCCAGTGACCGTTCAGTTTTCGGAGCCTTTGCAGTTCCGTTCTTCGGCCTCACTCTGCTGGCACTGGGGGCTGTCACTTGGTCCGCGCTGTGCTGCCTGAGGGGATGGGTTTCCCAGGGCTGCCTGGTGCTGCCAGGCCGGCGTCGGCCCTGGGAAGCGGGAGGGTCGAAGCCATGGGTCTGTCTTCTCATGCCGCTGAGGGAAGGTGGGAGATGCCAGCTGGGCGATGCTGCCCTCACTGGACCAGTCCCCCGCACCGCCCGGTGTGGCGGGGGTCAGCTCGGCAGGGCTCTGAGGGCCAACGGGCCCCGTGCCCCTTGTCAGGCGGCCGCTGTCGGGTTCCTCTTGGCCAGGCCCCTGGCCAGGCCTCTTTTTCTGTTAACAGCAGTGCGGGCAGCCTTGCTGGCGGGAAGGGGAGATGGAGAAGGACGTCGCACAGCTCCGGCTCCTGGCAGCTTCACGGACGTGCGGCCCTCGCTGGCCAGGTCTTTCCTGCCGGCGGCTTCAGGCCCCGGCGCCCACATGGGGAAGAAGTGACTCACATCATCGTTCCTGGAGCCGAGGCCTCCCCGTCCACCTCCTCTTCCCCGCGCCGCCTTCCTCGTGGTCTGTGGGCGGCGCCCAGGCTGCCCGCTGTCTCAGGGGCGGGGATGGTGGGTCTGTGTGCCGGCCCTGGAAGGACCATTTGAGATTTTGCCAATGGAGACGAGAGCGGACCGTTTGCACGCCATGGCTGCCAGGCACTCCCGGGCGCTGGCACGTGGTGGCCCGTCCGCAATAATCCTGGCGAGGTGAGTGGAAGGGTTTCCATTCGCCCCCGTCAGGCCCTCCAGGCGGAGCGAGCCCCGCCCTGAGGCCTCGGCCCGGCTCCTCGGGGCCTTTGGCTGCGCCTTCGGGAAAGGCCCGGGCCTGGGCCTCGGGGAGACCCCCGCTCCCATGTCCCTCTGTCCAGCTGTGCGTCCGCCAGCCACCGTGCTTCTGCCTGTGCACTGGGCATGTGTGTTCTCTGTCGCCGGGGCTTTCCAAAAAGGAGACTTGCTGCCCCGTATCCAGGCACACTCAGCAAAGTAAACCGGGACTGGAAACCGGTGGCTGGAATCTTCCTCAGGAAAGAGGCCGTATTTCACAGAGAAATTACATTTTTTGTTCCATGTTGCCCTTAACAATACAGATTAGCCTTAGACGATGAGGTTTCAGGGAGACCTCCTCCAGCTCACGCTCCGTTTCCTGTGAGGTCAGGGGCCTCTCCGGCGCCTGAGGGCCGCGGCCCACCGGCCACGGGCCCACGCCAGGCTCTGTCTGTGACCGGACCCCACTCCGGCTGAGACCCCACATCTTGTCTCCGGGAGATGAGACGCATAAGGAACTCATTAAGAAATCAGTCTTTGGTGGACAGCTTTGATTTGACACTTTGAAATAGGATCCAGGTCACGGTGGTGAATGGCGCAAGCCTTTTTTGGCAACAGCATCTGGACTTGATTATTGTAAATTAGGTTGTGGGGTGCCTTCCCCCCATCCCCCTTCCCGTGAGGCTGCTACTGCACCCAGACCTTGCATCCTGAAATAACATGGGAAAGTAATACGTGCTAAATACTTAAAAATACGTTTTTGTATGAATTCTCCACTTTGCTCTCTCAGTATTCCATTTTAATAAGCTTTTAGAATGCCACCTTTTATATCTGATCAGTAATGATGGTGTTCATGCTAAAGATAAACTAAACCTGGAGCGTTTTATTAGCATTTAATTTCTTCCCTCAGAAGTGTGACACTAAATAGCTTCTCCAATGAATATTTATTAAATTAATGGGAATTACTCCAAAATAACCCACTGTCAATGGTGTGCGTGCTCTGGAAGGGTGGCCTGTGCTGCCAGCGCCCCACCTTCACCCCCCCTCCACCCCTCCATCCTCCACGCCCCCTCTTCCCCCCTCCACCCCTCCATCCTCCACGCCCCCTCCTCCCCCCTCCACCCCTCCATCCTCCACGCCCCCTCCACCCCTCCATCCTCCACGCCCCCTCCACCCCCCTCCACCCCTCCACTCCTCCATGCCCCCTCCACCCCCCTCCACCCCTCCACTCCTTCACGCCCCCTCCACCCCCCTCCACCCCTCCATCCTCCAGGCCCCCTCCACCCCCCTCCACCCCTCCATCCTCCAGGCCCCCTCCACCCCCCTCCACCTCTCCATCCTCCAGGCCCCCTCCACCCCCCTCCACCCCTCCACTCCTCCACGCCCCCTCCACCCCCCTCCACCCCTCCACTCCTTCACGCCCCCTCCACCCCCCTCCACCCCTCCACTCCTCCACGCCCCCTCCACCCCCCTCCACCCCTCCACTCCTCCACGCCCCCTCCACCCCTCCACTCCTTCACGCCCCCTCCACCCCCCCACTCCTTCACGCCCCCTCCACCCCCCTCCACCCCTCCATCCTCCACGCCCCCTCCACCCCCCTCCACCCCTCCACTCCTCCACGCCCCCTCCACCCCCCTCCACCCCTCCACTCCTCCACGCCCCCTCCACCTCCCTCCACCCCCTCCCACGCTCTGGCCTTCATCCCCCCTTCTCCCCTCCACCCCTCCACCCTCCACACCCCCTCCACCCCTCCCACCCCCTCCCACGCTCTGGCCTTCATCCCCCCTTCTCCCCTCCACCTCTCCATCCTCCACGCCCCCTCCACGCCCCCTCCACCCCCCTCCACCCCCGCTCACCGCGGCCCACATCTCCCCTGGGAGGCCTGAAGGGCCTGGCTTCCCTCCCCCGCTCCCTGCAGGAACAAGGAGGTGTAACGGGGTAAGCCCAGCGCTCAGCAGCTGAGATGTCGCTTTCTTATTTCAGGAAGTTTGTATCTGAAGTTATTTTCAGGATCAGAGTTAGTCAGAAGAGAAAGAAAAGGAATCTTTTCATATCTAAAGAGCTTACCAATAGCCTGTACTTCTCTCTTATGTTGTTTCAGAAATAGTAACAGACATTTCTCAGTGTCCTGGGAACCAACCTCCGAGAGGGATTTGATGAGCTGTGTGCTCTGGCAGAGGCTGCACCGGGAACCCGGAAGCAGCTCTGCGCTTGCTCACACCCAGGCGTTGCTCCTCCCGCTTTGTGAAGTGAGAATCCTGTTTACACAGAGAAGAAAACAAACAAAACACAATCATAAGAAAAGGAAAGTTCCCGCCAGTGCTGAGCGCAGAGCATGGACCAGGAGGTCAGGCGATTCCTGGTCAGGCGCACACGGGGCTGCCCAGGGCGCGTACCTCCGTGGGTGCAGTCTCCTGTCTCCGCTTCTGCATCTCATTTAGACCCCACAAAACCTCCTGCCAGGAGGGAAGACAGAGAGAGAGCCTGTGCCTGGCCCCGCAGCCAGGGCCACCAGACCCTCTCCAGGCCTACTGGCCTCCTCCCCCGTCCCAGGAGCACACAAGCCTGAGAAAACAATAATTCTGGAGAGGGCTCTGAATCTCTCTTGAATTCTAACCCCAGGTGACTTCCCTTTGGTCCAGTCATCACCTTCTTTTAACCTGGGATCTTTTGTTGTTTTGTTATTGATTTCAGAGAGGACGGGAGAGGGGGGGAGAGAGAAACATCGATGAGGAGAGGGAATCATTGATCGGTTGCCTCCTGCACGCTCCTACAGGGATCCAGCAGCAATTCAACCCTAACCCTGGCTGTGCCTGACCTCCTGGTCCATGGTCAGCGCCCAGCGCTGAGCCAGCTGGCCTGGCGGGAACTTTCCTTTTCTTATGGTTGTGTTTTGTTTGTTTTCTTCTCTGTGCAAAAAGGACTCTCACATCACAAAGCGGGAGGAACGAGTGCAGCTGCTGGGGAGGGGCGTGTTGGTCCTGGGAGTATTCCTGGTGTTCCAGGCTGTTCCACCAGCTTCCATTCCGCCCCACCTCTGCAGGAGGGCCCTGCGGGGAGGGGAGGGGAGAGGAGAGGAGGGGAGGGCCCCTTCGGGGAGGGGAGGGAAGGGCCCCTGCAGGGAGGGGAGGGGAGGGAAGGGGAAGGGCCCCTGCGGGGAGGGGAGGGGAGGGGCGGGCCCCTGCGGGGAGGGGAGGGGAGGGCCCCTGCGGGGAGGGGAAGGGAGGGGAGGGGAGGGGAAGGGCCCCTGCGGGGAGGGGAGGGGCGGGCCCCTGCGGGGAGGGGAGGGGAGGGCCCCTGTGGGGAAGGGGGGGGAGGGGAGAGGTAGGGAGGGGAGGGCCCCTGCGGGAAGGGGAGGGGAGGAGAGGGGAGGGGAGGACCCCTGCGGGGAGGGGGCCCCTGCGGGGAAGGGAGGGCCTTCGTGTGTAGTCATCTTTCTGAGACACACACAGTGTCTCTAACTCCTGTAGTCATTTTTCTCAGGCAGGCAGTGTCTCTGACCCCTGTAGTCACCTTTCTGAAGCACACAGTGTGTCTCTCATCCTGCAGTCATCTGTCTCAGGCACACAGTGTGTCTCTAACTCCTGTAGGTTATTTCTCTGAGGCATAGTGTGCCTCTAATTCCTAAAAAAAGGTCCAGGACCTTTTTTTTTTTTTTAATTATTATTACTTGACCTCAGTTTCATTAAAAATATAGAATTATAATTTTATTTATTCCGTATTTTCCGGTGTATAAGACAACACTGTGTTCTAGTAAAAAGCCTGCTCAGATTGGCCAGAGTCAGAGGGGCGGTCTATTAAAAAAGGAACTGGTGTTGCCTATGAAGTGGGGGGTAGTCTTATACAGCGAATATAGGCCTAAACCTATGTTTTAACTGTAAAATTAGGGGGTTGTCTTATACGCCGGAAAATACGGTACTCTACACATGCAAAAATGGGAGTATGTACCAGGATGTTCATCGCTGCTTTTCCTGTGAGATGTGATTGTGGGTGGTATTTGTTTCCCTCATTATGCTTCTCTGTATTGTCCTCATTTTTTTATAGAATAAATATGCTTTCCTTTTGTTGAGATGATAGATGAAGCATCCTTTGAGTGTAGACCATCTGCAGGAGGTCTGGCGACCCACACCTGCTGGTTAGGTAACAGCACTCTAAACAAACCCAGAACATGAGCAACAAACACCTCCATAGGAAAAACACACAGCTCAGCTAGAGAGTGACTATATTCTTTACCCATTTCATGTTTCAGAGTGCAAACCCTGTTAGACCTGCTGGTTCTGACAGATTCTCAGGCCCGAGAACAGACAGAGGACTTTCGGGTGGCAGTCAGGCAACAGCTCCAGAAGGGACTGGTGGCTCTTTGCAATCCCTGCTGCTCAGTTTGGGGCAGACTAACAGGTACTTTTGTATCATTGAAGGTTAGAGGGTGTGGATAGGGAATTGAATTCTCTTTTGATTTCCAAGGAGTTGATTTTTCATTTGCTTCAAGTTAAGGGAAGGAAAGACTTCAGTAATCATTGTTGTGGTCTGTTTTCATTTCAGCTGAATCTCTGGTGCAGCTGATTGGTTTCCATGGACAGTGTTTTGTTGTTCTCTAGGTTTTAGTTCTTGTCCTCTCTTAATTCTCTTATTTATTTTTCATTTTTTAAATTAAGGTATTATATGTGTACATACCTTACCAATGGGCAGGACCTCGAACGTGCTTATGACCCGCAGACTCTGGGCGAAGGGATGTCACTCTCCTGACTGGGTATGTAGAACAGTGACACCATCTGGCCAGCAGATTCCATCTCTTGCTGATTTTGACAAAGCAAACTGCCATGTAAGGAAGTGAGTGCAGCCCCCACCAACATCCAGCAAGCACTGAGGCCCCGTCCAGCCCTCAAGCACCCGCAGCCTGCCATGCGCCGAGTACCATGCGCTGAGCTGGACGTGCCTCCTTCCCTGTTTGAACTTTCATATGAAACCCCAGCCCTTGTAACACCTTGATTGTAGTCTCATGAGAACCTGAGCAAGATCACTCAACTAAGCTGTACCTGGATTTCCAACTCACCGAAACAGAGCTAGTAAATGCCTGTTGTTTGAAGCTAATAAGCTTGGGTATTTGTTACCTAACAATAGATAACGAACACATCCCACAATTTATAGTTCAAGCCTAATCAATCTTTAAGGACCAACCAAAATACCTTAGTATCCTTAGGACTCTGATGCCTGTGTCCCTGCTGATCCATTATGATCAGCGCCATACAAGTCATCTCTCAAACTGCACGGGGCCGTTAACATTCCCTCCCTAACCGGACCCTGTGTCCTTTGCAGGCAGGAGCCACATTGGAGAGCTGTACCTCCTGCATTTGAAGCTCATGTTGCAAGGCAGGAGGTACTCACCGAACACGTTATTAACAGCAATGGCAACTGTTATATTCAACAACCCGTGACAGTGTACACTCACTGCAAGCCTGTCTCACCAAATGTTGAGAGCTGTATCAATAACTATAATTAAAATCTGCCTATAAGAAGAAGTATTTGGTTGTGAAAAAACAAACAACACCCACACACTATTATTTGGGATTCCTTTTATTTTTATTAAAACAATACAAATGGAGTTAGTGACAATGACATTTTTCAGATGTTCTCTAGATAAGACAATAAAACTATAAATCAAAGTATTTTCTTGGCTTTTTTTCCTGAGAAAATCCAAATAATAAGCTTAGTCTTTAATCAACTGACCCTCCCCAAATTTGATTTTTTCTCTAAGCTTGATGTGCTGAACACAGCAAGGACCTGAAGAATCTATGTGTTTATAAAGGCACTTTAGAGTTCCAAGTTCAAGATGGTTTGCAAAGGACACACACACAAGAAGGCTCCGAGCCACTTTCTGTCATTAAAACACGGGGAACATGCATGGAAGAGAAGGAATAAGATGAGCACATGATTACTTGGAAAGAGACAATGAGTCAGTCTACTGTCAGCCAGGCATGGATACTGTCCCTGCATCCCCCACGCTCCCAGAGTCCCCTTCCCTCACGGTTCTGGGACTGAGTGTCCACCAGGAAAGACACTGGCAAGAGACGAGGAAGACGTCAGTCACCGATGGCAGTTAGAACACGTGGCCAGGTGTTGAATTCAGAATAGGGTCTCAGATTGCTCGACAGAACTCTCACCACATGGCTGCAGAATGGAGGCGGGAGGGAGCTATAGGGACCCATGAGAAAAGCAGCGGCTTCCCGAGAATCTTCTGAGAACCACAGCGGTGGAAGAATCAAGCTAAATTTTCAGGGGCTGCTCACTTCTCCCCCCGCTCTACTGAACTATGTCTCAATATTTAGAGTCCCTTAGCCGTGGCTCACACTTGTATGTACCCAGGTGTATGTCTTTCAATTTTTCTGCTTGGCACTTGGTGTGTTCTCTAAATGTCAAAACTTGAGTTTTTGCTTAATCTAGAATTTTTCTTTCTTTTTAAAAAAATATATTTTATTGATTTTTCACAGAAAAGAAGGGAGAGAGATAGAGCTGGAAACATGGATGAGAGAGAAATATCAACCAGCTGCCTCCTGCATGCCCCCTACTGGGGATGTGCCCGCAACCAATGTATAATACATGCTCTTGACTGGAATCGAACATGGGACCTTTCAATCAACAAGTGACGCTCTATCCACAGACTAAAAGTTAAAACCTCCTACTCTTAAGTGTATTTCTATTTTCCATTGAATCTATATAGTATATGCTTTGGGTGTGGGTTGTGAAAATTATTTGTAATTGATATATCATTATTTTTAATTGTGCCCTTTAACAATACATATTTAATGTCTATTGGCTTGAATTATGCCTTGTGCTATCAGGATGATCATTTCTGACTTTTTTGGCTAATCCTCACCTTAGGACAGTTTCTCCATTGATTTTCTAGAAAGTATAGAAAGAGGGGAGGGAGAAGACAGAAACATCGATGTGAGACACATTGGTTGGTTGCTTCCTACACGTGTCCCAACTGAGACTGGTGATCAGCCTGCAACGTATGTGCCCTTGACTGGAATGGAACCCACGATCTTTCAGTCTGTGGCTGACACTAACCACTGAGCAAACCAGCGAGGGCTCCATTTCCTTTTATGTTTAGCTTTTCTGAATCACGAGTTTAGGTTTGTCTCTTGTATCTACACAATGAGCTTATTTGAAGTTTTCCTTCCATATTTTATTAGTATCATCACTTTTTTCTACTTGGTCAGAATAACATTTATATATTTTCTACTTGTCACAGCTTTACTTTCATTAAATATATCCATTACTCCTATTTGTCCTTTTGCTGAAATTTCCCATTATAATTCTTTAAAAGAAAAACTCACTGGAAGATATGTTTATTGATTTTAGAGACTGGCTGCCTCCCATATGCACCGATTAGGGCCTGAACCTTGACCTCCTGGTTCATAGGTCGATGCTCAACCACTGACCCACTCCAGCCTGGCTGAGCTCTAATTGTTTCTATAAACATGTTACTTGAAAGATAGCTTTTTTGGATATAAAGTCCTTGATCCACATTCATTTTTTTTGCATTAAATCTCTTCAAAATGCAGCTTCACTTTTGTTTTGCCTTGTATATTGCTGTTGAAATTTTTTTATTTATCTGTGTTTCACTTTCCTTAAGCCTCCCTGTCAGTAAGCAGGGAAATAAAGTGTAAGTATCCTCTACAACGTAATTCAGAGTAGGTGTGGCTGTGGATGGCTTTATCTGTGGCTTCATGAGGAGAGTTTGGATGGAGATAATCAGCATGCTCAAACACCTCTACTTTGGGAACTAAGGTTTTACGTCCACAGGAAGATGGCATCAGGCCCACATATCAGAAGATTTTGTTTCTCTCACAGGTGTGAAGCAGCACCTTTCCCACCCACATTACAGGACTGGACTGCCTCTCACACCTGGTGGCACGTCACCGCCGGCCGCGCACAGCGGGCAGCGCAGCGGGCTGCTCTCTGTCCGGTTCCCGGAGCGCACCTCACTGCGGGCACAGGAAGGCCAGCGCGTGAGCCAGCCCTGGGCCTGTGCCCCTGTGCGCCCGTCGCAGCCGCCCCTCTCTCAGCACTCTGCCTCGCTGACATTTTTTGGTATTTACATTACTGGATTGTAGTCATTTTACAGAAATAATTAAAAACATTATTTTCGTTTAAAATGTTGGCATTTTTTTGAGGATTGAAGTTAAATAATGTGCTCTACCATCTTACTCGGGAATTTACAATCACTTTTTAGAAGTAGCAATAAACACAGCTGTTACAATTTTGACTTGTAAAGTATAAAGCCGTTTAGAAGTTCCTATCCTCACCATTTACAAACTAGTGGTTCTTGTACGTTTGTAGTTCTATGTGGCCAAGGCTTAAATGAGGGGAAGCTAGGAGATTTCAGATACATTATTGAAATTATGCAGCACCAAACATCTGACACCACTTTTTACAGTACTAAGAAATTAATATTTTTCTCCTACAAAAATAACATCCTAGATTTATAGAAAAGTAAAATCAAGAGAATGTTCTGTTGAATATATTACATACAAACACAGACTCGTTATCAGGAATGTAACTTTATTTCCGTTAAAAAACAGATTCCCCTGCGAAGAGCCTGCCCCTGTGAGCAGCAGCAGCAGCCACAGGCAAATGGACGAAGCACCTCAAGCAAAACCAGAACCAGGTTTTAAAAAGGTGTTATTTGAAAGGATGGCGAACACAGGTTATAAAAACGACATTTCTACAATTTTATTCCTTCACCGTTAGTAAGATGGAGAAAAGGTGTAATACTTATGCAACATGGATGCCATAACAAACATTCCCACCACCTCACTGGGTTTGCCAAGGGAAAACAGCTGAGGTACAGCTTCATAATTTAATCTTTAGTGCTTTGTATTATTTTTGGATATTTGGAATCAAAAAAAGAAAAGAAAAACTTTCTCATTTTCCTTGGCTGAGAAAAAACCTGTAGTTCCATGTCCCCAGGAATCCATCCAATACATTCTAGAACCCTGAGGCCATGATTCATGTTTTGGGATCAGCACAATAACCCTCTCCCTACGGCAGGTTAGGACCCCACGTAACAAACGGAGACTGACCAGGATCTGGTTTACATTCGCACACAGGAAGTCTCGTGGCTCGTCTCTGGGTAGCGAGGCTGACTGGCTGTCAGACTGGGGAACGGGTTTGTAAAGGGCACGGACGTGTAGAATAACCGCACAGTCTCCCGTGTCAGCCACCGGAGCTCCCCGCAGGCGGCTCCTCCAGGCCGCACGGCCGGCCGCTCCCCGGAAGCCTGAGGAGCGCCCAGTCTCCCCGGAGGGAGGGACGGTAACTGAAGCTCCATTTTTAAACAACAACTACAACAAAAGGAAGAACATAAAATACTGGTATAATGAACATTTAGAAAGCACTGAACGGTATGATCCCATACAGTTGTATGCTTTCACCAGTTTTCCTTAAAAACCACCACCAGTTCCTGGGCTTTTAGATGTGTTTTCTCTGGAAAAATAACCAGCATCCTTCGCACGGTCACGCCGAGGCTGCAGCCACCGTGCCCGGCGCCCCGCGGTGCAGACCTCCGTGTGCGCAGCGGGCTGCGCCGGGCCCGCCCTGAGCCCGCGGACTAGCCCAGGACCGCCTGGGCCACCTCCTTGATCGTGGACGCGGCCTTCTCCAGCTCCTCTTCCGTCTGCTCCACAGTGACCGCCACCCTAATGCTGTGAGAAGAGGAAGGACACAGAACGTCTGCTTTGTGCATCAGCGACCCGAGGCCTGCAGCTGCGCTCACGACAGAGGTGGGGGGCAGGGCCCTGTCCTCCCGCCCCCATATCGGACACCGCTGTCTCGGAGCCCGGGGCTCCTGCCTGACGGTGTCTGTGCTCGCCGTGACCTGGCGGGCTCCGCCCAGGGACGCAGGAAACCTGGTCTTTTACACAAACAACTGCTTCTGCAGCCCCAGACCCCCGGCCAAAGTTCCAATGCCTCCAATGAACGGGCTGTCGCTGCTCCTGTCTGCACGTCAGGAAGTCAGGTGGAAGCTCTACAGTATTTTGCAGGGAGGCAAACATTTTCAAGTTTGCAGGAAACTGAAGACAAATGTCAGCTCCTCAGAGCAGTTCTGCCTACTGCATCGACTGGACACACTTGCTGAGCTGCACTGGCCGGGCATGGAGTCCAGGGCAGGAAGCCACACGGCCCCTGTCCTGGCACTAGTCACCCCTCTGCCGGGGGCAGCGAGGACGGAGGGCAGGGTCCTAAGGGTGCTCGCGAGCTGGGCCAGGGGCCTGCGGCCCAGCAGCCCGTCTCTAGCTCCGTGGACGAGGTTTCCGGGGCGTCTCCACGCTCACTGCCCTTCGCGCTCGGGCTCTGCCTCCCTCCTGCACCGGGGCCGCCAGGCCACATGCTCTACCCCCTTCTAGAAGCCTCCATGCTCACCAGGTCCTCTGCCATATCCCATTTTCTGGGCTCAGCTTCCATGTCAGCTGCTCTCGGAAGCCCTGGCTACTCCTGAGACCTCGCTGACCCCATGCCGTGGCCCTGCGCACCATGCCTCAGGGTCTCCCTCCTGGACGCGGGCAGAGGGGGCCGGGTGCTACACCCACGCTGGCTCCTGCCCTGCGATCCCCTCGCTGTTCCCTCGCACCGCACGCCGGGAGGGGCGGGCATCTGCCATCTCAGTTCGTGGGCCTCAGGCATTTCTCAGTGGTCCTGGGGCTTTTCAGGTAAAATGTGCAAACATCTAGCTTGAAACACACAACAGCTGGTGTGCTCACTGTAATGACGAAATGCTTCCTTGCCCTGTGATAGCCTTTCAGAAACTTCAGACCATGACACGTCACAGACTGAGAGGAGGAACGAAGTGAGGCACACTTCCATGCCCACCAACCTCGGAGGCGGCAGGCACTTCTCTTCTCGCTCCAGGTAGCGCGCCTGCGTGAGGGCGATGCTCCGCTCCAGGCACTGCGGGAAGAGGCGGGAGAGGCAGTCGGCCACGGCAGGCCCGGCACCCTGCGGCAGGGCCACGGCTGGGGACCGGTGAGAGCAGCGAGGACTCGGAGCCGGCCACCACGCCAGAGACCTCACTGGCATGTGAACGGCCTCAGCCGCGGGCAGGCGTTTCAGACAGAGCAGAGCTGGGACGTGGGCCACGCCGGCAAAGCCCGCAGGCGGCCACAAGCCGGGCGGGGCCGGGCGCCAGCAGAGCGTCGAGGAAGAGCTGGGGGCTCGGCTGCCTGAGCGCCGCTCTCCCAGGCCCCGCCAGCGCCGGCAGGTGCGCCTGGACATCCTCCATCCACCACGGCGGAACCACCAGGGGAAGGGAGCGAGTTACCGTGGTTTCTCCTCGGGGGTGGCGACAGCGTTCGGGGTCGAGTCACACTTATAAAAAGGACACGTGGTGGCCCAAGGAGTCAGCCCTGTGCGTGGCGGCCAGGCAGCCGCTGGAGGGCATTCTGCAAGTGGCAGGGCGGGTTCCGAGAGGCAAGGACGGGCACCAGGGATGGCACGGGCTGATCTGCATCCAGAAGTGGATGCCGGCCTGGCTGCCCCAGCCTGGCTAGTAAGAAGCATCCAACACCCTGGGTGTACAGACAGCGTTCTGTCAAGCAACCAGACAAACCCTTTCAGTTCTACAAAGCTAAGGCTCACAGCTCTGATTCTCCCACCCCTCAGGCATGGGAAGCGAGGGGAGGGGCACCACGGGCTCCGAGGTGGACCTGTAGCGAGGCACCCACGGGAGAGCTCTCCCCACCTCCCACATGTGCGTGGCAGACCGTGCTGCCGAGCCTGCCCCGCTCACTGGGCCGGCAGGCTCTGCTAGAGGGTGATCTCACCCCCCGCCCCGGCCCGTCTTGTCTCTGCAGGGACAGCGATACACTGTGCTGCTGTGCAGTGCGATGCACAGCTGGAGCTGGGCTCTGGCCCGGACCCGAGGGAAGGACTGTGTGTGTCTCTCACACACACACACACACACACACACACACACACACACGCACGCAAAGACGGGCACCATGAACCCCAACGCAGCGGCCGCTCCTGCCCAGGAAGGCCCTGTGACTACACTGCCCGCCTGGCTTGTCCCTTCAGCTGGTGTGTCAGCGAGAACCTGCTTTGGTATCACGTCTGTATAAACGCAGATCTGGAGGGTGCTGTCACTCCCCACTCACAAAAACACCGAGGCAGTAACTGGCTGACAGGGTGCTGGTCCCTTAAGAGCCTGTCTTTTTCATGTCTGCAGAGCTGTCTGACCAGAGGGGACAGACGTGCACTGCCTCCTCAGCAAGGTGAGAGCACCCAGCTCCCTCAGGGACCCTGTGGCGGTGACTGTAAGAGGACTGTCCCGATGGCCAGACTGCAGGGAGCGGCCCCGGAGCCTGTGGTTCCAGGCGAGGTGGTGCACAGTGAGGACACAGGGCATCTGAGCAAGCTGAGCCAGAGCACACACGGGGCCCGTCCTGAGCAGCCCCACGGCAGCCGCAGCCATCACACTGCGACGCGGGCGGAGGCACAGCGTGCAGCCGTCTCACTCCCGCGTGCTCCGAAGGACGGGCAGGCGGGCGGGCTCCGGAGCCGCAGGCCCTGGCACTTCTGGGGGAGCAGCATGCAGGGGTGTGGGGCTGGGGGCCGCTGAGCAGCAAGGGGCCAGTGTCTTCCCTGGGGTGCTCTCGGCTGCTGGCCGGTGACGGCGGGAACTGACCCTCAGACAGCCTGGCCGGGCTGCGAAGCGCTCCGTTTAAGGCCCCGCGCCTGACCCTCTGCTGGGATTCGCCGACAGCCGGCTGTCCAGGCCGCCGGGCCAGACACACCGTGTGGCCCCCCCGCGGGTAAGGGAGCCCGGTGGTGTGCCTGGCAAGGGTTTTCTGGAAGGTTACTCAGTAGAAGAAGAGTATTTTCATGTGAACACCATGTGGCCCAGAACACAGCGCCCTCAGCGCAAGCTGGAACCACTCGCTGCGTGAGCTGTCCCCGTCACACATGCCAGACTCCACTGGGCACGAGCACCATTCCGTGAGGGGCCACGCACTCCCATCCCCCCCCCCCGCCCCGGGCACAGAGGGTGAGCGAGGGGCCACACACTCCCATCCCCCCCGCCCCCTGCCCCGGGCACAGAGGGTGAGCGAGGGGCCACGCACTCCCATCCCCCCCCCCGCCCCGGGCACAGAGGGTGAGTGAGGGGCCACGCACTCCCATCCCCCCCCGCCCGGGCACAGAGGGTGAGTGAGGGGCCACGCACTCCCCCCCCCCGCCCCGGGCACAGAGGGTGAGTGAGGGGCCACGCACTTCCATCCCCCCCCCCCGCCCCGGGCACAGAGGGTGAGCGAGGGGCCACGCACTCCCATCCCCCCCCCAGGCACAGAGGGTGAGTGAGGGGCCACGCACTCCCATCCCCCCCCCCCGCCCCGGGCACAGAGGGTGAGCGAGGGGCCACGCACTCCCATCCCCCCCCCCAGGCACAGAGGGTGAGTGAGGGGCCACGCACTCCCATCCCCCCCCCCGCCCCGGGCACAGAGGGTGAGTGAGGGGCCACGCACTCCCATCCCCCCCCCCCGCCCCGGGCACAGAGGGTGAGCGAGGGGCCACGCACTCCCATCCCCCCCCCCAGGCACAGAGGGTGAGTGAGGGGCCACGCACTCCCATCCCCCCCCCCGCCCCGGGCACAGAGGGTGAGTGAGGGGCCACGCACTCCCATCCCCCCCCCCCGCCCCGGGCACAGAGGGTGAGTGAGGGGCCACGTACTCCCATCCCCCCCGCCCCGGGCACAGAGGGTGAGTGAGGGGCCACGCACTCCCATCCCCCCGCCCCGGGCACAGAGGGTGAGTGAGGGGCCACGCACTCCCATCCCCCCGCCCCGGGCACAGAGGGTGAGTGAGGGGCCACGCACTCCCATCCCCCCGCCCCGGGCACAGAGGGTGAGTGAGGGGCCACGCACTCCCATCCCCCCCCCCGCCCCGGGCACAGAGGGTGAGTGAGGGGCCACGCACTCCCATCCCCCCCCGCCCCGGGCACAGAGGGTGAGTGAGGGGCCACGCACTCCCATCCCCCCCCCAGGCACAGAGGGTGAGTGAGGGGCCACGCACTCCCATCCCCCCCCGCCCGGGCACAGAGGGTGAGTGAGGGGCCACGCACTCCCCCCCCCCGCCCCGGGCACAGAGGGTGAATGAGGGGCCACGCACTCCCATCCCCCCCCCCCCCGCCCCGGGCACAGAGGGTGAGTGAGGGGCCACGCACTCCCATCCCCCCCCCAGGCACAGAGGGTGAGTGAGGGGCCACGCACTCCCATCCCCCCCCGCCCGGGCACAGAGGGTGAGTGAGGGGCCACGCACTCCCCCCCCCCCCGCCCCGGGCACAGAGGGTGAATGAGGGGCCACGCACTCCCATCCCCCCCCCCCGCCCCGGGCACAGAGGGTGAGTGAGGGGCCACGTACTCCCATCCCCCCGCCCGCCCCGGGCACAGAGGGTGAGTGAGGGGCCACGCACTCCCATCCCCCCCCCGCCCCGGGCACAGAGGGTGAGTGAGGGGCCACGCACTCCCATCCCCCCCCCGCCCCGGGCACAGAGGGTGAGTGAGGGGCCCCCCGCCCCGGGCACAGAGGGTGAGTGAGGGGCCCCCCGCCCCGGGCACAGAGGGTGAGTGAGGGGCCCCCCGCCCCGGGCACAGAGGGTGAGTGAGGGGCCCCCCGCCCCGGGCACAGAGGGTGAGTGAGGGGCCCCCCGCCCCGGGCACAGAGGGTGAGTGAGGGGCCCCCCGCCCCGGGCACAGAGGGTGAGTGAGGGGCCCCCCGCCCCGGGCACAGAGGGTGAGTGAGGGACCCCCCGCCCCGGGCACAGAGGGTGAGTGAGGGGCCACACACTCCCATCCCTCCTGCCCCGGGCACAGAGGGTGAGTGAGGGGCCCCCCGCCCCGGGCACAGAGGGTGAGTGAGGGACCCCCCGCTCCGGGCACAGAGGGTGAGTGAGGGGCCACGCGCTCCCATGCCCCGGCCCGGGCACAGAGAGCGGTGAAATGACCGAGAAGGCTGCTCGGTCAGGGTGGCGTGGGGCAAGCAGAAGCGCTGGGAGGGCTGGCACTCACCTGCCGGACGATCTCCTGCAACAGCTGGGCGTCCTGCTCGCGGGACCCAGTGCTGGCCTCCAGCTGCAGGTGGAAGGCGGGGGACAGGGCCTCCCCGACCACTCTCAGGCCAGAGATGCTGGAGGGGAGAGGGGCAGTCAGAGCGCCCTGCCGGCTGGGCGTCTCCACACACATCACTGCACACAGCCTGCATTAGCACACGCCACTCACACTTCCCAGGGGTATTCGGAGGCGGGACTCTGGTTCTGGCCAGTCACATGCACGGCTGCTGGGTCACATGCCACAGGCTCGGGTGGCCCCTCCAGGTCCTCAGCCCCTGGGCCTCTGCCCTGCTGTTTCCTCTCCTCACCTGCTCTCTCCCACCCTCTGGTGGCCAGTGCTGGTTGCACCTGGTCTCAGCTGTCACTTCCACTGCAGGGAGGGGCTGCACCATCATGCTCCACAGCAAGCATATCAAACTGTGATCCATGGCCCACATGCAGCCCACAACGAATATTTTTGTGGCCCAGTCAACATAACACTATGTAAGAAGGTTTTAATAAAAAATTTTTAACTTAGTTTTTCCAAAATCCTGTTATACATAATCCTATATAATGAGGTGATATGCAAATTGACCATCACTCCAACGCACAAGATTGCCACCCCATGTGGTCAAAGATGGCCGCTTCCATGTGGACACAAGATGGCTGCCACAAGATGATGGCTGCCACAAGATGGCTGCCACAAGATGGCCAGCAGAGGAGGGTAGTTTGGGGTGACTTGGCCGGCAGAGGGCAGTTGGGGGCAACCAGGCTTGCTGGGGAGGGCAGTTATGCTGACTGGGCCAGCAGGGGAGGACAGTTAGGGGTGACCAGGCCAGTAGGGGAGGGCAGTTAGAGGCAAACGGGCCAGCATGGGAGGGCAGTTGGGGTGATCAGGCTGGCAAAAGAGGGCAGTTACGTGTGACTGGGCCAGCAGGGGAGGGCAGTTGGGGTGATCAGGCTGGCAAAAGAGGGTAGTTGGGGGCAACCAGGCCTCTAGGGGAGCAGTTAGTCGTCAATCACGCTGGCAGGGGAGTGGGTATGAGGTGATTAGGTTGGTAGGCAGAAGCAGTTAGGGGCAATCAGGCAGGCAGGCAGGGAAGCGGTTGGGAGCCAGCAGTCCTGGTGGGATTGGGCCTAAACGGGCAGCTGGACATCCCTCAAGGGGTCCCAGACTGGAGATGGTGCAGGCTGGGCTGAGGGACACCCCTCCTTCCCATCCCGTGTGCATGAATTTCGTGCACCAGGCCTCTAGTTATTAATAACGAACTACAATGTTCACTAATGACTGATTATAAATCGTGTTGTGTTCATTTCCCTTACACACTTATGCACAGGTGCACCATTTCTCTCCATTAATACTAGCAGCAAATATTTTAGCAGCCGATGGCCACGTATTAGTCTTAGATTGACTAGTATTAGTTTTAGATTGACTTGTTTGGTGTACGCAACAGGAAATATTTCACTTTCAGAGAGCAAGAAAAATAGATTTGTGTTATGCTTATTAATTTGTACAGTTATTCAGTGTCTGGTTCAAGAAAAAATATTAAATTTTATAAAAATGTTATTTTGTTAATGAGTACTCATTTATTTCAGCCCTTTGTATTCAGTATGTTTCTGTTGAAATAAACATACATTTCTATGAAGATCGAAGCTTTTGTTGTTTTGTGGCCACATAAGCTTACACCTTATTTGGTCCATGGTAGCCTTTGAGTTTGACATGCGCCATCTACACTGCTGTCTCCTTCCCTCCACCGACAGCATCACCACTGGTAACACTGTGTCCTTGCTTATCACCTAACTCTTTAGTCTGTATCTCATAAATTAGAGGAAGAACTGCTGACATTGACAATGGTATAATCTGACTAGCAGCAATGTTTTTGATTAAAAAGTGCCCTTCTTATTTGCATGTTTAATTTTAAATTCTACTTGAGTTAACACTTATGTTCTTCCTTAGGAAACCTAACTCTCAGGGAGAAAGGTTTTAAGGGTGATTTTGATCCATCTCCCAGCACCCAATGGTAATGCATGTTTATGTGACATTAGAGACCTGGTGCATGAACTTCATGGACAGGGAAGGGGGACTTCTCAGCCAGGCCTGCACTCTTGCAATCCAGGATCCCTCGGGGGAAATCCGACTGCTGGTTTAGGCCCCCGAGATCAGGCCTATGCTGGTACTTGGACATCCCTCTTGCAATTCGGGACTGCTGGCTCCTAACCGCTTGCCTGCCTGATTGCCCCTAACCACTCTGCCTGCCTGCCTGATCACCCATTTGCCTGCCTGCCTGATAGCCCCTAACCACTTTGCCTGCCTGATTGCCCCAACTGCCTCTGCCTCAGCCCCCACTGCTGCTGTCAGGAAGGAGGTCTGGAATGACAGCCAGAAGGTCATTCAGCTATCTGGTCTAATTAGTATATTACGTTTTTATTATTATAGATCAGGCTAAGCACCTTGGATTGCTGTTTTATTTTGTTTCACCCCAAAAGTCTTATCCTTCCCCCAGAAAAAAGTGAGCACAGAAAGCGCCTGTAGCATGCCTGATTCCTTAGATAGATTAGGACTCCACAACTTTTACTAATAACCTGTCAACTGCACGCCAAGCAGCATGTGTCCTGCTGGAAGGAACCTTGCTGGCCTCAAACCTCCCTGCACATTATTTAGCTGTCTCCTTTCTTTGAATATCACGTGCCATGCTATGACCTCTCAAATCCATATCCTATGTAAACTCCAGATGTGTTAAACTTGCACATAAGAATGTACCAACTGTCTTTAGGTCACGTACTCTCAGGGGAGACTTTAAAAAATTGCTTTCCAAATAGTATTTCATATTAATTAAAAGGCCTGGGCTTTCCGTAATACACACAGGACACTGACAGCCCACCTGAGCCCGTGCTTCAAACAAAGGGGCTCGCTCCCCCAGTGGGTGGGCAGGCTACTGGGAGAAGGAAACGCAATGCCCTCCCTCTGGCCACCAGACTGAAGAGCAGGTGAAAGTGTAATTAAAACCAAATGGACACAGAATTATAGCTTGAGGTCAGAAGCTTAAAAGCTTGTTTCAAGGCCTATTAAACTTTTTAAATAAAATTCTTGAAAGCATATTAGACAAATATTTAAATACTAAGCACTGGCTGGGTGCCAGGACAGAGCAGTCAACCATTCAGATGAGGCCCTTTGCATGTCCCCAGGCTGGGGAGGGCTGGACACAGTGTCTGCTGGAACACAGGCGCTCCTATCCCAGCATCAGACAAGCATGCTGCCTTCTTCCAGGCCAGCCTCTGAGTGAGGAGGAGGAAGAGGAGGGTCACTGATTAGAGGGGACTCACAAAATTACATGAAGTGACCCTGATCACTGCCTTAGATACTGTTTATCTTTACTGGAAAATAGTAAATAAAACCGATAACCTAAATGCAAGAAGCGTCAAAACCGATTTGGCTCAGTGGATAGAGCATCGGCCTGTGGACTGAAAGTCCCAGGTTCGATTCCGGTCAAGGGCATGTACCTTGGTTGCGGGCACATCCCCAGTGGGGGGTGTGCAAGAGGCAGCTGGTCGATGTTTCTCTCTCATCGATATTTCTAACTCTCTATCCCTCTCCCTTCCTCTCTTTAAAAAAATCAATAAAATATATTTAAAAGTAAATAAATAAATGCAAGCAGCAAAAAAAAGGGTAAGAATAAATTCCAACAAGGCAAAAAAAAAAAAAAAAAAAAAAAAAAGAAAGAAAGAAATCGATGGGAAAAAAAAAAGGAAATATGATAAAAAGAGAAACAAAATTAAAAAATAATGAGCAAGGCAAATTTCTAGAAAGTTTACCATAAAAAATGCAAAAGAAAGAAAAATGAAGTATAATGAGGAAATATAATGCAAACACAGAGATAACCACGGACTATACAAAGGCCCAAGGCTGGAGAACCTCGAGGGGAGAGGGGAGCCTGGTCTACACAGTGGCTTCAAAACGCAGGAAGGTGGAAATATTGCTCCATCATTTACTGAGGCTACCAGAACACTGATTCCTGGGTTATATAAGGTTGGTACAAAAAAGATAATAAGACTATTTATTTATTTACCTATTTAAATTATCAGGGTGACATTGGTTAATAAAATTAAATGTTTCAAGCATACAGTTCTATAAAACATCATGTATATATTGTCCTAGAGGCCCGGTGCACAAAATCCGTGCACTGGGTGGGTGCCCCTCAGAGCAGCCGCCCCTCTCACAGCGGGGACGCCCTGCTGACGGCTCAGGCCCGCTCCCTGCAGGGAATGGGCTCAAGCCACAGTCTGGCTGCAGCAGCTCAGAGCATGCCCCCGGGCAGGTGGCGGGTGTGCCTGCCTGCAAACCCCTGGCCTCAGAGCTGGGCGGCGCTGCGGCTGGGGGCGGGCTAGGAGCCCACCCCTAGCTCTGGTGTGTGGTGTGTGTCTGCTGGGGCTGGGGTTGTGCTCTGAGCTGGTTGTGACACAGCCTCCTGAGCTGGTTGTTATGTCCCAGCCTAATTTGCATTTACCTCTTATTAATTAAAGGATTGTTTTCTCTACTCCAAGTCAAGTCTCCTGCTACCACCACTAATCTCCCCTTTACTCCCTTCTACCTACCCCCGCCCCCTTTCCCTCTGTCACTTTGCTGATGTCTGTGTCCATGGGTCTTTCCATTTTTTTTTTTTTTTTTGCTTAACCCCTTCACCCTTCTCACCTGGTCCCCTATTCCCTACCCCTTGACAGCTGTCAGTCTGTACTCTGTACCTATAATTTGATAAAGGTCACACTTCAAAACCCTATTGTATGATGTTTTATACTGAATAAAAACTTTTATATTGGGAATGAGAAGGATGTTTGCTACGACTGCATGTTCAGTAGACTATTAGAGAGCAATGCAATAAAAGAAGAAAAATAATGAAAATTATTTAAGGATTAAGAAGGAAGAGAAAAACATTAGAGCAGATAATGGGATTTCTATGTGCATATCACAACAGACTGAAAAGAACTATTGGAATGTACGATCAGTTAGAGAATGTAAGATTAGTTTAGAGAAAACAAGAACATTCTCGTAAGTCAGCAAAAACCAGAAAAGATAGCCCTGGCCGGTTGGCTCAGTGGATAGTGTGTCAGCCTGCTGACTGAAGGGTCCCAGGTTCGATTCCAGTCAAGGGCATGTACCTTGGTTGCAGGCTCCTCCTGGCCTGGGCCCTGGTCAGGGTGTGTGCAGGAGGCAGCCAATCGACGTGTTTCTCTCACATAGATATTTCTCTCTGTCTTTCCCTCTCTCTTCCACTTTCTAAAAATCAATGGAAAAGTATTTTCAGGTGAGAATTAAGAAGAAAATATAAAAGAAAAAACAATCCTATTCATAATAGAAATAAAACCTATAGGGTACCTACAAATAACCTTTAAAGGCCCATACAAGAGCTTTAGAGAAAAATTTTAAATTTCCCTTAAAGACACAAAGGAAAATTCAAACAAGTGGATACAAATTCACTCCACATTCATCAAAACATTTAATGCAATTACAATTAAAGTGTTAGTAATATTTTTGGTGAAATTTGAACTTATCGCAAAACTTATATGGTGATCTGTGCTCATTTTGGCAGCACATGTGCAAAAAGCCATAGATGATAAAAACAGATGGCATTTAAAACAATCTAAGAATTGAACAAGTAAACCAATGAAGGAGAAAAACGGCTAAAAGCCAGATCCAGCTGCAGCTGGGAAAGTGGTATGTGACAGAGACCAGCCGGTGAAGAAAGGAGGTGGTGTTTTCATAAACGGACTGTGCTAACATCAGAACAGACCTCCTTCCCTTCACTCGTTTTCTTCCCCCAGGCACCATCCTCTTTCTGAACAGCCCAGCTCCGCAAAACTGTCATGCCACTGTCCCACCTCTCCTTCCTGGTCTCTCCGGACCTGCTTCTGCTGCTCCCGACACTGCTCAGCCTCAGGAGGGGACAGGCACACTCGCAGCAGCAGGACACGTGGCCGCTCCCCTGTCTTCACTAGACTCCCCTCCTTCCTCACTCTCCTGGCTCCTGACCGCTTCAAACAGAAATGCCGGAAATACTGTTTACATGCAATTGACCCGAGGCCTCTCCCTTCAACTTGAGCGGCTACATCTCCCAGACGCCTGATGGCGTTCTGAGCTTAACACAGCCACAGTGCCCGTGCCCAGCACACTGGCCCCGCACTTCTAACCAGCTTGCCGACTAGCAACTGTCTAGTCACTCAGACCAGAAACCTTAAGCTCAAGCTTGCCCCTTCTCTCTCTCACTCACTGGAATATGAACTTCTGGCATTTTAAATCCAGCTTCAAACTCCATCCAAACTCCACTCTGGTAGGAAAGGCAAAGTCACCACACCACCTCCTCACTGGTCTCCTGGCCGCAGCACTTGCCACCAGCTATTATCTACTTCTTCCCTCAGCACAAGAGTGGCTTTGCTGAGATGCCCTTCAGTCATGTCCTGCCACCTATCGGAGCCGGGCTCCTGCACGGCCGCTGAGCCCTGCATGCTCTGGCCTTTCTCCCCTCTTGCCACACCGGCGTCCTCGCTGTTTTGTCTCCTGTCACCTCTAAATACCGGGTACCTGTGTGATGCTCCCACACCTGCCTTACTGCGGGTCGGTCTGAGGCAACTGTGGAGTCCCCCACGCAGAACTACTCAGTGATAAGCCCTGGACGTGAGACCTGGAGCCCTAAAGAGGGGGACACATTGGAGATGCAAAGCTGGGAGCTGCCCACAGAGGGGTCGCGATGGGACTCCAGGAGGGAAGAACACAGTCCTCCAAGGAGGAGCCGGAGAAAAGGGGCACAGAGGCTGTTGGATGCAGCAACAAGGCAGTGAGCGTGGCCTCCACAGGCACCGTCTGGGAGAAGCATGAGAGCAGAGGCAGACTCAGGAGTTTCCAGTGCAGACGAGGGGCAAGGAAGTGGAGAAGGTGAGCTCCGGAGAAGCGGAGCGGGCTAGCTGCGGAGGTGAAGGGAGTCAGGGAGAGGAATGCACACCCAGAGAGGACAGTGTAGCTGAGTGCTCATCACACGACTCAGGTCGGGGAGACCCATGACACAGAGGAGGCACCACCAAAGCCGCCCCATCTTCAGAAGAGAGCTGTGACATTGCTTTGGCTATTAACACGAGGGGAGACGGTTCAGAAGTGCACAGGTTTGTTAGGAGACGAGGGAGTTCCAGGGAGAGCAGGAGGCGAGGCTGCAGCTCAGCGCAGACGGACAGACAGAGGGTTAAACACACGGAGAGATTAAAGGTGGCGAGGGCTGGGGAAAGTGGATGCCAGCCGTGCAAACCAAGCACAGCACCCTGCGGCAGCGGGGCACCTGCTCCTGGCTGACGGCGGCGCACGGCGGGCTGTGCGTACGGTCACAGGCCGTCACCCGCGTGCCTGGAAGCGTCCACCCCGTGCCTCCCCACCGTACGTGAGGCAGGAATGCCGGGTGCTCAGGCAGACACACCCAGACTGGATCACTTCTGCCCTCCTCTACCGGCACAGCTGTGAGCTGCCCGCGCTTCACCTGCCTTTTCTTTTACAAAAGTTTCTAGTTTCCACATCTGGCAACAGAGAGGCCTCCCATCACCAAAGGGCAGGCTTCACCTTAGAAAAGGCAGAAATGCCTGCCCCGGCCTGTGAGATCGTTTTCGGTAAGACCAGAGAACCGCCTGAAACTCACCGGCCTCCACTCTCTCACTTGAGGAATCTTGAAGTTCTCTCGTGTCGTGAAAACAAACAAACCACTCATCAGGTCCGCTCCAATGCCCCTGGGTTCTTTCTCTCACAGTAGCTTGGAATACAACTCAGTGACCCTAAGGCCCGTGGACAGTCCGTGAGTCACCAGTGAGCAGCACGTGCGGCCTCTTGCTCCTGCAGGCATGGCGTGCCGAGCGCATGCTGACCGTTCTGGTGGCTGCACGCTAGGCTGCATGCGCTGTTTTGATCTTGTGCACTGATAGCATACTCTATTATTGAGCGTCTATCACTCTAGAAGAACAATCATGATTCCTTAACATAACAACACAGCGGCTGCTCTGGTTTCATACAGACAGACAGACAGACAAATCTGAGGGAACTGAGGTTTTGGTTTCTTAGTTGCAATTCAGTCAAACTGACCCGAGCCTATCAAATATACCCAAACTAAAGAGACGACATTGAACATTTTCATTAACCGTTTATATGTGGAGAAGGTAAACTTTAAGCTGGCTGAAACACAGAAAACTTACCCTTGTAAAGCTTTATGAATTCGTTTGCACTTTTCCTTCAACACTGCAAAAATACCTGGTGAAAAAAACATTCTTTAGTGCAGTTGACCCTTGGACAATGCAAGGTTTAGAAAATCTGAGTTAAGAATTTTTATTATATATATATTTTACTTCATTTCAGAGAGAGAGAGAGAGAGAGAGAGAGAGAGAGAGAGAGAGAAAGAAACATCAATGATGAGAGAGAATCATTGATTGGCTGCCTCCTGCACACCCTACCCTCACCAAGAATCAAGTCCACAACCCGGGCATGTGCCCTGACTGGAAATCAAACCTTAACCTCTTGGTTCATAGACTGACACTCAACCATTGAGCCACACTGGCCAGGCTGAGTTTAACTTCTGACTTTTAAAAACTTAAGTTGTCCCTCGGCATTTGTGGGAATACCAAAATCCGCAGATGCGTATGACATGGCACAGATCAATGCACACAGTAGGACCTCAGCATCCTCAAATCAATGGAAGATGGTGCAGGTGTTTATTGAAAAACATTGCATATACATAGACCTAGGAAGTTCAAACCCGTGCTGTCTAAGGGTCAAATACATATTTGGAAAACCTGGTATTACTAATCCAAAAATATTTTTTGAAGATCCATTTCAAGCCCTAGTCAGTTTGGCTCAGTGAATAGAGCGTCAGCTTGCGGACTGAAGGGTCCCAGGTTTGATTCTAGCACAAGATTGGGTTGTGGGCTTGATTCCCAGTGAGGGGCATGCAGGAGGCAGCCAATCAATGATTCTCTCTCATCATTGATGTTTCTACCTCTCTCTCTCTCTCCCTTCCTCTCTGAAATCAATAAAGGACATATATATATATATATATATATATATATATATATATTTTTTTTTTTTTTTTTTTTTTTTTTTTCCCATTTCAAGTTCATCAATTTAAAATGCTGCAAATCCTTCCATATACTGACAACACACAGACAGGCGGCCAGAAATGCTTCTGGAGGCCCAAGATTTCATCTTGGCACACACTGATACCTCTCCATCCTTTTTAGCAAATCTGGGATGACGTTTTCCACAGCAAAACGATGGCTCTTGTTATCAAAATTCTACAAGTAATTTGGGTAATGATAAAAGGGTACCAAGACATTTGTTACAGAAATATCAAACTGGTAAACAATCTGGTAAAAAATAGAGGCTGCATGTAATAATGTTTATAATCTTTTCCTTGATATTTTCCATTTCCTCAAGAAAAAAATTGAAAATCTAAACTATCCGAGCAGGAGGCTGGAGGGCCAAGCCACCTGCCAGGCAGGTGTGGAAAGTACCCAGAAAATACTCATGGTGCCCTATTCTCTGAAATAAAAACCAAAGTTGAAAATTTAGAAACTTAGAAAATTTGAGATTCAAGTAATACCAGGTTATGCCTATTTCTCAAATTCTGTTTCAGGCTCTGATGAGGAAGCTCTATCACAGCCAAAGCCACATTTTAAATTCAGTTGATTTTAATGGTCGTAAACTAGATACCAACTAATTTCTAAAAAAAAAGAAAGAAACTAACGCCACTGGCCAGCACCATGCCCGCCCGCCCGCCCGCCCGGAAGCAGCGCTCTGCTCCAGCTCAGCTCCAGGACGCAGACGCCGGAGGCGCTGTCTGCTCCGCGCTGCAGCCAGGCGGAGAGTGAGACTCAGCCCAGAGCTGTCGGCACATCGTCTCCTCTAGCTAATTCCTCCAAAACGTGCAGGGGGCCATGGCTAATGTAACCTGCAGCCTGACTTCCTGGGTAGGAAGATTGTACCTGGATTCTCCTCCATGATGTTGAGGGCCTCAATGGCAGCAGCAGCTAACAAGGGCGGCAACGAGGCAGAGAAACAGTATCCCTGACCGGAAAGGCGCTGAGAAGAAACAAGTTAAAAACATAAATACCCACCCCCTCCTTCCTCTCCCCTTTACCCCTTCCTTCCACTGTCTCTAAACATCAATGGAGAAAATAACCTCAGATGAGGATTAACAAAACAAAACAATTGTGATGAACTCTGCGTGGAATTTTGTTCCCTGCAAGTCACTCTGCGGTGACCCCGGAGCTGGAGCCTGTCTTGGAGAGCACCTACCTGGTGGTCGATTACGAAAGAGCGGCCACAGCAGAAGCCCCCAATGGAAGCAAGTGCGTTCTCCATGTTGGCACTGATGAGATCAATATCATCGATCTGCCAGAAAAGAGGGACCTTGTCAATTACTCCCCAATTAAAACCAGACCAATTTCAAGCCTAGAGACCTATCAGCACTGATCATGCCAACACCTGGGCTCTACAAGCTACGCATGTGAAAACAGAGGCGAACACACAACCTGTCACTGAAAGAACAGATGTTCAAAGCACTCCCGCAGGCACCTCACTTTATCCCTGTGCCACTTCATCATCGGGAACAATTTATACACGACGTGAGGCAGATGCAACTGTCTCTGGAGCAGACACGGAACCGATCCAAAGCTACCGTGTGAACCCAGCACAGACCGATGTGCCGTGAGCGGGCGCCTGCAGGGACCGGCCCTCGGGGCTCTGTGAGGAGACAGACACCAGAGCGGCGGTGCTGCCAGGCAAGCACTGCCTGAGCCTGAACCTGCCCAGCAGGATGGGACTGCGAGTTTCCAGTGTGAGGCATGTTCCAAAAACTGAGAACTTACATTGATTCCAAAATGCTCAGTGACTCCTCGGCCATGCTCCCCCAGCACTCCAAACGAAAGGCTCTCCTCCAGAAAGATCCTGGCTTTGTACTTGTATTTTAACTGAACCTAAATGTGAATAAGAAGGAGCTTTACAAGTCTGATCAGGAAGAACAAATTACCCTAACATGACAAAGAGAAAACGCAGTAGCCGCTCCTCAGCACAGGCGGATTCTTATCTGGGACTGCCCACTTACTGAATGGAGCTGGAACCCAACACAGTCCTCAGCCCAGGACAGGCACCTGGCAGCGGGGCCAGCTGCGCTGCACAGGAGCGCTTCAGCGCACAGTAAGCACGTGCTCTTTGCACAGTCTATTCATGGCCATATTTCCCTTTGTCTTGTGTTTCTGTTGGTGACCCTGCTGTCTAAGTGGTCCCTGGTGTAGTGCTGAGTGCTGTTCTTACGCGAGAGGCTGTGAAGAGCCTTGCGGAGAAAACACGTGAGCTAGACGAGTTTCCTGCAGGTGGGAGTCACAGCGCTGTCGGCTGTGAGCTCATCGCTGGTGAATCAACACTATCAATCAAAGAGGGTGTCTTTAAACAGCATACTCAACATGAGGCTGTGACTCAAGGACTCAGGAGAGGGTGGTGACTCGCTGAAAACTACCTGTGTCTGCCCAGGAGCACCAGCTCAGTCTGCACCTCAGTCTCTGCAGCAGGCTTCCAGAACCTAAGTACCGTGAACAGCGACAATCAACTGAACTTGTGTTGCTTCAAATGTTTCCTTCACCTCAATAATACACACAGCATTGCTAATGTCTAAAGAAGCGCAAGGTGAGCTGTTAGGAGTATAATCATGTAACCTACCTGTTAAATACAGGTCTGACCACACAAAAACTCCTGGGAAACTTCTCTCTCTCCCTCCCTCAGTGGCATGTGTTTTAATTTTGGATCCATGTCATTTTTTAATGCAGAAAACATTTTCATTATGTTTTCCCCTCTACTTTCAGGCTTAGAAGAAAGTCCTTTCCCATCAAGGTTAGATGCTTATTGATCTGCATGTTCTTCTAAGCATTTTGTGTCTTTATAGTTTTGTTTACACTGTGGGAAGCTGGACATTGTGCATGTTTGTTTATAGGTTGTTTTTTAAAAAACTTTATTAAGTTTTCACATATGTCCTTAGCCCTCGTTACTCCCCCCACATTCATTCCCTCACCCCCTGTTGTCTGTGTCCATTGATTAGGTGTTTATAGGTTTTCTTTTTATCCCCCAGAGATTAATTACCCCATATGATGTATACAGGATCAACTTCACAACTGAATTGAAATACAGCGATTATTAACTACTAAATTTTTATATATATGATATGAGAAGTTTGATGTCTCAAATATTCCCATGACTCATGTATTTTGATTACTAAAGATTTAATTTTGAGGTCTTTTTGCACTGTCTGGCCAGTGTGGCTCAACTGGGTGAGCATCATCTCATGCACTAGGAGATCACGGGTTCGATTCTCAGTCAGGGCACATGCCCAGGTTATGGGTTTGACCCTCAATAAGGAACGTGTAGGAGGCAGCTGATCGATATTTCTATCTCCCTCTCACTTCCCCCCTCTCTCTCAAATCAATAAAAACAGATTTAAATAAAAGATCTTTTTACAATAAAACTACAGGAATAATGTGTAAAATGTTACAAGTCTCAGATAATTTATTGATTTTTATTTAAAAAATATTTCTATTGATTTTTAGAGAAAGAGGAAGGGGGAGGGAAGAAGGGAAAGGGGGGGGAGAGAGAGAGGAAGAGAGACAGATATAGATAGATAGATAAGATAGAGAGAGAAATATCAATTGGTTGCCTTTTGCACGTGGCCTGACCGGGTATCAAATAGGTAGGCATGTACCCTGACCAGAAATTAAACGAGAATCTTGTAGTGCACAGGACTATTTGATGCCCAACCAACTCGGCCACTCTGGCCTGGATGATAATTTATTTTTTAATCCAGATTTTATTGGCTCCAGGGCGTGTTTTGCCCGTCTCACCCAGTCCCGATTGGCTGGACCCCAGCAAGCAAACCTACAGTTGAAGCATCTGCCCCTGGTAGTCAGTGCATGTTATAGCAACTGGTCAAACAAATGGTCAGACACTTAGCATATTAGGCTTTTATCATATAGGATTACACCTTGCTGAAACCGGTTTGGCTCAGTGGATAGAGTGTTGGTCTGCGGACTGTAAGGTCCCAGGTTCGATTCCGGTCAAGGGCATGCACCTTGGTTGCGGGCACATCCCCAGTAGGGGGTGTGCAAAAGGCAGCTGGTCGATGATTCTCTCTCATCGATGTTTCTAACTCTCTATCCCTCTATCTTCCTCTCATAAAAAAATAAATAAAATAGCCCTAGCCAGCTTGGCTCAGTGAATAGAGCATCAGCCTGTGGACTGAAGGGTCCCAGATTCAATTCTGGCCAAGGGCACATGCCTGGGTTTTGGGCTCAATCCCCAGTGGGGGTGTGCAGGAGGCGGCCCATCAATGATTCTCTCTCATTATTGATGTTTCTATCTCTCTCTCCTTCTCCCTTCCTCTCTGAAATCAATCAATAAATATATATTTTTAAAAATGAATAAAATATATATATAAAAATATAGGATTACACCTTGATGAAGTTGGTTTTAAAAATGTGAGTCTAGATCATTCTTTAAAGGCCAGGGTAGGCATTCCATGCTCCTCTAGTTCCCTGGTATGATTAGAGTGTGCTTCTGACCTTATTGTGCACAGCAGCGTGGATATTATACATTAAAAGTGGTCATAGAAAAAAGGCAAATTGCCACAAAGAGTCCAAATACTAGGATAATGAAGTCATGGCTGCTTACCAATTCTGGAAGGGGACAAATGGTGCCAGTATTCATGTACAAGCCTTCGACTACAATGAAACGTCTAGTTACACGTGCCTTGCGAGGATTCTTTAAAAGAAAAACAACAGACATTTAAAATTTTAGTAACTCCAAATACAAACATCTATTATAAGACTTATTCATCACGTTTGAGATCATCCTATTATGAGAGAAAGAACAATGCTTTCTCCTCTCAGAAATGTTTTTCAGCTCCTGCAATCAACTAGGAGACCTGACACACACACACACACACACACACACACACACACACATTTGGTTGAGGCACTTTGAGACTATTATTATATAAACAGGTCCTTCCACGCTCAGAATGACTGGGAAGGTGCCCAGGGAACTTTCTGGGATGACAGGATGTTTGATGTCATGATAGAGGTCATGATACTTGGGTTATATGGTTCTAATCATTGGTAAAAAGGCTAGGGTTTGTGCATTCAGTGTATGTAAATTTTACCTAAAATATAAACTATAACAGCCGGGCTCATAGCTGGTGAGCACAGCAGCTCTGTGGCAGTGCTAAGCTGTCAGTCGAACATCCCCCGAGGGCTCCCGGACTGCAAGAGGGTGCAGGTTGGGTTAAGGACCTCGTCCCCAAATTTTGTGCACCGGGCCTCTAGTATCTATATAAATTATATAAATTAGTATCTATATAAATTATATAAATTACATTATTCAAATTAGGATTTTACTGCAATAATTTTAGGACATGAATTTTATGATAGTACTAGAGGCCCGGTGCATGGATTCATGCACATTGAAAGGAAATTAATTAGAAGGTGGCCGGCAGGACAGGGTGAGACGGGCCAGACACACCCTGGAGCCAACCTCCTGTGGTCCCTGCCAGGCCGGTTGCACCTGGGGCGGCACTGGGACACGAAGAGCATCTGCAGAGTGAGCAGGGTCCCTCTGGCAGGTGGAGTCCCTTGGCCTGGCATGTGGGAATTAGGCCGAAAACGACAGTCTAACATCCCTCGAAGGGTCCCGTAGTGCAAGAGGGCACTATGCAAAGCTGCTGTCTCAGCAGCTCCTGCGTTGAGCATCTGCCCCCATGGTCAGTGTGCGGCCAGTTGGGTGGTTGCTTAGGCTTTTATATATGGATTAGAGCCTAGCGCATGACATTCCTGCACTGAAGGGGGGATGTCCCTCAGCCCGGCCTGCGCCCTCTCAGAGTTCAGGAGCCCTTGGGGGATGTCTGTCTGTTGGCTTAGGCCCGCTCCCCATGGAGTGGGCTTAAGCCGTCAGTTGGACATCCTTAGCACTGCCACACCCTTAGCTACGCTGCGCTTGCCAGCCGTGAGACAGGCTCAGGGCTTCTGGCTAAGCGGCACTCCCCTTGTGGGAGCACACTGACCACCAGGGGGTAGCTCCTGTGTTGACATCTGCCCCCTAGTGGTCTGTGCACATCATAGTGACTGGTCGTTCTGTCATTGGGTCAATTTGCATATTAACTTTTTATTATATAGGATGTTATGAGCATTTCTACATTACTTAATATTATTTAAAACATGATCTTAGGGGAGAAATAATATTCTACTTTATAGGTTTACCATAAACTAACAATTCTCCCAATGTCCCATTTAGGCCGTTTCCCTTGTTTTGCTTTTTTACATCGAATCGTAAATATCTTTTAATTTCTGACACCACTTCTGAGTATCTTCTAACAGCAGCACCCACATCCCAGTCCCAAGGATACAGCTACTTAAGAATCCTGGAATGTAACTGTGTCTAAAGGCTGTGCCAATGAAACCCCCATGGTTCCCAGAGGGCCCTCTGTCTCATCACATGTATCTATGTTGATGCTGATTATTATGATTAAAATATGTTCCCTAATTGGGCGAGCCAAAACTGCTATCCTAATTTCTCTAATTATTAGTGAAGCCAGATTATTTTTCACATGCTCAGTTATTTCTTATTTCTTCCATAAAATGCTGTTTTTATCTACTATCCTTGATTTACACTGAGTGGCCAGATTATGATGATCTCTGAATGCATAATAATCTGGCCACTCAGTGTATATCTTATATAATAAAAGGCTAATATGCAAATTGTCCCCTCGACCAGGAGTTTGACCAGCAGGTAGACTGGCTAACCGCCCATGTCCCCTTCCCCTGGCCAGGCTGGTAGGACCCCACCCATGCATGAATTCATGTACCAGGCCTCAATATATATATGTATATACTGAGTAGCCAGATTATTATGTGTTCAGAGATCATAATAATCTGGCCACTCAGTGTATTTATTTATTTAAAATATATTTTATTGATTTTTTTACAGAGAGGAAGAGAGAGGGATAGAGAGTTAGAAACATCGATGAGAAAGAATCATCGATCAGCTGTCTCTTGCACACCCCCTATCAGGGATGTGGTGCAACCAAGGTACATGCCCTTGACCGGAATCGAACCTGGGACCTTCCAGTACACAGGCTGACGCTCTATCCACTGAGCCAAACCAGTTTTAGCTATTTATTTATTTTTAAAGAATCTGTGACAAGAGAAAACTGTAGGAAAAGAAACAAGAAACATCTTGGGAAATTAACACCACCTCCCAAAAATTTGATCCATACCTGGACTACACTATAATATTTTAATTCAGTTTCAAAGGAAAGATAAGCATCTAAGTAGAAAATATTAAAAAATTTAATATTTATATAAAACTGAAAAAGAATCATCTTTAAAAATAAAAATGTAGCCAAAACTGGTTTGGCTCAGTGGACAGAGCGTCGGTCTGCGGATTGAAAGGTCCCAGGTTCGATTCCGGTCAAGGGCATGTACCGCGTTTCCCCGAAAATAAAACATCCTCCGAAAATAAGACCTACTTACAGGTTTCCTTCTGAGTGAAATATAAGGCATCCCAACGAAAATAAGCCCGCTCCCCCCCAGACTCTGCCTCAGAATGAAAATTAATTTACCGTAAACTGGTCGCTAGGGCCGCCCTGACTGGCGTCTAACAACCAGTGACGTTATACAGAGTCCTGACGTCACTGCTGTGTGGAGGCGGAGCAGAGGTCGGAGTGAGCGGTGAGCACGGGGCGGGAGAGAAGAGGAGACTATCTCGCAGATGCGTGTAGAAGAACAGGAGGATTACAGCGGACAGGACGCAGCGAAGGTGGTGAGTGCTGGTCTGTCTCTGGTGACACTACCTGATGCTCGCGGCCGCCCTCATGATGACTGAAGGTTCTCAGTCAGTGGCAGACCCTGCTCCAGCCCAGATCCAGGCCCCAGCAAGCCCAGTGACAGACCCCAGGCAGGCCTCAGGGGGTAAATGTCTGATAAAGGGGTAAGGGAGATGTCTGATGAAGGTGTTCAGTGGCACAGGGGTAGGGGGAGGGGGATCACTTAAAATGACACAGGAGGATCAGAGGGGGCAATCAAAATGACACAGGAGGATCAAAAGGGGTTACTAAAATGGTAATCCCCCCTCTGATTCTCCTGTGCCATTTTGATTCCCCCCTCTGATCCTCCCTGTGTCATTTTAAGTGATCCCCCTCCCCCCACCTTGATACTCCAATTCCTTTTTTTTACCCCTAGAAATGATCGCAAAAAGAAAAAGCTACTCCGTGGAGCACAAGAAAGGAATCGTGGAAGACTCTTGGAGCCAAAATCTTACTACTTTCTGCAAAGAGAAGATGGTGAGTATATGATTGGTCCGAAAATGGCGAGCAGAGTATGGTAACCTCATTGAACAAGTGGACAAGGGAAATGCTAAAAAACGCAAGTGTGGATCAGGTCGGCAACCATTATTTTCTGAGCTGGAAGACCTGATCTGTGAATGGGTTGTTGACAGGAGAGCAAAAGCTTTGGTTGTGAATAGGGCTCAGATTCAAGAATTTGCCCTTGCAATAGCACCACAGTTTGACATAGCCCCCAAAGACTTCAAAGCATCACAACACTGGCTGGATAATTTCTTTCAGCGAAGTGAGCTGTCTTTAAGATCTACCGGTACAACATTGTTTAGATTGGAAGATACTCAAGTTATTAAGCAAGCACTTGCATTCAAGTTCTTTATTGATGATGCTGACTTCTCTAAATATAATCTTTCCAACAAGATTGCTATGGATGAAACTGCAGTGTTTATGGGCCAATCATCTCAAACAATAATTGAACAGCGGGGTGCCTCCTTAGTGTACATTCCCTCCACTGCTTACGAAAGTGCACGTGTTTCCTGTATTTTGGCAATTCGTCTGGATGGCACTAAAATCCCACCTTTAATCATTTCTAAGGGCAAGAAGGAAAAGATTGAACGTGTTTTGGTCGTTTTTATTTTTGAAACTGAAAAAGCCTGGGCCACACAAGGAAGTGGGTCAATTTAATGCTGCTGCTTATTATGTGAGGGAGCCAAAGAGGTCTGCTAGTCTGGGATGCAGCCAGCACTCACTGCACTAAAGACATGAAGACATTTCTTCACGAATGAAAAATAGATCAGATAATGATTCCTGCAGGAATGACGGCCCACCTCAGACTTGATATTGCAATAAACAAGCCATTCAAAGACAATTTGAGCATGGAAATTAATGACTACATTGAAAATAGAATGGAGAGAAATCAGCGTGGAAACTCTGTGAAATCTAAACTGCAAGAAGTTGTGACTTGGGTGAAGAATTCATGGGAGAAAATCACTGACAGTTGCATTGCAAATGCAATGCGAGCAGGCCACCTTGACAAGAAGTACTCATTTAAAGACAGTGGTATTGCTAAACATGAGAGATTTGGTCCACTGATTATGAAAGAAATGAAGTCACAAGAAATTCACCAGGAAATTCAGGAATTGAATTGTTATGATGATGTTCCAGAAGATGATGACATGACTGTCATTGAATAAATGAGTCAATTCTTGATACTGTAGGATTCACGGTTTGTCTGATTTGTGTTGACAACTACCGTACTACTGTACCGAATACAGGTAATAAATTTCCTTTATTTTCATTTAACAACAAATGTGTACCGCATTCTTCTTCATGGAAAAATAAGACATTCCCTGAAAATAATACTTAGCGCATCTTTGGAAGCAAAACCTAATATAAGACACTGTCTTATTTTCGGGGAAACAGGGTACCTTGGTTGCGAGCACATCCCCAGTGGGGGGTGTGTAGGAGGCAGCTGGTCGATGATTCTCTCTCATCGATGTTTCTAAGTTTCTATCCCTCTCCCTTCCTCTCTGTAAAAAAATCAATAAAAAAAAAATATCTTTTTAAAATAAAAATGTAGAGTAATTTAGAAAACCTACTCTTGGCAGGAAAATCTAATATAAATTAATTAGTAAAAACTATAATATGGAAATGCATTTTCAAAATAATTTTATTTTTTGTTATTATAAAAAAAGTTCACAAATAGTATAAATCTTGTAAAACACACACACTCACACACTTGAATATCATGTTTTCCAGATTTGTACAATACTAATTTGGCAAAATATACAGAAGACTGGTCATTGGCCATATTCCCCAAGGCAATGTTCTTCAGTCTGGTAGCATACTATTACTAGGGAGAACAAAGGACATCTTTCCTATTCCTAGTCAGAACAAGGGACATCTTTTTATGATTTGTAGAAAGTAATCAATGGAATAGTTTCAATGTTAAGATTTTCTAGTTGTGCCGTGCTGGCGTGGCTCAGTGGTTGAGGGTTAACCTATGAACCAGGAGGTCACGGTTCTAATCCTGGTCAGGGCACATGCCAGGCTTGTGGGCTCAATCCGCAGTGGGGCCTGCAGACAGCGGGTCAATGATTCTCTCTCATCACTGATATGTCTGTCTCTCCCTCTCTCTTCCTCTCTGAAATCACTAAAAAGTATATTAAAAAAGAGATTTCCTAGTTGTATAGCTACAACGCATGCATGACAGGAAGTTTTTTTTTTTTTAATATATATTTTATTGAATTTTTACAGAGAGGAAGGGAGAGGGTTAAAGAGCTAGAAACATCGATGAGAGGGAAACATTGACCAGCTGCCTTCTGCACATCCCCCACCGGGGATGTGTATGCAACCAAGATACATACCCTCGACTGGAATCGAACCTGGAACCCTTCAGTTCGCAGGCTGACCTTCTATACACTGAGCCAAACCAGTTTCAGCACAGAGGAAGTTTATCAAAGAGTCTACGTACTCAGTAAGAACTGCTGTCTCCTAACAAAGACAACAGAATCATAGAGGAATAATGCAAATATTAAAAAACAAAAAAAACACACACAAAAATTGGCCCTAACCAGTTTGGCTCAGTGGATAGAGCGTCAGCCTGTGGACTCAAGGGTCTTAGGTTTGATATAGATCAAGGGCATGTACCTTGGTTGTGGGCACATCCCCAGTAGGAAGTGTGCAGGAGGCAGCTGATTGGTATTTCTCTCATCAATGTCTCTAATTCTCTATCCCTCTCTTTTCCTCTCTGTAAAAAAATCAATAAAATATATTTAAAAAACAAACAAAAAAATTGATACAAAAATGAGGAACGTGATGGGCATTTTTTAGCAGTGACTGTAATGAATGAGCTGTACTGGAACAGCCCTCTTGGAAGTGACACTGAGACAGGGCTGTGGTGACCAGGTTCCTAGTCCGGTCTACACATAATGGTTCCCGTAGAATTGCAGACCAGAGCTACCTTCTGCATCCACATCATCAGAAGAAAATAAATGATAATTCTAATAGTGATACTCTCAACACATTCCCTCTGCCACACTCCCATGGAACATCGAGGAACAAGACCATTCCCTCAAGGGGAAGGAAAGGGTAAATGGGTGGTAAGAAGGCAGGAAACCCATTTGGGGGCTGTTGTTCCTCACAGGTAGCAGCTGCTAGAGGCACATGACAGTGGGGTGGGGATTAAGAGTCTCACTTTGTCCATAAATTTATAAATTCAGATCTGACATTATTGTTTCTTCCACTTAATTGATTCTGATATGAATTAATCTCTGTGAACAAACTAGTGAAGTGGAGCTATTCCTGCAGAGCTGAAAATACACACCCCACCCACAGCGCAGGCTGTTTTTCTCTCCTTTTAAAAAAATTAATATTTTTATTGCTTTCAGAGAGGAAGGGAGGGGGAGGCAGAAAAGGAGGGCTGAGGAGGGGGAGGGGAGAGAAAAACCAATGATGAGACATTGACTGGCTGCCTCCTGCACATTCCCTCCGAGGGATCGACCCTGCAATTCTGGCATGTGCCCTGGACCGGAATAGAACCGGGAACCTGCCAGTCCGCAGGTCGACACCCTATCCACTGAGCCAAACCGGCTCGGCTCTCTCTCCTTTTTAGAAAGCAGCCTAATTAATTAGCTTCCCCAAATTTGCCATATATAATTTTGGCAATGATGAGCAATTACATCAGACTTGGCTCTACAACATGAAGTACACTTAATAAGCAGGAACATCCTTAATATCCAAATGTGATCCACAGGCACGTTTTCATGACAAATTATCATTTCATATCTAATTTAGCTGGTGAGAGAGTACAAAAGAACTGCGTAATTTTCTTCAAAAGAATCCTACCTTTTGATCTTCGATCTCTTGCTCTTTTAGCAGTCGCTCCAGGTCAGCCATATCATTATGCTCAAATAACTTAATGTTACTACGTGATGCCTGTAATCCTTTCTGAATAGCAAAGCAGGCAGCTCTATCTCTGTAAGAAGAGGACAACCAGACGGGTTTAAAGGGCCTTGGCATGTGAGTAGGTGACCTACATTCACTTGTTAATGTGAACGTGACAAATAAATAAAGCACACCTGAGCATTTATACATCACTGTTTGCACTTCCCCCTGCAAGCACTTCCCACGAGGCTATATCCTGGTTCTGTTCTAAGCAGCACTCCTCCGTATTTTCACCTGCGTCAGCATGCTAAGGCCTTGCTCTCAGCAACTCTCTCCAGAAACACATGAACACTCGCACTGCACCACAGCGGCTCCTCTGGTTGGAATGCCACCAGCAAGAGAAGCAATCTTGCAGAGCTGACTATGCACATAACCAGGTAGAACTCTGAATCTTGCAGATTAAACTTGCATGAGATCTTCTAAACTGAGCTCATTAAGAGGAAATATATATATATATTTAAATACTTTATTGATTTTTTACAGCAAGGGAGAGGGATAGAGAGCTAGAAACATCGATGAGAAACATCAATCAGCTGTCTCCTGTACACCCCTCACTGGGGATGTGCCCACAACCAAGGTACATGCCCCCGACCGGAATCGAACCCGGGACCCTTCAGTCCGCAGGCCGACGCTCTATCCACTGAGCCAAACCTGTTTCGGCTGCTTTAGTGTCTTATAATTGACAAGTAGAGATCTTTTACTTCCTTGGTTCTATCAGTTCCAACAGTTTTATTGTGGGATCTTTAGGATTCCTTGCATACAGTATCATGCCATCTGCAAATAATGACGGGTTTACTTCTTGCTTTCCAGTTGGATGCCTTTTATTTCTTCTTCTTACCGATCGTTGTGGCTAGACGTCCAGTGCTATGTGAATACGAGTGGTGAAAGCATACATCCCTGTTTTGTTCCTGATCTTAAGGGAAACACTTTTAGTTTGTCTCCATTGAGTATGATGTTGGCTGTGTGCCATCAACAGCCTTTATTATGTTGCGATATGTTCCCTCTGTTTGTACTTTGCTGAGAGTTTTTATCCTAAATGTGTGCTAGATTTTGTTAAATGCTTTTTCTGCATCTATTGATATGATTATATGACTTTTATTCTACATTGTTTATATAGTGTATCACATTAATTGATTTGTGGATATTGTACAAACCTTGCATCCCAGGAATAAATCCTACTTGATCAAGGTGTATGATCTTTTTTACATATTGCTGGATTTGTTTGCTAATATTTTGTTGAAGATTTTAGCATTTATGTTCATCTATAGGGATCTTGGCCTATAATTTTCTGTCTGTGTAGTATCTTCATCTGGTTTTGGAGTTAGGATACGCTGGCCAACGTCAGCCACTGCCAGTGTTCTACCTGGGCCACTCAGCACAAGCTATAACATGATCTGCAGGTGGATGCACCGCCTGGCAGGCCCCAGAGCCAGTAAACTCAGTGAACACCTTCAGACCATGTCAAAGCACCACCACCCAACCACGTCCACAAGCAATACACTTAAGAGGCAGACTCAGTGGGCATCAAAGCCCTGCTAAGTAAGTCCTGTTCTGTGCAGTGTTGGGTCCCTGCACAGTTGATCCTCCACAATAGTTGGAGGTCGGTGGTCCTTGCAGATGATTGGGCTGAAGTTAAATCCCTGCCACTGAAGTGCCCACAGCAATCAAGGCTCGACTACAAGAGAGAGGTGCAACAGCTCACATGGGGGAGAAAAGGTGGCACACCTTGAGTGCCAGTTTGTGACCAGGGAGGCTGTGCAGCTGAGCCTACAGAACACCTCCTACATTACCGTAGTCACTCTACCAAGCCTGGGTGAGGTAGCAGCTCTACCTAATACATAGGAACAAACACAAGAGGCTGCCAAATGAGGACACAGGAAACATGTCCCAAATACAACAGAGCAAACTCCAGGAGAAAAAGTAGAAAAATCAAGACAAGTAACCTACTAGATGCAGAGTTCAAAACACTGCTTCTAAGGATGCTCAATGAACTTAGTGAGAACCTCACAGCATAAAAAAGGAACAGTCAGGCATAGCTGGCGTGACTCAGTGACTAAACGTTGACAGATGAACCAGGAGATCACAGTTTGATTTCCAGTCAGGGCACATACACCAGTTGCAGGTTCAATCCCTAGGGGGAGTTGTGCAGGAGGCAGCCAATCAATGATTCTCTCTCATCATTGATTTTTCTTTCTTTCTCTCTCCTTTCCTCTCTGAAATCAATCAAAATATTTTAAAAAAAAGGACCAGTCAGAAATAAAGGAGACACTAACTGAAATGAAGAGTAAATTTACATGGAGTCAACTGTACAGTAATCGCTAACAGCGATTTGGAATATAAAGAAGCAAAAAAACACGCAATTAGAATGCAAAAAAGAAAAAAAACATCTAAAAAACGTGAGGATAGTGTAAGGAGCCTCTGGGACAACTTTGAGCGCATACCAACAATCACATCATGGGGATACTGGAAGGAGAAGCAAGCAAGCAAAAAACCAAAAACCTATTTGAATATATAATGAGAGAAAACTTCCCTACCTTGGGGAATGAAATAGACATATAACTCCAGGAAGCTCAGAGTCCCAAATAAGATGAATCCAAAGAGGCCCAAGTTATTGGCAAGAAATATTCCAAGTGATGAAAAGCCTGGACCTACAACCAAAATTACTCTGCCCAGAAAGACTAGCATTCAGCATTGAAAAGCAGCTAAAGAGCTTCACAGATAGAAAAAAGCAAAAAGAGTTCATCACCATCAAACTAGTGATATGAAATGCTAAAGAAAAAGGGGGGAAATAAAGATAAAAAATCTATATTAATAAAAGGATAATATGCTAATTAGACCAGATGTCTTCCAGAGGTTCTTCCTCACAAAACTGCAGGGGGGAGGGGGGAGGGCTCCAGCCTGCAAACTGCCCTCCGCCCCTTGCCCAGGCTGGCCCCAATCCCAGCGGGGACCCTCACCCCAATTGGGGGTGCCCCGGCTGCTCGCTCAGGCCAACTTCACCCCCCAGCAGGCTCCCTTCAGGGCAGGCCAGCTGGCCCCTACCCATGCACCAGGCCTCTATCCTATATAATAAAAGGATAATATGCAAATTGACCCTAAAGGCAGAACAACTGCTGGATCAGTCACTATGAGATGCACTGACCACATCTTGGTCCTTTTTCCCGGCCAGCAGGCTGCAATCACCTGATGGCCACCCGCTATGGGGGCAGGGTCAGCAAGCAGGCGGAAACGGCTGGCCTCTCAGTTCCTTGCCCTGGCCATCAGGCACTGATCACCTGATAGGAAACAGGGAACTGGGGGTAGGTGGCAGTGGGGCTTGTGACAAGGCTGGCCTTGGGCAGCTGAGGAAGATGGCCCTGACCACAGGCCAGGCCTAGGGACCATACACATGCACGAATTTTGTGCCCTGGGCCTCTAGTATAAACAATAAAGTTGTAATAAATACGTATCTATCAACAATTGAATCTGACCCAGCAGATTTGGCTCAGTGGAAGAGTGTCAGCCTGTGGACTGAAGGGTCCCAGGTTTGATTCTGGTCAAGAGTACATGCCAGGGTTGCAGGCTTGATTCACATTAGCGGGCATGCAGAAGGCAGCCAATCAATGACACTTGCTCATCATTGATGTTTCTCTCTCTCCCTCCCTCTCCCTTCCTCTCTGAAATGAATAAAAATATATAAAACAAACAAACAAAAAAAAACCCCACAACTGCCGAGACCAGTTTGGCTCAATGGATAGAACGTCGGCTTGGGGACTGAAGGGTCCCGGGTTCGATTCCGGTCAAGGGCATGTACCTTGGTTGCGGGCATATCCCCAATAGGAGGTGTGCAAGAGGAAGCTGATCAATGACTCTCTCTCATCGATGTTTCTAACTCTCTACCTCTCTCCCTTCTTCTCTGTACAAAATCAATAAAATATATTAAAAAACAAAAACAAAACAAAAAACCCCCCCACAATTGAATCTTAAAAAAAAATTAAACAAGCAGAACAGAAATAGACTCATACAACTGTAATTTTAAAATTTTAAAATGACTAAAAAAAATGTAAAGTGACTCCTTAAAAACTTCTTATATTGATTACATTGTAAACAATAGTATTTTGATAGATTGACAAATAAAATATATTATAAAATAGACTTCATCTTAAAACTTAAATTACAAATAGTGGGTAGGCTGGGAGGGACGTGGGAGCAGCAACATGGAAGATCCTTCTGGTGATGGACGTGTTCTGTGTTTTAACTTTATCACTGTCAATAGCCTAGTTTGAAACTCTATTGTAGTTTGCAAGAGGTGACCACTGGGAAAAACTAGGTAAAAGGCACACAGAATCTCTGTATTATTTCTTAAAAGTGTATGTAAGTCCAAAATTATCTTAATAAGAATACTAGAGGCTCAGTGCACGAAATTCATGCATGGGAGGGGGTGTCCCTCAGGCCAGCCTGAATCTTCTCCAACCTGGGATCCTGGTGGGCCTAAACAGGCAGTCAGACATCCCTCTCACAATTCAGGACTGCTGGCTCCCAACTGCTCGCCTGCCTGTCTGCCTGATTGCCCCTAACCACTTCCACCTGCCAGCCTGATCGATGCCTGCTTCCTTGCCAGCCTGACTGCCCCTAACTGCCCTCCCCTGCTGGCCTGGTCACCCCTAACTGCCCTCCCTTACCGGTCTGGTTGCCCCTAACTGTCCTCCTCTGTAAGCCTGGTCACCCCCCCACTGCCCTCCTTTGCTGGCCCAGTCATCCCTAACTGCCCTCCCTTGCCAGCCTGGTCATCCCTAACTGCCCTCCCTACCGGTCTAGTCATCCCCAACTGCCCTTCCCTGCAGGCCTGGTCAACCCCAACTGCCTTCTCCTATAGGCCTGGTTTCCCCCCCTTCCCTAACCCCCCCAATTGACCTCCTCTGCTGGCCTGGTTGCCCCTAACTTCTCTCCCTGCTGGCCTGGTCACCCCCAACTGCCTTCCCCTGCAGGCAACTGGTTCCCCCCAGTTGCCCTCCCCTGAAGCCCTGGTCCTCTCCAACTGCCCTCTCCTGTAGGACTCGGCCCACCCCAACTGTCTTCCCCTGCAGGCCTGAGTCCCCACCCCTCAACTGTTCTCCCCTGCAGGCCTGGGTCATCCCCCCCCCACAACTGTCCTCCCCTACAGGCCTAGTCACCCCCAACTTCCCTCCCTTGCAGGCCTAGTTCCTCCCAACTGCCCTCCCCTGCTGGCCATCTTGTGTCCAGATGGGGCAGCCATTTTTTTGTGTTGGAGTGATGGTCAATTTGCATATTACCTCTTTATTATATAGGATTGCATAAAAAAATATGAACATATACTTAGTAGAGTGACTAGGAAAGGCTAAAATAACATAAACAACCACTGTGCTGAGACCTCCTATTGACAAGGCTTTATCCCTGTTTACCAAAAAAGGAAGAAAATGAAGCTTTGGACACACTGTCTATGCATAATGAATTTATCAAAAACAACTTACTAAACACCATTTTTACCTACAATGTTCCTACCAAATTTCTAGCAAAATATTTAAAGTAATAAGAATAAATTAAGCCCTCACTGGTTTGGCTCAGTGGATAGAGCGTTGGCCTGCAGACTGAGAGGTCCCAGGTACCATTCCGGTCAAGGGCATGTACGTGGGTTGCAGGCACATCCCTAGTAGGATGTGTGCAGGAGGCAGTTGATCGATGTTTCTAACTCTCTATCTCTCTCACTTCCTCTCTATAAAAATTCAATAAAATATATATATTTTTTAAAAAGAGTAAATTAAGTTGTATCATGACTGACTAGAAACTGAAGTTCAAAGACACTTCCAAAGACATTTGGAAGTGAATTTAAGCTAGCTTTCCTAGCAGTTAAAACCAAAAGGATAATATAATACTTAATTTGTGGCAAAGGAAGAATACAAACTCAGTTGTAACTGTACACTTTTCCTGGACTTAAAACTCCAAGTCTATAGTGAGGTTCTTGTATGAGGAGATACTGGGTGACATGAAGTTGTCTGTAACTGTTTTTACTAAAAACCAGAAATACTTTAAATCAGCAGCTCTCAAGTCTGTGATGAGTCTTACTGGATTTTTTAACTTTGTGCAAAAAGTTAGTGAAATATTCATTCCCATAACTACAGGGGGAAACACTAGCGCAGGCCACGTGCTGGAGAGCTAGCTGCCAGGCTGCTGCAGGGTGACGGGAAGAATGAACAGTGTGTGGCCCACAGCGCCCGGCAGAGCCGGGGCTGCGCCCAATGATGGGCTTGCTGCACTAGCAGCAGTTCCAACAGTGGGTGAGAAGCAGGAGGAGGCTGCAGGGCCCAGGGAGGGCCAGTTGCTGTGACCCTTCTTTTGAGCTCCAGCCTCCATTCATTCATTCACTGAACTGGTATTTATTGAGCACTATGAAAAAGCAATTAATTAACTACTAACACTGTGTATTCTGTGAGTCTGAGGCAAGATGATCAGAGAGCAGAGGGTGTGTGCTACACATGCCTGAGGACATGAGGAGGCCTGATGGGCTGAGAGTGCCATGTGGTCTTAGATTCACAAGGCAGACCTCTGTAGCTTTAAGTTCTTCTCCACATGCAGCATGGGTCCTGACCTGGCCTGAGAGGTTGGGGAAGACTTTCCTGCAGAAGTGATGGTATGTGCAGGGTGAGCAGGCATTAAACAGGAGATAAGAAACAATATACTTAGCATGTGAGAAGAAACTAGTATCTAAGGCTGGTGAGGCTACAGCAGGACAACCTGAGGGAAAATGGTACAAAATAAGTTTGAAAAAGTAGTCTAGACCACGCAAAATCAAAATAAAGACCTGGATCATTATTTCAGGAACAATGGAAGCTCTGACATAATCAGATTTGCATTAAAAAAAAATTATTCTGGCAATGGTGTTGAGAGAGAGAGAGAGAGAGAGAGAGAGAGAAAGTAAATTTGCTTTTCTTTTTTAAAAATATATTTAAAATTTTTTAAAGTATATTTTTTATTTCAGAGAGGCAAGGAGAGGCAAAGAGAATCATTGATCAGCTGCCTCCTGAACATCCCCCCCGCCCCTAGGGGACTGAGTTCACAACCCAGACATATACCCTGACTAGAATTGAATCATGATCTCCTGGTTTATGGGTCCATGCTCCACCACTGAGCCACAATAACTGGGTGTAAATGTGTAGGTTTTTTAAAATTCAAAGTAAATTTGTTTCTAAAATTCAAAGGGTCATTTAATGGTCCACTCAAAAGATGACAGAGGCTTGGGTTGGAGGCTTCTAGAAGGTGCAGGCAGCTGCCTGTGCTATGCTGGCCATACCCACTTCTCTCTGTCCTTTCTCTCCATAGCAAAGAGCAACCCATCTAGTATACATGCATGAGGGGGCAGATTTGCATACGGGAAGTGAAAGAAGCCCTCAACGCACAGCTTCTGTGTTCTTAACATGTCATGAAGCAAGACAACAGAGACAAGGGTTGAGCTGGGGTCAGAGAAGTGGAGTCTCCCAGGGTTACCACATGGCCACAGCTGTGCGGGGACGGGAGATGGTTGGCCTCCTCCAGGCTTCTCAATAGCAACAAACAGAACCATAACGAAAGATAGCTGAGTGCCAAAGCCTTTAGGTTCTCATCCTTCTAACGACTCTCACCAATTCTGTAGAATTACTTGGTTGGGGTGTCTATGAATTTCTTTAAAAACAAAAAATCTTATTATTTTAGGCAGCTATCCGCTAACAAAAGACTTTTCTAGGAAGGTGAATATAATTTTCAAAGGCATTTGATTAGAAGAGGAGGTAACGGTTACTCACACAAACACAATGTCCCCTCTCTTAGAGTAAGCAGGAATAGCACTGGCTATGGTGGCAAATCCATACGAGTAGATAATGGCTTCTTCTGTCTTCATAAATTTTGCAAGGCGGTCTTCCAAATCCAAGTGCACATCTATTTCAATAATAAAAATTCAAATGGTCAAACAGTCATATAACTCTTTTTCACTAACTAAAGAATAAAAATAATCAGCTTAGTTATTAATACTGACACCTTATGGCCAAAATGTAATTGTTTTCAAGTGATAAATTACATAAACTCTATTGAGATAATTCTGGGCCAATAATACTTCTAAAAACTGTGAACTGAATCAGCTACCCTGTCCGTACAATGTGGCTCCAACTTGGGGTTCTGCTTTGACACCACTCTAATCCAAGAATTCAAGGCCCAGTCACTTTACCAGCTTTGAAGTCCTTCGATCAATGCACGATATTCATTACTAATGCCTTCCTGCCTTTTAGCAGAAGTACCAAACCAACCACCAAGACAACTGTTAACCAGCTTCTAACGCAAAAGGAGGAGGGGGGAGAACGCGGGTCATTTAAAAAAAAAGCCCATGCACTCTGCACCAGACAGTGGCTCTGAGCAGTAGTCACTCCACAGCGGTGCCATAGCACCTGCCATCACTCTGCTTTTTAAGTGTACTGGGGAACTAAATTTAAAGTACAAGAGAAAGGGGTCCTTTCACAGAGAGAGCTTAGGAAGAATGCTGATGTAATAATAGGAACAAATGTTGGTTAAACTTTTTTTCCTTCTTACATCATGGTTCCCTTTAGCCTTTCACCTCCCCAGGCTGAGCATGAGGCTGCGGGCCCGGGGGGAAGAACCAGAGATGTCTAGAATTAACAGTATACTGACTGGCCTTGAACCTAAAACCTTCAAAGTGCTCTTATCAGGAGAGGAGAGGATGTTTACAACTCCCTTTAGCTCTTTCACTACAGCAGCGCCCAAGCTTCCCCACATGCTCTGCACGAGGAGAACCAGCAACTGGTGAGAAAGGTGCGTGGGCTTCGTGGGAGGGGAGGGCGGCCAGAGGTGAGGAAGGCTGGCTTTCAGGCCACGGAAGAGGGAACCGCAGCACGGCCAGGGAGGGCAACTTGGAAGTCTAAGCAGCAGCAGGGACCTCGGTGGTCTCTGGAGAGGGACGGTGGGAGGCCTGATGGGCTGACACAGCGCTCTGGCCTGGATGCAGAGGCCTGTCAGAGGGAGCACCACTCCAGGAGACGCGAACCCCACCACCCTCAGCATCAGCCTTCCTGCAGGCAGCACTGGCACCTCCCTCCAGAGACCAGGCCTGAGGGACAGGTATGCCCCTCTCCCTCGGGGGCCTTCTTGGTGAGAAGCGGGAGGGACAAGACCTAAAGAACTGAGACACTCAGAAGAGACGATGTAACTGCTGGGTACAAGCTGGGCTGTGAGTGGACTATATTCCCACTGGAAGGGACATGTGAACTGTCAAGGACCAGGTTCTCACACCCTCCAGGAGGGACAAATGAGGAAGGTCAGTTCAGCTACAGGAAATAAGAAACTTCTTTCTTAGCATCTCATCACCTGCCACTTCTCATTTCCCAGACGATGATGGTGGGGCCACAAGGGACGAGGTGGCCTCTGAGGCAGTGGGGGGCCAAGCCCCTTGTCACAAATTTCATGCATCGGCCTTCTAGAATTTGAATAAGTGTGCAAAATCTGTGAACCCACTCTCTGACTTATGAGGCAAGCTAATCTATTGTGAAGCTATCTAAGTTGAGGGCAAAATTAAGAATGATAAAAGTTGTGACTTCACAAAAGACTACATTGAAAAAGCAGTCAAGTCCTGGCCAGTTTGTTCAGTGGTTAGAGTGCCAGCCTATGAACCAAAGGATCCAATCAAGACCATATACCCCGGTTTCAAGTTCCCCAGCCCCAGTAGGGGCACGTGCAGGAGACAACCAATCAATGTCTGTCTGTCTGTCTCTCTTCTCCTTTCCGCTCTCTCTAGAAATCAATGGAAAATATCCTAGGGTGAGGATTAAAAAAAACACACAGTACTCAGATGAGGGAGATCCAACAATCCTCTCAATTAATTCATTTATTAACTAAACATTTAGTGAATATCACATAAAGACAGACATTCTGATAAGCACTGGACCTGGTTTCTGCCACAGCTAGTGACACAGCTCAGAGGGTCATCCAGCAGCGGTCACCGAAGAACTCGAGGCTGGGAAGGTTAACCTATGCCTTCCACACATGGGCCCCTTCACTCAGAACCACAGCACATCCAGAGCGATTTCTGGCTAAAGAAGGGAACACTCAACAGTGAACCAAAGGCATATGCAAACCAGGAAGACATAGATGGTCTAAACCCGTGGTCGGCAAACTGCAGCTCGCGAGCCACATGCGGCTCTTTGGCCCCTTGAGTGTGGCTCTTCCACAAAATACCACAGCCAGGACGAGTCTATAATATTTTAAAGAAGTGGCATTAGAAAAAGTTTTAAAAATGTGGCTCTCAAAAGAAATTTCAATTGTACTGTTGATATTTGGCTCTGTTGACTAGTGAGTTTGCCAACCACTGGTCTAAACTAAACCCTGATTGGATGGAAAGAGATAGCAAGGAATTAGAAAATTCAATAGCAATATCCAGAAGCTCATCTTTATTTATAGGTTTCTTATAGGATGTTATAAGCACTACATCCTCTCATTCACTACTAGGAATCATTATCTTATTCCAGTCATAGTGATTAAAAAAAAAAAATAAGGAGGTTCTTCCCATTTATCTGTTAAGATACGTATACTACCACCGAAACCGGTGGTTCAGTGGACAGAGCATCGGCCTGCAGACTGAAAGGTCCCAGGTTGATTCCTGTCAAGGGCATGTACCTTGGTTGTGGGCACATCCCCAGTAGGGGGTGTGCAAGAGGCAGCTGATCGATGATTCTCTCTCATCGATGTTTCTAACTCTATCCCTCTCTCTTCCTCTCTGTAAAAAAAAATCAATAAAATATATTAAAGAAAAGATATGTATACTACCATAGGCTATTATAGAAAAACACACACATATAAGAGCCACTTGATTTTCATTATTAATTGGTTATAATCATCTTATAGAACTGACGCTTTCATTACATTAACATTAAACACATTTGGGATTATTACAGTAACCAAGAAGCCTGTATCCCAACTGATCAAAATGGTACCAAAGGGGTACTTGGCTCTTCAAGCATCAGATCTGCACTATCACCGCCACCAAGCACGAGGATCTGGCCCAGCACCTGACTGCTTGGCCTGCTATGCCAGATGCTGCCCATGGGAGGACTCAGGCAAAATCTGCAAGAACAAGGAAGCAGCAAGGCACTAGAGAACCAGCGACCCCACACACCCGAGCTCGGGCGTGTCTCTCTGGGTGCCTCCTTACAGGCAGGCTCCCACCACCTGCCACTTCTCCCTTCCCATCAGGCATGCAGGCAAGTTCCCCGGGAAAGTCCTCCTTCAGATTACAATGCAGCCCCCAAAGTGGACTAGCTTCCCCAAATCTTCACAATTTAGCTAGCAGGTAGACAACCCAAGCTACAGTATATTGCTTTCACTCACTCTCTATTTCACAAAGAAAAAACACGCTATGCATGCCAGATACTTTTTGCTATCTACAAAAGTGACTTTAAGTAGTACTACTGACTTAGCTCTAAAGAATTCTTTCCCTTGTTAGCAGTGAGACAGTAAAACAGACTTGGCTTTGTTTCAGAGTTTCTACCTAGTTGCTAAAAACTGTATGTCAAGAATACTCTCATCCTACCTAATAAAAGAGCAACATGCAAATTAACAATCACTCTGCTACACCCATAAGCCACGCCCACCAGCCAATCAGAGTGAGTATGCAAATAAACCCAACCAAGATGGATAGGCCACAGAGAGCAGGAGGGAGGCTTGGGTTTCCCAGGCAACACAAGAAGCCAAGCTTTCTACCTGTCCTTGCCCGGCCTAAGCCTTCACTAAAGGCTACAAAGTTTCAATTATAGAAGGTAAACATATCCAAACAGAAATGAGGCTGCCATAGAGCTGGAGAGAGCAGGCTAGGGTTGCCCCCAGAAATGGAGGAAACAAAGCTTTCTGCACACCCTGGCCCAGGCCTCTGCTTAAGGCTACAAAGTTTCAATTACAGAAATGGCTGCCTGCCATGGAGCAAGCAGGAGGCTTGGCTCCACTCCAGGCTACAACTGTAGAAGGTAAATAAATTCCTGATACCAGGCCCTCCGCTTAGGTTGCCAGGGGGCATAGCTGATCTGCAAACCACCACAGGCCCCTCATCCAGGCTGCCCCATGCCCCAAGGGAATCCCCACCCTGATCCAGGACACCCTTCAGAGCAAACCAGCTGGCCCCCGCCCATGTACCAGGCCTCTATCCTATCTAATAAATGAATAATATGCATACTGACCATCATTCCAACACACAAGATGGCTGCCCCCATGTGGTCAAAGATCCTGCTCCTATGTGGACACAAGATTGCCATCACAAGATGGCCAGCAGGAGAGGGCACTTGGAAGGAACCAGGCCTGTAAGGGAGGGCAGTTAGGGATGACCAGGTCGGCAGAGGAGGGAAGTTGGGGGCAAACAGGCTAGCAGGGGAGCAGTTAGACATCAATCAGACTGACATGGGAGTGGCTAGGGGTGATCAGGTTGGCAGGTAGAAGTGGTTAGGGGCAATCAGGAAAGCAGGCAGGCAGGCGAGCAGTTGGGAGCCAGCAGTCCTGGATTGTAAGAGGGACATCCCATGAGGGGTCCTAGATTGGAGAGGGTGCAGGCTGGGCTGAGGGACACCCCCCCCCACCCCTGTGCACGAATTTTGTGCACCGGGCCTCTAGTTATTATGTAATAGAGGCCTCTTGCAGGAAGATTCCTGCAATAGGGCTTCCTGCCGTGGTCTCCGCTGCCACGCTTGCTTGTTTCTCTGCAGCTTCACTCCCTCTGCAGCGATTGGCTTTTTTCTATGCTGTCTTCAGTCTTTGCTCTGGCCTAGATATGCAAATTAACCACCATATTGGTTGGGTTAATTTGCATATTTGCCCTGATTGGCTGCTGGGAGTGGCTTGTGGGTGTAGCGAAGGTACGGTCAATTTGCATGTTTCTCTTTTTTTAAAGAGGATATTCATAATCATTTTTATGTCCTTGCCATAAAGTGTAAAAATTTCTAGCCAATAAATAAATGTTACTGGTTCTTACCCAGACCTAAAAGTAGTCGTCTCCTATCTAAAGACAGTGATGTCAGCCCTGTGAAGCGAGATTTGTCAAAGGTATAATAAATATGAATGAGCTTCATAATTTCTCCTGGTGTATGACAGCTATTTTGCGCAATAACAGAACTCTTGGGACCGGGCGGCAGCAAACAAGAAAACTGCCAGGGCCTGTTCTCCAACTCTGATGTCTGACTGTCTATCTGCCGTGTGTGATCCCTGCATCAGCTGGGCCACATGTTTGCATGGAGTGAAGCATTACACCCTCTGACTCACGACAGGAACCGACACCGGAGGAATGAGGCCGTGGGAAGGCCAGAAAGCCTCTGTCTCCCCCAGCATGCTCGGCCCATGGCAGAAAGGAAGGAGGCAGCGGCAGCAGAGGCCCAGCACAGGGCCTGGCTGTGGCAATCATCAGGGGGTCAGCTCTGGGCTCCCTCATCACCAGGTGGAGAACCTGACAGCTATGAACCTGCTCTGTGCCTCTCAAGTCCTTCTCCTGTCAAATGGGCAACAGTTGTACTTGCCTCAAAGGATGGTTTTGAGAACCTCTGGAATTCATGCTCATAAAACTCAGAACAAAGACTGGCATGGAAAAGACAATAAATGGGCTGTTTGTTTAATTAAACCAATATTTCTAGAATTAAAAAATGGTTTTCTGTTAAAAGGCAAAAACAATTACAGTCTTCTAATTAATTTATTCAAATTGCGGATACTTAAGGACGATCTTATATTAAAGTCACTTGTTCAGTTTTCCATTTATATAATATATCCCCTTAATCTGATAAGAGCAGATATTAACATTAGGACAGTTTTAAAAAACAACCATGTTTTCTCTTCAGGCAATGCTTGCTTTCCATATGCTTGCTTTCCACACTGTTGGTTTTTTAAAATCTCCTGAGACTTGAACAGTTTTTCTTAAAAGTAAAAATAACATCACTTATGCACTCACTGGAACATAAACATGGTTCTGAATGTTTCTGAAAAAGTTTTCACAGAATCTTATGGGATTCTTTCCAAAATGTTCTGAGCGGTGCAAACAAGGCCTGTTCACTCCTACACTGTGAAAGTGCTCTCCTGTGATGTGGGAAGAAGTGGCAGAACTAGGAATTCAATGACCCAATGCTCTTCCTACTAAAGCATGCAGTCATAGTTCAGCTGACTGCTATAAAACAAAGAAAGAAAATACATTTAAAAATAAACAAATGAGCAATTGTTTACTGTTGGCTTTAGAACACAGTTAAATGCCACTTTCTCTCTCACCATGGAACCCTGCCACTAACTGCCTTTTTATCTATTTTAAGACCAAAGAGCCAAGTAGGCATTATATATGCAAAGCAGATCCTGGCACCAGCAATAAACCATAGGTAAATGAGATATGCATATATTCTAATCAAAATAAATAAACAAAAAAGTTCTCAACAAGGGAAACTATCAAAGTGCACTGGGACTCCATTGGCCTTAGAAAGAAAGAAGGCCCTAGCTAGTTTGGCTCAGTGGATAGAGCATCAGCCTGCGAACTGAAGGGTCCCAGGTTCGATTCCATTCCAGGGCACATGCCTGGGTTGTGCTTGATCCTCAGGAGGCAGCCAATCAATGATTCTCTCTCATCATTGGTGTTTCTATCTCTCCCTCTCCTTTCCTCTTTGAAATCAATAAAGATATATTAAAAAAAAAAAAAAAAAAAAAGGTAGGGGGGGGGGGGTTCACAAACCCCAAACAAGCAGCATCTGGCCTTGGCATGTACTATACCTCTTACTAAGCAGCCCTAAGTCTAGCATTAGTTGCAGCCAGCTTCATTTTGAAGCTTCATCAATTCCAGGTGCCTTCAAGCTCAGCACAAGTGGCAACCATCTGTAGATCACTTTGTAGCTCCTATCATGTGGCCATGGAGAAGGCAGAATCAGTGGCTGACCTTGGCCTGCACCAGAGTGCTTCCCAAGAGGCTACAGATCCAACACACCTGGTGGCCAGCTACCGACCACACCAGAGCACCACCCAACCACCACCACAAACGGGACGAAAAGGATGGACGTGGCAGGCACCAGAGCCTCATAAAGTGAATGAATCAGCTCCTGCACAACAAGTCCTCCACTGTAGCCACAGCCGTCCTCACAACCAACCAACCTGAGGGCAATCCCTCCCCCTGATGTGCCAACAGCAATCAAGGCTCAACTACAACAAGAGGCACACACAGCCCACACAAGGGACAGTCCTGGAGCACCCAGTTCAAGTTACTACTGTGGGGAAGAAAGGGACTTGGTTGAAAAGTCTGTGAGGAGGGTTCTCCGAAAGGCCAGGCTCTGAAAGACCTTGCCAAAGGCGCAGCCCCTGCCCGGACTTTTCCAAACAAGTCCGAGCCCCCGGGCGTTTTGCTAGAATCTCTGTTTAGTCTTTAAAGACCAGCAGGTGCTTTCTCAAGGATGCTCACCCTGCTGATTGAATCTGGAGGTTAATTCTAGTTCCAGCTGTCATCCCAAGAAGAACCTGGTGCACAGGGCTATGTGCCTCAGCCTCTCTAGGAACGGGTGTGACAGTCATCATCACCGTTGCCCAGGGCTGCCGGTCACCCCAGCAGGATACCAGGAAGGTGGAACCACCAGGCCCCATAGGACACCTATTACATAAGACCACACCAAAACCAGGAGACGTAGACACAAACACAAGGAGGCAGACAAATTAAGAAGAAACATGCCCCAAATGAAAGAAAAAAATAAAATTCCAGAATTAAACAAAATGGAGACCGACAATCTATCAGATATAGAGTTCAAAACACTGGTTATAGCCCTAACTGGTTTGGCTCAGTGGATAGAGCGTTGGCCTGTGGACTGAAGGATCCCATGTTGGATTCCGGTCAGGGGCATGTACTGTAGCTGATCGATGTTTCTCTCTCACCGATGTTTCTAACTCTATCCCTCTCCCTTCCTCTCTGTAAAAATCAATAAAATATATTAAAAAATTATAAAGCTGCCTAATGACTTCAGTGAGAACTTTAACAACAAGATTGGACCTACAAAAATGGAGATGGAAAACATAAAAAAGAACCAGTCAGAAATGAAGAATACATTGGAGAATGTCAACAGTAGATTAGACAAAACAGAAGATTGAATTAGTGATCTGGAATATAAGCATACATAAAAATATCCAATCAAAACAGCAAAAAGAAAAAAAAAAGTTTTAAAGAAAGAATAATTTAAGGGGCCTCTGGGACAACATCAAGGCACCTCACAGGGGTGCCAAAAGGAGAAGAAACAGCAATGGGTTAAAAACCAATGGGGGAAATAATGATGGAAAACTACCCTAAACTGGTGAAGGAAATAAGTCATACAAATCCAGTAACTACAGAGTTCCAAACAAGATGAACCCAGAGGGCCCACGCTAAGACATACCATAATTAAAATGCCAAAAAGAGAGAATCTTAAAAGCAGCAAGAGAAAAGCAGCTAGTTACCTACAAAGGAAGTTCCCATAAGACTGTCAGCTGATTTCTCAACAGAAACTTTGCAGGCCAGAAGGGTTGGCACAAAATATTCAGTGATGAAAAGCAAGGATCTACGACCAAATTTGCTTTACCCAGCAAGGCTATCATTTAGAATTGAAGGGCAGATAAAGAGCTTCCCAGACAACAACAAAAAGCTAAAGGTGTTCATCATCACAAACCAGTATTACATGAAATGTTAAAGAGACAAGGATGAGGAGGAGAATGAAAAAAAGATAAATAATAAAATGGCAATAACTTTATACCCATCAATAATTACTTTAAATGTAAATGGACTAAATGACAGAAGGTGTGTCCCAGCTGATTTGGCTCAGTGGATAGAGCACTGGCCTGCAGACTGAAGGGTCCCAGGTTTGATTTCAGTCAAGGGCACATGCCAGGGTTGTGGGCTCGATCCCCAGTAAGGGATGTGAAGGAAGCAGCTGATCAATGATTCTCTCTCATCACTGATGTTTCCATCTCTCTCTCCATCTCCCTTCCTCTCTGAAATCCACACATATCTATATCTATATCTATATCTATATCTATATCTATATCTATATCTATATAGAGACAGATATAAAGTGGCTGAAAAGATAAAGGAATAAGACACTTACAAAAGCTGTCTATAAGAGATCCACTTCAGATTGAAAGAGACATACAGATGGAATGCAAAGGGATGGAAAAAGATATTTCATGCAAATGGAAATGTGAAAGAAAAGCTCGAGTATCAATATTTATAGCACATGAAATAGACCTTAAAACTAGGGCTGTAACAAGAGTTAAAGAACTCAGCAATTCCTTTTCTGGGTATTTATTCAAAGAAATCTAAAACACTAATTAAAAAAGACATATGCATCCATATGTTTACTGCAGCATTATTTACAATAGCCAAGATACACAAAAAAATAAATTCTAAGTGTCCATCAATAAAAGTAAACAAATCGCTAAAGAAGATCATGTGTGAATGATATGTCATGTGTGAATCTTGCCATTTGCGACAACATGGATGAACTTAGAGATGTTATGGTAAGTGAAATAAGTCAGGCAGAGAAATGCATATACCATCTAATTTCACTTACACATGGAATCTATCTATGTATGCCTATAATAATAATAAAAGCTAATGTACAAATCAATTGAACGACTAAACAGCAGAACAACCATCCGGATGACATTCTAGACGACCACCTATGACACCCACTAGCGCCAGGACAGCCAAGGCGGGTACGATACGATTGCTCCCTGTGTGGGGCAATCACAGAGCCCCAGCCCCTGCTCCCACAATCACCCTGCAGAGGGAGTTCCAGGCCACTGGACAGTGTGACTATCAATGGGGGGGAGGGGAGCTCTGTGATTGCCCTGCAGAGGGAGGCCCAGGTCAGTCAAGTGATCACATCCCACGCTTGTTACCCACAGAGGGAGTTGACCAGTGGTGGGGGAGCGGGGGCAGTGCCACAGAGATGGCAAACAATGGCAGCAGTGGGGGCAGGGCCAGCTGTGGGCAGTCAGGGGAAGGAAGACTCCAATAGGCCCTGATCACCGGACAGGCCTAGGGACCCTACCTAAGGGCTCCTGGACTGCAAGAGGGCACAGGCCAGACTGAGAGACACTTCCCATGCATGAATTTCATGCACTGGGCCTCTAATCTGTAATAATAATTTTTAAAAAAGCATAATATGCTAATTAGACTGGTATAAACTGGCACTTGGATATCCCCTAAGGGGTCAAAGATTGTGAGAGGGTACAGGCCAGGTTGAGGGACCTTCTCCCTGTGCACAAGTTGTGTGTACCAGGCCTCTAGTCTACACTGATAAAAGAGAAACACGCAAACTGACTGTACCTCCACTACGCTCAAAAGCCACACCAACCAGCCAATCAGGAGTGAGTATGTAAACTAACTCAACCAAGATGGTGACGGCCATGGAGCTGAATCGAGCAGGAGGCTTGGGATGCCCCGGTGATGGAGAAAGCCAAGCTTCCCGCCTGCCCTGGTCTCTACTCAAGGCTACAAAGTCTGGCACAGCAGTTGAGGGTGATCAGGCTGGTTGGGGGCAGGGCCGTTGGGGTTAAGCAAACCAACAGGGGGGCCAGTTGGGAGTGAGCAGACTATTAGTGGGGGTCAGTTGGAGGTGATCAGGACAGCAGTGTGAGCAGTTGAGAGCAAGCATGCCAGTGGGGAGGGAAGGTGTGGGTGAGTAGGCCACCAGGGTAGACAGCGGGTTGGCACGGGAAAGGGGGGGGGTAGGGGATGATCAGGCTGGCGGTGGCATTTGGGGGGGGTGGGAAACAGGCCAGTGGCGGGGGGCTGTTAGGGTGAGCAGGCCAGCAGGCAGACTGGTTAGGGGCAATCAGGCAGGCAGGCAGGTGAGCAGCTGGAGCCAGCATTCCTGGATTGTGAGAGGGATGTCCAACTGCCGGTTTAGGCCTAATCACTGTAAACCTGCAGTAAAACATTCTTCAAGGGGTCCCAGATTGGAGAGGATGCAGGCTGGGCTGATGAACAACCCCCCTTTCCCTGTGCACGAATTTCGTGCACCAGGCCACTAGTGTGTGTGCGTGTGTGCGTGTCTGTGTGTGTGTATACACACATGTATAAATATACACACACACACACACACACATATAAATAAATAAATAAATAAATAAATAAATAAATAAACAAATAAATAAACAAAAGCCTAAGCAACTGTTACGACCGGTCGACCAAGTGACTGGTCACTATGATGTGCACTGACCACCAGGTGGAAGATGCTTAACACAGGAGCTTCCCCCTGGTGGTCAGTGCACTCCTACAGCCAACCTCTTGTGGCTGGCCTCCTGTGGTCCCTCCCCCAGCCAGTTAGCCAAGATCAGCCCCAATTAGGACTGAGTGAGACGGCTCCAATCGACTCCGATCGCTGGCCAGATGTTATTTCCAGGAATATACTCATTTGAATAATTATTTAGCATTTCAAAGCTTCCTGAAGAACAATATACATTTAATAAACACAACCTGAAAATGCCAGGGTCTTTAACAAATCTGTTAGGGAAGTTCATAGTGTTTGAAATCACACACTCACCCTAATATTTACTTAGCCTGTCCCAGGGTTACCCACACACAGGGAAATCAACGATCCTTCATCTTCATTCCAGAAAGAAGAGAGCTACTTGGTCTATTGCCTCCCAATCTGTTCTTGTCTTTCTCCCTGGCATGTGGTGGCTCCCCGGCTAGAGCTACTTCCCTGCCCCCTTTGCAGGAAGGCATGACCCGGGTTACGGTCTCACCAATGCACAGTGGGCAGAGTGATATGCTGGGTCACTTGCCTGCCTAAAAGGGTACTGCTGCCCCGCACACCTGCTCCCAGATTTGCCACCTGGCTGCAGCCATGCAGACAAGGATGGTGCCCTCCCCACTGGAGCAGACACAGGGAAGATCCCGGTTCCTGCACAATTATGAAAGGCAGAGCCACCCACACAGGACCCTTCCCCTTACAACTGTCATGCACCACAGAAATGAACTATTATATTTCCTAACCCCGCTGCGGGGTGGGGGGGTGGGGGGGAGGGGGAGGAGAAGAGTAGGGGAAGGGCACACGAAACAGCAGCTTAGGCTTTGATCTAAGAACGACAACACCTAAGGTAACTACGGCTCTTCTCTACAAGAGACATTCAACTCTAACCAATGGTTCCAAACAACAATGCTCTAGATGGTAGAATCTAGAAGATGAGGTAAGAAATCGCACGCACCAGCTTACCACCACAACTAAGGATGCCTTCCCCACGGAGTGCTGAAATAAAATGGAACCTTATTCCATCAGGAAGTAGTCTGGAAAATACAGAAACGTACCAAAGGTGCCGTAAAATCCTCTAGGTCCGCAAGTCCCCACACCATACTTCTTTAGAGATGCCAAAGCCGCTGCCTATGTGGGAGGGAAGAGAGAGTTCAAAACCGGCATCTCCTAATCTTTAACCCGGAGCCTCTCCCTCCCTCCCCTTTCCTTCCTTTCTTAGAACGACGACGTCCTAGCAATAGGATACAAAGAAAAGCAGACATAAAGATTTAAGAACAGCCTTAGCTGTTCTGGCTCAGTGGACAGAGTGTCAGCCCGCAGACTGAGGGTCCCAGGTTTGATTCCAGTCAAGGGCACATGCTAGGTTGTGGGCTCCATCCCCAGAGTGGGTGGTGCAGGAGACAGCTGATCCATGATTCTCTCTCATCATTGATGTTTCTATCTCTCTCCCCCTCTCAGAAATCAATAAAAAATATATATATATTTTTAAAAAGATTTAAGGATATAACTTAAACAGACATGTTCTATTAACTCAAATATCAAATCCCAGTTAATTTGATGAGTTTATTCTTTTTGGCTCAAAAACATTTACTTGCTGACAATGCCAACAGGAACTGGAGCCATTTCCTAAACACAGCTCCAACCATCACCAGGTCTGGCTCGGAAACACTAAGCCACAACAGCCCCTCCTGCCCCTCTCTGAAGTCCAGCCACAGCTCTCCTGGAAAAGAGCAACGCACACTCACAGCCCTTTCTGATGCTCGACATCTACCTTTGATTTTATGTCCAGGTTCTCAAGTCAGTCATGCTATCTTTTCCCTTCAGCATGGTGCTACTTACCTTCACTCTAGGGTTACCCAACAATCCAAGAAAATTAAAGGAGGCAAAGTTTACACATTCTTTTCCATTCACCACGATGCTGTGGCTTGGAGGGCTGGGGAAGAGAGATGAGAACGATTCACTGAGCTAACACTTGTTACAGCACACACGCCCCACACTACATGGCAGCAGACGGGACACAGTGTTGTTACTCTACACTACTTGTGCACTGGTCTTCCAGCGCCTGTACTGCTTATTTTTAAAAAGTAAAATTAGACAGTGGTGTATTAAAATTATATCCTTGGCCAATAATTCTTAATAGGCTACCCTGTACACTTCAGTTAAGAAGTTAGAATTTCAAAATGGATATATGGCAAATTTTTGTTTTGATTTTACAATTCACTGAAGAAAGAATAGCTAACCCTGGCCGGTTGCTCAGTGGTTAGTGTTGGCCTATGGACCAAAGGGTCAAGGGATCAATTCCCAGTCAAGGGAACGTACCTTGGTTGCAGGCTTTCCAGCCCCAGTAGAGGGGTGTGTGTGTGTGTGTGTGTGTGTGTGTGAGGCAATGTGTCTCTTTCACACTATTTCTCCCTCCCTCCTCTTTCCTCTCCCCCCTACTTTCTCCCTGCTGCCTCCCTCCTTCCACTTTCTTTAGAAATCAATGGAAAACATATCCTCAGGTAAAGATTAAAACAAAACAAAAAACGAATAGATAAATAAAGTACCTCAGACTCAACCACTGAGCAACAGCAGCTGGGATGGATATCCTATGTAATATTGAGATAATATGCAAACTGACCATCACAATCTTGCACAAGATGGTCGTCCCATGTGGTCACAAGATGGCCACCAGAAGATGGCTGGTACGGTAGGGCAGTTGGGGGCAGCCAGGCAGGCAGTTGGGGGTGACCAGGCCAGCAGGGGAGCAGTTAGGCATCAATCAGGCTGGCAGGGGAGTGATTAGGGGGTGATCAGGCTGGCAGGCAGGCAGGCAGGCAGGCAAGCAAGCGGTTGGGAGCCAGCAGTCCCAGACTGTGAAAAGGATGTCAGATTGCCGTTTAGGATCAGGCCTAAACCGGCAGTTGAATATCCCCCAAAGGGTCCCAGATTGGAGAGGGTGCAAGCTGGGCTGAGGGACCACCCCTCCCCCAAGTACATGAATTTCATGCACCAGGCCTCTAATATGTATATGTATACGTATACATATATATATATTAAAGCAGCGGTACAAAGGTGAATCCCAGACATGTCACAAACCATAGAGATATTTGGGAAAAGATATGAAAGAAGACGCAGAAGAATGTCTTTGTGACCTTGGAGTAGGAAATGATCTCAAAATATGCAAACCATGAAGCCAAAAGAGATGAAACTGATTAAGTCAAAATTAAGACTTTGGTTCAATAAAGACACCGAAGATGAAGCTAACAGGTGTGCAATAACGAAAGTGATTGTATCTCACTGAATCTAAGAGGGCACCGACTGCCTTTTACTGGCCACCACAGAAGTCACTGCCGCTGGAAGGTCAGGTGTTGTCTTGTCAGCTAGAACTTTTGGCTGTATTTAACAAAAAGATCTGCTGGGCACTCTAGACAGACTTTTGTTACACTCTTCTGAAATTATGGAAAGGAGAATACTAGCAGTTAAATTGGTCAGGACATTCCTAACCTCTTCACCCACGTTCCAACTGTCTGCTCTCCTCTGCTAGCCACAGCCCCTGTGGCCGGTCACGCTGTCCTGCTGCCTGCCTCCAAACACCCAGGAAATGCTTCACAGGTGCTCCTCACCATCTGGCAAGAGGTCACCAGTTCAATTCCCAGTCAAGGTACATGCCTGGGTTGTGGGTTGTGGGTTCCATCCCAGTGGAGGGCATGCAGGAGGCAGCCGATCGGTTATGTTTTTCTCTCTCCTCTCTCTCTCAAGTCAATAAAAACATATTTTTAAAAAACTGACTAAGGATTAGAATCCACACAGTTTATGGGACTCTTGTTAATCAAAAGACATACTGGAGATCAGCAGAAAGATGTGAAAGATATCAAGAGACATTTATAGAAAAGCAAAAAAAAAAACCCTAATATGCAAATCGATGGAATGGTGGAACAACCAGTCACACTGGCCACTAGGGGGCAGACGCTCAATGTAGAAGCTGCCCTCTGGTGGTCAGTGCACTCCCGCAGGGGGACCACCACTCAGCCAGAAGCCGGGCTCACGGCTGGTGAGTGGGCAGCAGAGCCTCTCCCACCTCTGCAGCAGCGCTCAGGACCCCTCGGGAATGTCTGACTGACAGCACATGGACATCCCCGAGGGGACATGCCCCGAGGGGTCCGGGACTGCAAGAGGGCGCAGGCCAGACTGAGGGACCCCCTGCCCCGTGCACGAATGTCGTGCGCTGGGCTTCGTGTCCAGGGCCTCTAGTGTATATATAATAAAGTGTTATGAATACATTTTTTATGTATATGCCCAGAAGAAACCTACAAACTACTCATGCCAAAACATCTGAAAACTCAAGAAATGGACAATGACTAAATGATGGTAAGCAAAACTTTAAGAAGGAAACCTGAACAGCTTTATAAACCCATTGAAGACAATGAAATCATGATTAAAAATCTGTGCTCAACAGAAATACATACATATGGAATTCATACTGTTGCTAGGAAAATGATAAGACTAACATATATCTTTGATACCAAAATGGACCAGCACAGTAAGGGAAAAAAAGATAAGAGACTAAACTCATTTGTCAACATAGACATTAAAAATTTCAAATATTAGCAAAACAAATCCTGCAGTTTATAAAAACCACATTCATCCTTAAATAGGACTTATTTTAGGAATGTAAGGATTACTTCCTAATAGAAAAGCCTATCCATTCACAAAAATGCCTACAAAAGTCTAAAATATTTGACCTTACCAAGAGCAGGCAAAGGCGATGACAGTAACAAAATGGGGAAACTAGAGAGCAGAAGGGTAAGTTGTATTTGGCAAAACAAAGAGACCCGATAGAAAGCTGAGGGTGGGAAAGCTGAGCTGAATGTGCGGGCAGGGAAAGGCTGCAGCAGACCTGAAAATGCTCCCAGGCTGGGGCAGAGCTTCCTGGAGAGGGGGAACAGGAGGGGGACTCAGGAGCCTGGCTTGGAACCTTTCATAAGAAGTCATTTCCTCGGACAAACCAAAAGATAGATATAAAGACAGTAAAGCAACAAGCAGACTGTAAAATTACAGCGGGGAGAGTAGGGAGATCTGGGGGAGATAAGAGATTAACCGAAGGACTTGTATACATGCATATAAGTACAACCAATGGACACAAAACTCTGGGGAGGGAGGGTATGAATGGGAGGGGGGGCAATGTTAAAATATGTACACAGATAATAATTTAATAAAAAGAAAAAAAAGAAAAAAAAAGAAGTCATTTCCTTAGGTCCCCTTCTGGTCCTGCAGGAAGGCGGGAGATTTACTCTGGAAATGCTGAATATAAACTAAAATTCCCAAGGACCAGTGAGGGGTCAGTGCCACTTTGAACACAAAATCAGTATAAATTTACCAAAATAAAAATGGGACACTGAGCCCTCCTCCATCCTCCAACTCAGCTCCCAGAGGGCTGGAGATCAGGCTTAAAGGGGCACCCCCTAAGACCACCTCGCCCCATCCCAACACATGGGAGTACTCCTTTGCGGTGAAATTCAAAGAGAGGAAAAGCAGAAAATACTGAATCTGGGATCCCCTCAAATCCTTGTCTGATTACCCTCAATTGAAAGTGATGCCCACTATCAACCAGGAAGCCCAGCCCATTGACACAGGGCTTAGAATTAGCATTTCAGTGTCAGTCTTAAGAATGGATTTTCATCAGAGTGCCAAGACAACTCAAGGGAAAGAATAGTCTTTTCAACAAATGGTGCTGGGACAACTGGGTATACACATGTAAAAGAATGGAGATGAATCCCTACCTCACAGCACTATAAAAATTAACTCAAAATGAATATGAATCACTGACCTAATTTAAAAGCAAAAACTATAAACTCTTAAAAAACGCAAAGGAGGAAATCTTCATAATGTTGGATGGGGCAAAGATCTTTAGATATAACACAAAAGCACAAGCAGCAAGAGTATAATGGGATAAACTGGACTTCATTAAAATCAAAAACATTTGTCGGGCCAGTGTGGCCCAGTGGTTAACCATAGACCTATGAATCGATTATTCCTGGTCAGCATTCGATTCCTGGTCAGGGCACATTGCTGAGTTTCAGGTATGAATCCCAGTAGGGGGCATGCAGGAGGCAGCCAATCAATGATTCTCTTTTATCATTGATGTTTCTATCTCTCTCTCCCTCTCCCTTCCTCTCTGAAATCAATAAAATATATATCTTTAAAAAATTAAAAACATTTGTGCATCAAAATACACTAGAAGAGAATAGATACAAAAACCTAGAGAATGGGAGAACATATTTACAAGTCATATATCTGATAAGGGCCTAGTACACCAAATATATAAAGAACTCTTACAACTCAATGATAAAAAGAACAATAACTGAGTAGACTATTCCCCAAAGACGACATATGAAAATGGCCAATAACTATATGAAAAGACACTCAATAACATTATCAATACCATTAGCCATTTGGTATACTACTTCCCACCTACTAGGAAGGCTATAATTAAAAAGACAGAAAATAAGGGTTGGCCAGAATGTGGAGAAAGTGGAGTTCTCATATACTACTGGTGGGAAACATAAACATGTATATTTACATATATTTCCTTTTTTCATGTACTCCCAAGTGGAAACTACCCAAATGTCCACCAACTGAAGAATGTGTAAACACCATGTGATCTATACCGAGTGGGATGTGCTTTATCCATGATGAATGAAACACTGACACATGATACAACATGATGAGCCTTGAAAACATTAGGCTCCAGGAAAGAAGGCAGATACAAAAGGCCACATACTGAGAGGTTCCTTTGCTATAAAATGCCCCGAATAGGCAAATCCAGAGAAGGTAAATTAGTAGTTGCCAGGGGCTGAGGAGCAGAGGGAATGGGGAATAGCTGCTAATGGGTGTGAATTTCTTTTTGGGGTGCTGAAAATTCGGAAGTTGGATGGTGGCAATAGTTGCACAACTCTGTGAATATACTAAAACCCATTTATTTTGATTTTTTACAGAGAGGAGGAGAGAGGGATAGAGAGCTAGAAACGTCGATGAGAGAGAAACATCAACCAGCTGCCTAGGGATGTGCCCGCAACCAAGGTACATGCCGTTGACCGGAATCAAACCACTGAGCCAAACCGGTTTCGGCTGTTATTAAAATTTAAAAAAAATATCCAAGTTAAGTAAATTCACTTACTCTTGTGTCAACTCAGTATTGAATGTAAAGAGGTATTGCATAAGTTGAAAACTCTAAACTTATCAATAACAAAATATCATGTTTTTGTGTGCATGGTTTTTGTAGACTATTTATATTATGCTATTAATTACAATGAGACATTCTGTATATTGGTGGAAAAAAGATGCTAAGGTTCACCAGATATTGAGAAAGTACTACACGTGCAATAAAAACACAAAAAACAATCATTCTATTGTAACAGAGTAAAATACACCAACTTCAAGATAGTGGAAATATTATATGGGAGGCAAGAGTAAGTGATAGATGGGAAAGTTTCTTTAGCTATATTTGTAATGGTTTCTTTCTTTTAAAAAATATATTTCAAAATAGCAAAATGCCTATTAATTCTGGATGATTACTAATACATATGTGTCTAAATTTTTAAAATAATTTGGAAAAGCACATACAAAAAGCAAAGATACCCAACAGAGAACTAATAATAAAAACAGATCAGACATTGGAAGCAAGAAGAGAGGTAGGATAAGTGAGCTGAAGTTTCATAATTCATGCTGTGAGTCCATAGGTATTTCCACTGTTAATCTAGTAGTAGTAGGGTCTGCATACTGTTACTAGCTTATTATGGAGGAAACCTGCAACAGACCCAAAATCAGAAGCAAACCAGGTGGGAAGAAGGGAGTGCTGCTTTTCATTTTAAGTGTGTCTGACCACTTTACATATTATCATGTGTGTGTACTATTTTGAAAAAAAAATATTTTTTTTTGAAAAAGGGACAAACTGTAATGCCCAAATTGAAGACTACAAAAAATGTCCATATCATTCCTAAAAGAAAGTTTTATATTGGGAATTAAAGCAGTTAGTTTCTGATCTGCAGATGTTTCTAAATGTTTTATTTCAGGTAAGAAAGGAATAGCATTAAACTACTGTGTCCTTGGCTGAGCTTACCCACAGAAACAGTAACAAAGTGATTTACCCTGAAACAATGTTGTAGTTGAGAGCAGGATGGTCCTTTGAGATAGGAGGAACAAGAGGCTCTGGTTGCCACTCTTCAATCAATTCTTCTTTTTCCTACAAGCAAAAAGGTGTTAAAACACACAATACCAGCTCCTGGACAGCGACTCAGCAGTATCTACCTTGTTTGTTGTAATGGGACCATCATAGTGAACACACTGCTAGAACCAGAGGTCTAGTTGTCATTAGAAAAGAAATGAATCACTTTTGAGTTTTGGGCACTTAACCTCCTCACATCTTAGGCAAAATACTTTTTTTCCAAGTAGTTTTGTGGGTGACTAAAAAATTTAAGAAAACTTTATTTCTATATCAAAATTTTTCACCATGCAAAGTACAACTTATACTGATTGTGAAACAAAAAGAAAGTATACAATACAAAGGTGAGAAGCATTTTAGCCAGGACCGGTTTGGCTCAGTGGATAGAGCGTCGGCCTGCGGACTGAAGGGTCCCAGGTTCGATTCCGGTCAAGGGCATGTACCTTGGTTGCGGGCACATCCCCAGTAGGGGGTGTGCAAGAGGCAGCTGGTCGATGTTTCTCTCTCATCGACATTTCTAACTCTCTGTCCCTCTCAATTCCTCTCTGTGTAAAATCAATAAAATATATTTAAAAAAACAAAAAACAAAACAAAGGTGAGAAGCATTTCTGCTAGTTCAGCTCAGCCTCTATCCCAAGAAAAGACAGAAAACCACACCAGAAGTGCTGATGGAGGTGGCCATCATGGGAAGGGATTGACCAGATCACCAAGCACTGTTCCTACAAGCCACCTGCAGGAATTCAGGTGTAGCTAAAATACAGAAAAAAACAGTTGTAATTATTGTAATGGGATTTTGTTCGGAATTTCTCACAAAAAGCTACTTTATTCCTTGTATCTGCTACTTTCTGCATTATAAGTATTTTGACTATTTTGTGTTTCTTATCCTTTTTCGAATCAGAAAAAAAAAAGGTAATTGTGAAAATGTGTCTGATGTAAAGGAAATGAGGCCCCTAAGTTAACATGGTGGCCACGGCGATCCTTGCCTTGCAAACAGACCCTCTCCCATTGTTCTGGTCTCAAACTTCCATTAAATGCTGTTCGTATTTCTCCCGTTAGGCAACTCCAGAGCAAGACCAAAAGCATGTTCACCTGATTTTCAGGCACTCAAAAATACTGGCTGCATAATCAACCAATAAATGTCTCAGATGTGAGAATGCACTCACCACACCCTGCCATTCAGAGCCTCTGGAGGTCTATCTGACTGAGAAGGACACTTCTCACTCACAGCACAGCTTCTTCCTCACACTGCTGGGAGGGTCCAATGTCAGTGATTACCAAATTTCGATCTAGCTAAGTCTGCTTTCAGAGGATTTTTCTAAAACCACTAGAGGCCCGATGCATGAAATGTGTGCAAGAGCAGGCCTTCCGTCCCCCAGCTGCCGGAACCGGCTTCCCTCCGGCGCCAGTGGTTGGGCTTCCCTCTCAGCCCCAGCTTTGTCAGGAAGGTCATCCAGAAGGACATCTGATCTAATTAGCATATTATGCTTTTATTATTATAGATGTTTACCTATCACTTTAAAAAGAAAAATGTATAGCCGAAACCAGTTGGCTCAGTGGATAGAGTGTCAGCTGTGGACTGAAGGGTCCTGGGTTTGATTCCGGTCAGGGGCATGTACCTTGGTTGCGGACACAGCCCCAGTAGAGGGTGTGCAAGAGGCAGCTGATCGATGATTCCCTCTCATCGATGTTTCTAACTCTCTATCCCTCTCTCTTCCTCTCTGTAAAAAATCAATAAAATATATTTTTTTAAAAATGTATATATGTGTGGATTGATATGTTTAAACTAAAACTAAGAATATTTGGATTCATCAAACCCTTTAAAAGTTGGGCTAGAAATCTGTTTCACGGCCACTTAGTCATCCACAAGAAGTTCCTAAATATCAAAGGGAAAAGCATGGAAAGGACTCTGGCCTGCAGGGCCCAGCCTTACTGCAGTGCTACAGGAAGTGTTCCTTCTGCGGCATGATAATCCCACAAAATATCATTAAAAGGGGCGGGGAAAGGGAGAGATCTGTGGTCAAGTTTAGGGCATTCCTCCAAATAGGGGTTCAAATGTGCAATGGCATATTAAGGATTACAACCATGCAATGAGACATCTCTTTATTCTGCTTTACTCAGGCTGCCAGAACATTCTGCCCTAAGAACATATGCTGCATGTTCCCCAGGGGACAGTTTAATATGAATGACCAGGACAGCAGCAGCTGGTCAGACAAACCAGGGCAGCAACTGCACATCGCTGTTGCAATCCCACTCCCCTGCATTTCCTCCTGGGAGGCCCAGGAAGTAGAGAAAGGCCCAGTGCTTCATCTATGCACTGCACTCAGTGCTTCCTGCGAACCAAACTTTCAGAGACTTTTGTGGGAAAACATCTCTCCCAATCCCTGCCTCCCACACATCTGGCACAACAATCCCAGTGACAAAAACTATGCTGCAATCAAAACTGTTCTTCCTCCCCGTACCGAGGCAGTCACCAAGTGCTCCTACCCCGTCCCTCATACACACGGACTGCGTGGGCAGTGCCACAGTTCCTCCAGTGTAGGCACTTCTGCTTTCTGAGGTTCACCTGGCTTGGGCTTGAGCTGGGTCCCTTACCACACAGAACACATCAAAATTCAATTTGGGGTGGGGAGGTGGAGAGGGGGGATGAGGAGGATTCTTTCCAACTCACTTTTCTTTATGAAGACCACAGGGAAAACTTTCAGACTTCAGAAACGGGGGCTTTCCCCGACAACTCATGTAACCCTGCCTTTGGAAACGGCAAAATCCAGTAGCTACCTGAGCTTCCCTTCCCTCACCTACTCCAAGGCTGCGCTTGGCCCTAGTGAGCAAAGAAGTCTGTAACAGGCTACTCCTCTGGGGAGGCACGTGGCTCTCCGTTTGCCTGTCCCGTATTCCACCCACCTTGATCGTCTTACAATGTAGAAAACACTTCACCACAAACCCTTTCGGGAAAGAGGTAGCCACAATCATCATACACCAGATAATAAAATAGAGATTTAATTTCTTACCTTGACTGTAAGGTCAGATCGTTCTTGCAATTTGTAAGTTTTAGAGAAAAGAAGTCTGATTATCCAGAGTATTAGAATTCCTTCTAAAATAAGATGGTAAGCAGGAGCCTAAGAGTGAATAAAAAACAGAAGTGAAATGAACACTTGTAAAACCTGCATATAAAATGTAATGCACCTACAAATACTGCCCCCTATGACCTTTAACCTGTTACTTTTTAAAATTTACTTTCAAAGCTCCTTTCATTTCTACTCAGTGCTTTTCCCGTTTCTACCAGGCAATTTCCTCTACACATAAAAAAATCTCTAGTATTGTGCTTTAAAAGATCGCTAGAAAAAAACTCTTTAAAATAAATCTGACACAGAATCCCAACATGTCAAACAACATCCATTTTGAGAACCTGGAGGTAATTTAAATTTTTACCTGGGAAATGACTGTAACAAACATATCACAGCTTCACAAGCCTCTTTAGCCACTTCCACCATGTGTGAGGGAACGAAATCATTTGGAAATCAGTTTCCACAGTGCTGCACATCTTACTACTTTTTTTTTTTTTTGTATTTTTCTGATAGCCCCTTTAAATTTTTCTTCTAACATGGCAGAATAAAAAACACTTTATAAATGCTGGGATAACAGGTCTTTTTTCTATTGTAGTTCCCCCAAATTGTAGTATTTTCCACATAAACAGGCATAAAGATATCTTGATGAAATTATCCACATCAGCTTCTTTCAGGAAAAAGCTCAAGGTGACTCCTAACTGCTGTCCAACCAGACACACACAGGGCATGTGGAAGAGTCCACGTATCAATAACCCCAGGCAGTTACAGGATGCTCCACTCCCATAGTTTGTCACTGGGAAATTTAAAAGAGGTATTTAGAAATGTAAACACAAGTTATTTTCAAACATTAGAAAGTAGTGATGATGAATCATCAGTTTTAAAAATTTCAGAATGTGGAGATCGGAAAACTGCTGAAAAATTTGTAAGTTTTCAGGTCAATGTACAGATAACTTTCAAATTATAGATTTTGGTACACATACATACACTATTATTTCTTTTTTGGGTGCACTCCACAAGAGTCCTCAAATTCTACATACCAAGTATACAGAAATTGGGAGCAAGAACAGAAATCTCTCAAGATGATTTTTTAAAATATGCGAATCCTCCTTGAATATAATTCTCTTAAGAATGAGTCTAAATATCCATTTGGTTTCCTCAGTAATTGGATTCTAATAGGCAAACATCTGCCCAAGTCACTAACCATCCCACTCCACAAAAAGCACACTAATTGTCCAGTGAATTAATAAAATCCACACGTGGAGCTTTCTTTCCTGGGAATGTTGCATTCAGGGAGACTTCTCCCAAGTGTCACTCTTGGTCAGTATGCAATTTTCAAGAAGAGAGCAAAAATAGAAAACAAGAAATTATTCATTTATACGAAAGTAAACATTAAATTTTAGTAGCTCTTATTTTACTATAATAAATCTAATGTTGGACATCAAAGATGCCACATCTGTTGTCAACTGCTTTTCATCAAGGTCTGATGAGCCTTGCCACGGTAGACACCATCATCACCCATGCCACGAAGCAGTGATGTTAAGCTCCAAACAATTGTCAAAGGAAAGCAGATTCACTTTAAATGACTCTGAGCTCTCCATGTTTGCCTGTTTGTTCAAAGCACTAGTCCCAGCGTCTTGATCTGTGTTACCCAAAACCAGGGCCACTAAGTCACCAGGTAATTACTTAATGATACATCTAAATTCACTTAACAAATTTAGTTCCTCAGTTGCACTAGACACAGTTCAAGTGTCTACTGGCCACATATGGTTAAGAAACAGTTCTGTTGGACACCGCGGTGAAGCTCGGTTAAATATATGTCAAATGAACGAACATTCTCTAAGACTAACATGCTGATTTCACGTTATCTAACAAGTGAAATAGCTAGCCTTGTCTGACAAGAAAATAAGACAGATAAGAACGACAAACTACGTGGATTTCATATTCCCAAATCCTAAGTCATTCGGCTTCTTTTCTAACCTCACGCCCCGAGAAAAGCACACTGAACTCATCACAACTCCCCTTTTTCCTGCTCCGCAGCCCGGCCCTGACTTCCCGGGCCTCCCGGCCGGCCCCTTCCGCTTTCCAGGAGCCACCGCGCCTCCAGGGCGCCTCCCCGACCCCGCCCACGCCTCCGGCCCCGCCCACGCCTTCCGGCCCCGCCCACGCCTCCGGCCCCGCCCCGACCGGACCGAGCGGGCTCCGCGCCCGGAGGCAAACCAGGGCCCTCGGCTCCGCTGCCGGCCCCGCGCGCCCACGGCCCGTCCAGCCCGGACGCCCGGCCCGGCGAGGGCGCCAGGCCGCCGGCCACGAGCCCGCGCGCGGGAGTGTCGCGGCGCCCGGACAGCCGCGCTCACCTCGTAGAGCGCCTGCACCATTTCCACCAGGACCCACTGCTCCGCGGCGGTCGCCATCCTCAGCCGCTCGGGCTTCCTTCCGGGAGGCGGGTCTCAGGGACGTCAAACCGCGCGGCGCCGGCCGGTGACGTCAGCGTCTGGGCGGGGCGGTCAGGCGGGGCGCCGCCCCTCGCGCGTGCGCACTGGCGCCGGGGCTGCGGCGGGAGAGCCGGGTCGGGCCGCGGGGAGGGACCGCGGGCTGCCGGTCGGCCGGTTCCTGCGCTGCCCGGTGCCTCGCCCCTTGTTGGGCTGCGGGCGGATGGAGTAAATACACGGCCCTCGGCCTCGGCCTGCATTTGAGCGCTAGGAGTGATACTAATGGGATGGGAAACCATGATCTTTACTTTTAAATTACGTAAGCAATCCCAGAATGTATTATCATCCAAAATACAGAAATAGAACTAAAACAGCTAACTCTTCCACGGTGCTTCCTGGCTGTCCCGGGCTGGGTGTTGCGGTATTGCATAGAAGTAGGTGTGGAACCTTCCAGTGTCTTCGCTGTCCGACGGAAGAAAGGCCAACATACAGAAAATGTTATGACTTTATTTGAGCCAAAATTTTGAAGATTGAGAAAACATTCCACAGAATGGCAGTGTGGCAGCTCATTTTATAACTCGGAATCAGGAGGTTGAGAAAGGTTGGGTGAAATCCCCTGGCTGTAGATGACTGAGGCTGGGGAAGGGAGCACAGTTAATCTCTAGGATTGGGTCAAACGTAAAATGGAGCCCTAGCCGGTTTGCTCAGTGGTTAGAGCCTCAGCTTGCAGGCTGAAGGGTCCCAGGTTCAAGTCCAGTCAGGGACACATGCCGGGGTTGTGGGCTCCATCCCCAGTGGGGGGGCAGGCAGGAGGCAGCCAATCAATGATCCTCTTTCATCATCGATGTTTTAAAAAAAAATACATTTTGTTGATTTTTTACAGAGAGGAAGAGAGGGATAGAGAGCTAGAGACATCGATAAGAGAGAATCATCGACCAGCTGCCTCCTGCACATCCCCTACTGGGGATGTGCCCACAACCAAGGTACATGCCCTTGACTGGAATCGAACCTGGGACGTCAGTCCACAGACTGACGCTCTATCCACTGAGCCAAACCGATTTTGGCATCATCATCATCGATGTTTCTATCTCTCCCTCTCTCTCTCTTCCTTCCTCTGATATCAATAGAAATATATTTTTTAAAAAGTAAAATAGAGAGACACACACTTTTACATTAGTAAGTGAAGGGAGTTAACAATCAGCATCCTATATAATCCTATATAATAAAGTGGTAATGTGCAAATTGCCCCCATGCCCATGTGTCACAAGATGGCTGCCCCCACGTTGTCAAAAGATGGCCTGCAGGGGAGGGCAGTTGGGGGTGATTGGGTCAGCAGGGGAGCAGTTAGGGGACTAACCCGGAAGTCAGACATCCCCCGCGAGGGCTCAGACTGGAGAGGGTGCAGGCTGGGATAAAGGACACTCCGCTCCCAGAGCGCAAATTCCCTACACCAGGCTAGTTAATAGAGATGGTATGCAGGCAACAAGGTAACAATGAGAAATCTTGTGCTGATGATTGTGCCTTCTAAGGTTTTAGAAAGGAAAGTTACTGAAATTTCAAACATTTGTTATTACAGATGAAAAGAGAATAGACAGGACTCACTTAAGCTAAAAATTTATCGTTATCAAGAAGGATAAATGGCCCTAACCAGTTTGGCTCAGTGGATGGAACATCGGCCTGCGGACTGAAGCATCCCAGGTTCGATTCTGGTCAAGGACATCTATCTTAGTTGTGGGCATATCCCCAGTAGGGGGTGTGCAAGAGGCAGCTGATTGATGTTCCCCTCTCTATCCCTCTCCCTTCCTCTCTGTAAAAAAAACAAAAACCAACAATAAAAATACATATTAAAAAAAGAAGAAGAAGGAGGACAAATGCCTGGGACTAGATTACCCGCCATGTGCTTACTTTCTGTCACCATGTTTATAAGGCCTCACATGCCCTCTCACCCCTCAAAGATGTCAGGTTCAGATTACAGCACTTCCTTACTGTAAACAATAACCCTCACCCTCACTCTTGCCCTCATCCACCACCTCACCCTCATCCTACCCCTAGCCCTAACTCTAACACTAATGTTAAAATAACCTCAACCTGACCCTAACCCTAACCCTAACCCTGGTCCTAACCCTAACCCTAAACCTAGCCCTAAACCTAACCCTAACCCTAACCCTAGCTCAAACCCAAACCCTAATTCTAAACCTAACCTTAACCCTAGCTGTATCCCTAATCATAACCCTATCCCTAAACTTAGCCCTAACCCTAGGGCTAATCTTAACTATAAAGCTAACCCTAACACTAGGGTTAAACCCTAAACTAACCCTAAACCCTAAACTAACCCTAACCTAAAATCTGACACTAACCTAACCCTAACCATAATCCTATCCTGAGCCCTAACCCTAACGTTACCTCACCAGGAGATTCCAATGTGCAGACAAGGAACCAGATGCTGACTCTAACACTATCACTCACCTTAGCCTTAGCCTTAAGCCTAACACAAGCCCTATCCCTAACCCTAATTCTAACCCTAACCCTAATCCCAGCCCTGGCCTTCACCAAAACACTAACTATGATACTAAACCCTAAACATAGCAAGAATCTAACCCTAACCCTATCATTAACACATGTCCTAGCCCTAGCTTTAACCCTAGTCCTAGCCCTAACCCTAACCATACAATAGCCTTCACACTAACATTAACCCTATACCTAATCATAAACATAACACTAACCATAACTTTAAGCCCAGCTATAACCCTAAACCTAATCCAACCATAAAACCTAACACTAATTCTTGCCCTAGCTTAGCCCTAGCCCTAACCCTTCCCCTAACCCTTCCCCTAACCCTAACTCTCCAAGTGATTCCAATGTGCATCCAAGGATCCAGATGCTAACCCTAACCCTAAACCTAACCCTAGCTCTAGTTCTAACCTAAACCCAAACCTTAATTTTAATCCTAATCATGTCCCTAGCTTTGTGCTGAGCCTTTATTTTATAGCCTGAGGTAAAATGGTACTGGTCACCATAGTTACAATGTTCTTGTGAGTGTCACTTGTTTTGGCAGCACTTGTTGCACCTCTCACAGCCCATTAGCTACCTGGGAAGGATCTAGTGAGCAGCATAAGGTCAAGCTTAATTATGCTAAGAGGGCTCTGCCCAGTGCTTGCACCTGCTTGCCGGCACTTGCCTCACTTGCACCCATTGCCAGTGCTGGAGCTGCCACTTGCACCACTTCTAGCACCTGGCGCTGGCCCTGATCTCTCAGTGCCATCAGCAGGTGCAAGTGGCTGCTGATCCTGAGCACCCCTCAGGGCTTCTCCACCTCCCCTGCTCCTGAGGGGTGATCAGGGCAGCAGCTGCTTGCAGCCGCTGATGGCACCAGCCCCGCTGGCACCTGCTGCTGGCGCTGGCCCCAATTGCCACATGCCTTCAGCCGGTGTGAGCAGGGCAGGCACTGTCAGTGTGTGGGAACAGTGGCAACAGGAGTGGGGCTGCCAGCACACAGGGGCCTGGGGGCTGCGGTGGGAGGAGTTGAGCAGGGGTGTGGAGGATGGGCTGAGGCCCACCCCTGTTTCTACCACAGCCTCTGGCCTACAGTTCCTTTCAAGGTGCACAAATTCATGCACTGGGCCCTCAAGGGTATATGATAATTTTCTTTCTGGATAGAATGTAACAACATGAAATCTCACTTATAAGTAGAGATCTTATCCTATTATCACATTAAACGCCATGTCAGTCACCAGTGACTGACATTATAGTTTTCGTCTGGTCCTCATCAGTCACTGGTGCAGCCAGCATATTGGTGAAATCGTATATTGCAGGCTGAACAAAAAGGAAAACAAGCTTGATGCTTAATGTGTTAAAAACAGAAACAAATACAACCCGTAAGATAAATGAGTACTCCCAAAAGGAGGGACTGGGACATTAGCCTGGAATCTTATCCCACACTAACACAGAACAGCAAAGGACCTTGGGTTCTGAGTGGCACAAAGCACAAACAGCAGAGACAGGTTCCCTGTGTTCATAAAATGGACAATAGTAAACCGAGTCCCCAAAAGATAAGAACTTCCTTAACCAAAGTTACATTACAGACAGGTAAATCTATTACTAGATAAGAATTTGGGGCAGCGGATGCCTTGAGAAGGAGAGCAGGGAGGGTCTCAGCAGCTGCTGGGAAGTTCCTGAAATTCCTGCCATGGGTTCAGCCTGCCACAAGCAGCGGGATATGCCCCATCTTTAAACAAACTAAGCCAAACAACAAAAAGATACAAAACAACAATCAACAGAGACACTCTTATATACAACTAGAGGCCTGGTGCATGAAATTTGTGCATGGGTAGGGTCCCTAGGCCTGGCCAGCAATCAGGGCCGATTGTGGCCTTCTGGCTGCCAGACAGGGCCTTCCTTCATTCTGCATTACCCCTTGGTGGTCAACACATGTCATAGCAAGTGATTGCCCAAGGGGACAATTTGCACATTAGGCTTTTATATATAAAGACCAGAGGCCCGCCGGGACCGGTTTGGCTCAATGGATAGAGCGTCAGCTTGGGGACTGAAGAGTCCCGGGTTCGATTCCGGTCAAGGGCATACCTTGGTTGCAGGCATATCCCCAGTAGAAACTCTCATCGATGTTTCTAACTCTCTATCTCTCTCCCTTCCTCTCTGTACAAAATCAATAAAATATATTAAAAAAAAAAAAAAAAAAAAAGACCAGAGGCCCAGTGCACAAAATTCATGCACGGGGGTGTGTCCCTCAGCCCAGCCTGCACCCTCTCTAATCTGGAACTGCTGGCTTCCAACGGTTCACCTGCCTGCCTGATGGTCCCTATCTGCTTCTGCCTGCCAGCCTGATCACTCCCTAACCACTCCCCTGCCAGCCCGATTGACACCTAACTGCTCCCCTGCTGCCCAATTGCCCCGAACTGCCCTCTCCTGCCAGCATGGTTGCCCCCAAATGCCCTCCCCTGCAGGCCTGGTTCTGCCCAACTTTCCTCCCCTGTAGGCCTGGTCCCCACCAACTGCCCTCCCCTCCAGGCCTGGTCCTCCCAACTACCCTCCCCTACAGGCCTGGTCACCCCTAACTGTTCTCCCCTGTAGGCCTGGTCCCCTACCCCCAACTGCCCTCTCCTGCTGGCCTGCTCCCTCTCAACTCCCCTCCCCTGCAGGCCTAGTCCTCCCCAACTGCCCTCCCTTGCAGGTCTGGTCCCTCCCAACTGCCCTCCCCTGCAAACTTGGTCCCCCTCAACTGCCCTCCCCTGCTGGCAATCTTGTGGCAGCCATCTTGTGTCCACATGGGTGTGGCCATCTTTGACCACATGAGGGCAGCCATCTTGTGTAATGGAGTGATGGTGAATTTGCATATTACCTCTTTATTATATAGAAACACATCCATAGACAAGAGCTTCCCATCATACTTTCTCAAACACTAATCTCCACTTGTCTCAGTTGAGAGGATATTAAATAGCAAGGCCAAGTAGTATTACAGTAAAATACCCTTTTCCTTTTTTTTTCATTGGCGGTAAGGGTAATTAGCCCAATATCCCAAAATCCATCAATGGATAGAGCCACCAGCACCAGGCAAAGTTACACCAGGCAAAAACCACCCTAACATACAATATTTACAAGTTTGAACAACACACAGACAACCGTGTGTAGCTTACCCTGAACAGCCAGACCTTACCCTGCACAGCCATAACTTACCCTGCACAGCTAGACAGAATAACCAGGTAAAGACCTTGAAGGGTGCTTGCAACCAGGAGCTGGTCAGGCTCACCCCTGACGGAGGCAACTGACAACTAACTTCCCCCATTACAGTTACAGAAGCTGGATTCAGTTTGGGTTTTAGGTGGGACGACAGGGATTACTGAAGCTGCGCTGGGACTCAAAATGGGAAAATTCCTGGAAGCACTGCAAATAAAAGATTCCAGGCCTCACCCCTGGGAACACCCAGTGCAGGAGAGCAGCAGGTCATCTGTGAGAAAAGCAGGCCATCTTTCCTGTCATGAACAGTGTAGACAGCTGCCATGTTGGCCGCAGAGCTTGCAGCTCCCTGGGGGCCGCCATCTTAAAACAGCAAAGGCCAGCCCCTCCCTTTGAATTAGCCAATCATGAAAGACTGTGCGCCTGAGCTCCAATTAAGAGCAAAGAACAGGTCCCGTGCGTAAGGGATTATAAACTCAAGCAGCCGTCTGCTAGGTGTGCACATGCTTCCAGACCATGTGTGTGCACCCTTCTCCATAGAAGTAAATATGTTTGCCTTGCTGCCTGGCTCCGAGTGTGTTTTGTGTTCTCCCAGGACCCCTGACTTGTGGGGCTAGCATTATTTCTTACATCATCCACAAGCATCTGCTCTGCACCCCATAAAGCCAGCCGCTTGTATTGGGCAGCAGAGGGCACAGGTTATGTGAGAAAGTGGGGATCACAGGCCTGGGAAGTGGGCACGGGATGAGCACTACAGTGATCTGGCTGGCGGGAGGGGTCACCGAAGCAGAGTCACAGGGGCTGGGCTGTGAGAGCAGGTGCCTCCTAGACTGGATTGTTTCAGCCACAGGTTGTAAATCATTCCAAATCCTCAAGTGCTGGTTTCTTTTTTGCTTAACAGTTTCATCCTCAATTTGTCTCTTTATTATAAACTAGAGACCCAGTGCACGATACTCCTGCACGAGTGTGGTTCCTAGGCCTGACCAGCGATCGAAGAGTGAGCATCTGGGGTGGAAGGTTAGGTCCCAGCTGACTTCTGGCCCTGGGCAGCACTTGGGCCCAAGGTCCTCCGAACACCCCTTCCCCCTCCAGAGTCACAGTGCCCACCGGAGTCCCCACGTGGAGAGGCGGTGAGTGCGGCCAGTTGCTGCGGGCCAGGGTGCAGCGTGGGCCTTGTAGACTGGCTCCTTTGCGAACCCATGGGGAGCCCGACCGGCCCCTGCGGTCCCAGCGGCTGTAGCCGGGCTCACCTGGCAGAGGCCATGCGGGTGCAGGCAGCACTCCTCAGGGTTCCGCTGTGCCCAAGCACTGGCACCCCAGGGAAGGTCACAAGGAGAGTGAGAGCGAGCTAGGACACTCCGCGTTCTCACCCATCCTTAGTCCCCATCACCCCCACGGCCAGGTAGCCTGCAAGAGGTTGCAGCATGCCACTGATACCTGCCATGTTAGCACTGCCCCCTGGTGGTCAGTGCATATCATAGTGAGCGGTCAAACTCCCAGTCTCCCAGTTGAACTCCAGGTAAATGACCACCAGAGGAGACAGTTTGCACATTAGGCTTTTATTATATAGGATAATAGTCTACACACTTCATTTTACTAAGAAACTTCCTCAGCTAGTTATCCAAGTGCATCACTTGCAAGTTCTGCTTTCCATATAAATATAGGACACAATTCGGCCAAGTTCCTTCCCACCATATGCACAAGGACTGCCTTCCCTGCAATTTCCAATAACGTCATTTTCTCCTGCACCCTCAACAGAAATGCCTTTATTCACTCTTCATCCTATTCACGATGAGAGATGCATTTTCTGAGATAACAGAAACTTTCTCTACCTGCTCCTTCTGTGTTCCTTCCAGGCTGGTGGCTCTAGACATTCCTTGGCTTGCGGCTACATCACTGATCTCTACCCTAATCCTACATGACTTCCTCCTCTTTCTTTATGTGTCTCTCCTCTTTGTTTCCTAGAAGGAAACTTGTTACTGGATAATCCAGGATAATTTCATTTTGGGATCCTTAATTACATCTGCTTATTTGCCTTTTGCAAAAAAGGTCACACTCATGGGTTCTGGGAGCCAGGACATGGAGATGCCTTTTTAGGGCCACCATTCAACCCACCACAGCCTCCTTCCCTTCCCGATCCCACCACTCTGCTCTCCCTCCTGTTTTTCTTGAGAATGCTTTAATAAACTACTTTCACAAAAATTCTTATCTCATGGTTTGCTTCTGGGAGCTAAACCCAATAGAGTTATATCTGGAGTCTATATTTTATTCCATTCATCTGTTTGTTTGCACCTATTAAAATACGATATGGCTTTTAAATATTAAATTACTTATTTTGAGATATATGTAAATTCATATGTAGTTGTAAGAAATAATACAAGATATCTTATATGCCCTTTGCCCAGTTTCCCCTGATGATAACATTTTGTAAAGCTGTAGTACAATATTACAACAGGGTATTGACATTGATACCCTCAAAATCCAGAACCCTGTCCTTCCCACCAAGAGCCCTCACTAGCCTTTTGTAGCCACATCCACTTCCCTTCTTCCGCTCAGTCCCCAGCCCCTGGTGCCTACTAATCCCCATTTCTATAGCTTTGCATTTTCAGAATCTATATATATAAAAGCCTAAGCAACCATCTGCTCACTGGACCAGTAGCTATGCTGCACACTGACCACTAGGACTCATGTGGAAACACAGGAGCTGCCGAACTGTGGGGACTTGGCAGCTGTGGTTCTCTGGTGATGCACCTGGACCAGAGAGGAGGGAGCCATGTTCTGGGGTGTGTCACCCAAGAACCACATCTCGAAATCTGGGACCCCTTGGGGGATGTCGGAAAGCCAGTTTTGAGTTTCGGCCCAATCCCTGCAGGCCAGGCCGAGGGACCCCACCTGCCAGAGGGACCCCACTCTCTTCACAGATGCTCTTCGAGCCGCAGTGCCCCCCAGGTGCGGCCACTGGGGACGGACCATGGGAGGTTGGCTCCAGGGCGTATCCAGCCTGTTTACCCAGTCCCGCCCCACCAGCCACCTTCTAATTAATTTTCTTCCAACGTGCATGAATCCGTGCACCGGGGCACTAGTGTTATATAATGGAGTCAGACAACAGGAGACCCCTCAGGCATTGGCTTTTTAAATCCCACATAATCTATAGGTCATGTCAAAGAGCTATGGGCCCAAAGCCAGGAGCTCTCAACCCTGTGACCTAAGATTGATGCTCTCCATAAAACGTAACAGACACTCAACAGTGCTGTTTTCCTGAGGCGAGGTGAAGTGAGATAAAAGAAATAGACAAATAAAAGTAATTCAGCATACTTCCCCAATGATTTGGAGGTTGCATGTATCAGTAGTTATTCTCCTTTTCATTTCCGAGTTGTATTTCACGCTGTGGATGTGCGACGGCTTGTCAGACCGCTCCCATGTTGAAGGCTCTTGGGTGGTTTCCATTTGAGGCGATTGGGAATAAAGCTATCATGAACATGTGTGTAGTTTTGGTGTGAATATCAACTTTCATATCCCTGGGATACCTTCCTAGGAGTGCAACTGGCGGGTCATCTGGTAAGCATAGTTTCACAGGAAACTGCCGAACTATGCTCCATGGTGGCTGTGACTATTAGCAGCCTCACACACAGCGTGGGAGTGACCCATTGCCCTGCACCCGGGTGCTGTCACTGTCTCACTGCTCATTCTGGCCTGTGTGCATCGCGGTTTTGATTTGAATTACCAAGTGAAGACAGCCAAGGTCTCTCTGTCACCTCCGGGGAAATGTCTGCTCAGGCCACTTGCTCCTTTATTAATTGGATTGCTTGTTATTTACTGTTTAGTTTTGAGAGATTTTGTGTATTCTTGTTACAATTCCATATTGTTTAAATGCACTCTACCTCTCCCATGGCCATTTGCTCAGTGGTCGGAGCATCGGCCCATGGGCTGAAGTTCACTTCCAGTATCTTGGTTGCAGGCTCGATCCCTGGCACCCGTCAGGGTATGTGCAGGAGGCGACCTATTGCTGTGTCTCTCTCACATCCATGTTTTTCTGTTTCTCCCTTTCTCCCCTCCCTTCCACTCTTTCTAAAACTCAATGGGAAAATAAATAAATACGCCGTAGCACTGTATTTTGTTCTTGGTGAATGTGTCAATTCATTTGGCTCACCGGACACATATTCAACCACCTCTCCTCCTGTCCTCTCTGCTATAAAGGTAAGAGACCTAGCCATGTTCCGGGGTGGTGATAGGTGAGGGTCAGTGAGACAGGGGAGCTATTTCCACTTTGGGAGCATAAGGAGAGTTGCTGTGATGGCCTTGCTCCAGTTTTTGTGTGGACAGCTGTTTTAGTTCCCTCAGGTACCTACCTGGGGGTGCAGTGCTGAGTGGTGAGGTTAACTCTGTGCTCAGGATTTTGAGGAACTGCCAAACTATGTTCCAAAGCTGCGGCATCATCTTACATCCCTACAAGCAATGTACGTTGGTTCCAATTTCTCCACAGCATGACCAACATTTGTAACATCTCTCTGTGTGGGTATAAAATGGCATCTCATAGTGAGTTTGAAACAATGGGTCCTAGGCAGTCTGTCAAATTAAGCAGGGGCAGGGTGGAATCATATGAGCGTTTATTCCAATAATCCCGGCAGTGTGGGAGAGCAGCGGGTCACCCCGGAAACTCTGCTCTGACCCCCTCGCCAGTGGAGGGAGCAGATAGCTGTGTGCAGCTGTGAGCTGCAAGTGTCACAGGGAAAGGGGAGGGAGGGTCTGCCGTCCAGCCTCTGGAGCTCAGGTCCAATAACGAGGTGGCCAATCCATGATGCCACACACAGACCAGCCCGTTCCCGGGAGCGGAGAACGGTCAGCGTCCTGAGGCAACTCCAGGAGGAGGTCAGGGTCCCGGCACAGCCACCAAATCACAGCATGCCCTGTCCTTGGTCTGCTCCCAGAATGCACTTCTTTTCAGAGTCATGGACCCACTGAGGCATCTTATCTCTCCACAGCCTTGTTCCCCCTCAGGGTCCCAGGTCTGAGGGGAAACCTCTCCTCCGTCGTCAGTGAGTGAGCATCACTAGGCATCATCAGCCCAGACCCTTCCCCTCAGCTCCACACCTATTCATTCAACAGGACGGCGCTCAGTGCAGCCTTCTAGATGTAACCAACTTCCCCATCGCAAGCCAGCACCTAGTCTCTCAGCACCACCTCAGGGGATGAGAGCTGGAGAAGTGAGAATGGAGAGGGGATATGCCTGGTGCAAGGGTGGACCGTTAGGTGGCGTGCCTCAGGAGCCATTCACTGGGCTAATGCATAGACTTTTCTGGAACCACCTGGCACTTGTCCATCTGCCACTAGGACATTTCCGGGAATTGGCACCCTGTGGGCCACCCACTGCTGTCTCCAACTTAAAAAATAAAAACAACCCAAAACTGAAGAAAGTTCTATAACTACACATGTTGTAAGTTCAAAGCGGATACAATAGTAACAACAGAAATAATACAATTAAAATGGAGAAAATAATTTAAATAAAATTTTAATTATTCAAAGAAAATATACAAATGGTCAACAAGCACATGGAAAGTTGCTCAGTATTATAGATCATTAGGAAAATGCAAACCAAAACAACAGTGGGGCAGCTGCACTCAGAAAGAAGGTGCATGTTGAAACAGACCGAGGAGATCGCCTGAGGAATGGAGAGGACGAGGCTGGTAGGAATGTTAATTACTGAGAATTCTAGATGTGGAATTCATTTCCCTCACTCATTTACCCATCAACATATAGTTACTGAGCCCTTTCTTAGGGACGACAGATACAGAAATGCTCCATGGTTCACTTTTTAGTTATGATTAGTCTATTATCCAACCTTATAAACGAGGGACATGGCCATGCAGGTATCTAAGCATGTATTATAGTTTAATGTCATGGAGAAAGGAAGGTGCATTTAGAGATAAAGGGTTACAGAGAGCATCCAGTGACGGCCTCTCTGAAGACATGTTGTCATAAAGGGATCTCTCAGAAGTGGAACAATAAAGCGAAGAGATACAAAATAGGGGCAAAGGTACAGAGATAAAAGAATCAGTTTAGGAATTGCAAATTCCTAATACTTAAATTCAAATACTTAAGTTCCAGAAAGAAGCACATAGGAAAAAGTGGGAGAAAGCGACCTAAGACATCTATTTATATAAAAGTTTAAGCAACTGAACCACTGAATAACCAGAACAACCGGAACGACCAGTCACCATGACACACACTGACCACCAGGGGGCAGACACTCAGTGCAGGAGCTGCCCCTGGTGGTCAGTGCACTCTCACAGCAGGAGCACCACTCAGCTGACCGACCCATCCTGGTGGCCCACCGGCCTGGTGACAGCCACTCCCTCCCTCAGTAGTCCTGCAGGTCCAATCCCTGCTTTCCTGGTTCTGATTTTTATGTCACAGACTGGGAAGAATTAACGTGATATTAATCTACTGTTTCATAAGATGAATGTATGATTAATTAATGCACTGCTCCCAGTACCAAGGAGTGGCGATACGCTCTGGGTTATCATGAATATAAAATGGTTTAATAACCATGAAGCGCCAGCACAGAATTAGACAGCGATTACTGGAAGTTGTCATTAGGAAAGTCCAGTTTCAGTGGGGACAGGTGTGCAGGGAGCCTGTGCCGAATTTTGGAGGGTTTGTGCAGGGCCAGCGGAGGGAGTGCCTGCTGAGAGGGGACCAGGCATGCCTGCCATGGCTGCCTCTGTGTCATTAGGATGAAGACAGCATTTGCACCACCTCGAACAGAAGTGTGGCCAGGGCACAGTGCGGGGGACTCAGGACATGCTCACAGTTTTGTCTCCCTTCTTCCTCCCGGGTCGAGGGCGAAGAGTTCAAGGAAGGAGATGATGCTTGTCCGGTCCACTTTGGCCAGTGACTATGCGGACCCTCTGGTGACTGACCACCTCTGTGTGTGTGGCTCCTTCCCTCAGTGCTCTCAGGTGAGTCACTCCCCCTCTCTTGACCTTAGTCCTCTCCCGATCTTACGTCAGGGCTCGCTGAGATTCCCTGCGCCGGACCCACGCTGTGGTTGCACAGCCGCCTGTGCCCTGGCTGCCTGAGGTGGGTTGGCGTGGACTGAGGCGGCCTGGGAGACAGGTTAGACGGCCCAGTAGGAAGTGGGCAGGGCTTTGCTCATATGACGCAGCATGTCGGTCCAACTGGTAGGTGCTCAAGCGTGGAGCCACTCGGTGGAACCGACTCCACATCCCTCAGGGTTCCTACCATCTGACATTTACCTAATTTGGTCTCCGTCTTGTACAAAGTGCCCTAACAATGCAGGCACAGCCCCTCCCAGGTGGAGCCCCAAGTCCCTCCTTCACCCAAAGTGAGCTGGATTCAATCAGATTTTTAACACGAAACTCTCTCAGGTCTTAACCTCGAGCTTTCCAACAGTTAGTTTTATTTTTACATCTCAGCCCGAGGAAACGAGCAACCGCTCCTTCTTCCTTCCAAACGGTGAGTGCTCAGGTGCTGGCAGCGCTGATGCCGAACGCAGAGTGCATCTGGTTGGAGGGAAATGGTGCCGGAGCCAAGGAAAGCAGGCGTGTCCCGTAATTCCTGGAGTCACTTGATTAGAATGAAGCGCAGGGTTTCTGGAGGCAAACATCGTGGGACGAGTTAGGCAGCCTCCTGACCTCCTTTCTGCGTGCCTGGGCCGGATTGTGCAATGCCGGCCTGCACGTTTGAGGCGTTTACAAGGCCACGCATCTCAGCACTGCTCCCTTCGTGCTCCTGTGATTCACACCTGGAGCTGTGTGTCCAGGAGAGTAAAGAGTTTTCCCGTCCAAACCAGTGCTGTTGACATAGGCGTTCTAAGACCTTTCAGAATCCCAGAAGGAATGAGCAGGTGGTTAGAAATTTACTAACATGCCTGAAACATTGTAAGGGAAAAGAGCAAGGTAGTCAACCATAGCAGTAATCACAGAACAGTGTTGCTCGTGGCTGTTATTTGTGGGTTGTGAAAAATAACCACCCATTTTTTGGGCAGTTTTAGGTTCACAGAAAAATTAAGCAGAAAGTACAGAGATCTCCCTATAGAGGCCAGCCCCCCACTTCGCCCCCCTGGGAATAACCCTCCAGAGTGGAATGCTGTTACCACCGATGAATCCACACTGACACAGCATCGTCACCCAGAGCCCATGGCCCACAGAAGGTCCACGCTTGGTGCTGGCCACTCTGGGTTTGGACAGGTGTGAGACGACCTGTTTCCTCCGCTGTGGGCATGCAGAGCAGGCTCGCTGCTCCATACCTCTGTGTCTGCCTGTTCACCTCCCTGGACAGCCACGGAAGTCTGAGTCGTCTCCACAGTGTTATCTGTTCCAGAAGGTCATAGGACTGGGATTATACACTGAGCAGCCTTTTCACATTGGCCTCTTCACTTAGTGATGCGCATTAGGTTTCCTCCATCTCTTCTCGTGACGTGAAAGTTCATTTCTTTTTTTTCAAATATATTTTATTGATTTTTTACAGAGAGAAGGGAGAACGAGAGTTAGAAACATCCATGAAAGAGAAACATATATCACCTGCCGCCTGCACATCCCCTAACAGGGATATGGTTCATGGACCAATCCCTGTAGGTGCATGCCCTTGACCGGAATCGAACCTGCGACCTTTCAGGCCGCAGGCTGATGCTCTATCCACTGAGTCAGACCGGTTTCGGTAGAAAGTTCATTTCTTTTTAGCGCTAAATAATATTGCATTGTCTGGATGTGCCACAGTTTATTAATCCATTTACCAACTTAGTTGCTTCCAAGTTTTGGCAATTATAAATATTCTACAGACATTCTCGTGCAGATTTTAGGGGATCATATATTTTCAATTTATTTGAGTAAAAAGAAAAAAGCTCCACTCTGGGATTGTATGTTAAGAGTATTTTTAATATATCCCCAAACATAAGCATCCATTGTCAAATACATTATTGCTATTATTATTATTAACAGACTTATCTGTTAGATTAATAGAAATAAAAATGCAGTATACTGATGATGTAGTATAAAATTATAGGTTGAAACTTATATGGTGTTATTAACCAATGTCACCCCAATAAAATAAAAAAATAGAATAAAAAGCCATATATGACAAACCCACAGCCAACATCATACTCAATGGGCAAAAACTAAAAGCATTTCCTCTAAGAACAGGAACAAGACGGGATTCCCACTCTCACTGCTCCTGTTTATCATAGTGCTGGAAGTACTAGTCATAGTGATCAGACAACAAGAAAAAATAAAAGGCATCCAAATTGGAAAAGAAGTAAAATTGTCCTTATTCGCAGATGACATGATACTGTACATAGAAAACCCTAAAGACTCCATCAAAAATTATTAGACTTACTAAATGAATTGGCAAGGTAGCAGGATACAAAATCAGTGCCAAGAAATCTATGGCATTTCTATACACCAATAATGAATTTATTATTGTTCATTATTGGTGTATAGAAATGTCATAGATTTTTACGCTGAACCCCAATTCCAACCCCACTTCCAACTGCACAGAAAGAGAGACTAAAAAAGCAATCCCATTTAACATCGCACCAAAAAAATTTAGATACTTACCATGTTCATGGATTGGCAGAATAAACATCATTTAAATGTCCATACTACCCAAAGCAATCTATAGATTTAATGCACTCCCCATTAAAATATCAACAGCAAATTTCACAGACCTTGAAAGAACACTCCAAAAACTCATCTGGAATAATAATAATAAAAAGACCCCGAATAGTCACAGTAATCCTGAGAAAGAAGAATAAAGTAGGAGGGATCTCAATACCAGATTTCAAACTGTATTAGAAAGCCACTGTTCTCAAAACAGCCTGGTACTGGAACAAGAACAGACAGACAGACCAATGGACTAGAATAGAGTATCCAGATATTGACCCAAACCACCATGCTCAATTAATATTTGACAAAGGAGGCATGAACATACAATGGAGTCAAGACAGTCTCTTCAACAAATGGTGCTGGGAAAATTGGATAGATACATGCAAAAAAAAAAAAAAAATGAAACTAGACTTCCAACTTACACCATACACAAAAATAAACTCAAAGTGGATACAGGACTTAAACACAAGACAGGAAACCATTAAAATACTAGAGGAATCCACAGGCAGGAAAATCTCAGACATATGACGAAAGAACTTCTTCACTGATACTGCTCCTAGGTCAATGGAAGCTAAAGAGAAAATAAACAAATGGGACTACATCAAAATAAAAGGCTTTTTCACAGCAAAGGAAACCATCAACAAAACAACAAGAAGCCCCACTACATGGGAGAATGTATTTGCCAACAATATCAATGATAAGGGTTTAATCACCAACATTTACAGAGAACTCATACAACTTAACAAAAAGAAGATAAACAACCCAATCAAAAAATGGGCAACTGAGCTAAATAGACACTTTTCAAAAGAAGACATAAGCAAGGCCAAGAGATATGAAAACATGCTCAAAGTCATTAATCAGCAGAGAGAGGCAAATCAAAACAACAATGCGGTACCATCTTACACCAGTCAGAATGGCTATCATCAACAAATCAGCAAACGACAAGTGTTGGCGAAGATGCGGAGAAAAAGGAACTCATTTACACTGCTGGTGGGAATGCAGAGTGGTGCAGCCACTGTGGAAAACAGTATGGAGTTTCCTTAAAAAACTAAAAATGAAACTCCTATTTGACCCAGTGATCCCACTTCTAGGAATATATCCTAAGAAACTAGAAACACTAACCAGAAAGAAAAACCCCTACGTTCATAGCAGCTCAATTCACCATAAGATCTGGAAACAGCCTAAATGCCTATCAGCAGATGAATAGATTAAAAAATTGTGGTACATCTACTCAATGGAATACTATGCTGAGATAAAAAAGAAAGAGTTCCTACCATTTGCAGCAAGATGGATGGAGATGGAGAGCATTGTGCTAAGTGAAATAAGCCAGGCAGAGAAAGATAAACATCACACAATCTCACTCATTTATGGAATATAATGAATGGCATAGACTGATGAACACCGGAGAATGCCTTTACTGCCATGCTAGCAGTCAGCAGCTGTACAGTAATATAACCTGGGGTATTGGGTAAGTATTTCTGGACTTATGTTCCTAATCCTCCACGGGTGGGAGCCCTTACCTGGGCTGAGCCTCCTGCCCAAAGTAGTCACTGATGATACCAAACACCTTGGTCATCCAGGAGGTCCACGGGTGGGACAAGGAAGTATAATTACACAAGGGTCACCACCCAGCTGCCCTTCTAAATGACACAAAATCAAACCACTGCTCCTTTGTGTGTAAAATTAAAGAGAGGTTTCTGGCTTGTGAGGACATCAAAGGAAAGGACCATCACTACTTCCTCCTGGGAGAGGTGTAGAAAATGTAACAAAGACCTTGTCTGTACAAAAAGAAATTGACAGCCAGTTTAAAATGGAATTGCCATAGCCTAGATCAGTGTTTCCCAAACTTCTCTCATGATGAGAATCACCGGGTGGAGTTGTTAAAATACTGATTCCTGAATCCCAACTAAGAAGTGCTAAACTAGAATTTTTGGGAATATATTGGTAAAATTGTATACTTAACTATACATTCTCACTAAGATACTTGAAGGTCTCACTAAGTTCCTTGGAGGTTTATAGAAGATTCTTGAGTAACCTTATAATTGTAGTTTTAAACTCTATAGCCAGTATTTTTGCTTTCATCCATTTATTTCATTTGTGATATGTTTCTTTGTCTCCACATTTTGTCTGCTTCCTTGTGTTTGTTTTATGTATTGAGTAGCTGCTAAGTCTCCTTGAGTTGTGTGGTAGGTGTCCAGGACTCAGCCTCCCCAGTCACCCGAGGTAGACACTCTTGGCGCACCCCTTTGTGGGCAATGTGCACAATCTTGTTGTAGTTAACCCTTGATTGCAGTTGATGTCACTGGGAGGAATTGAACTCCAGGCTAATTGGCTGTGAGGACCAGCTGTGTCTACAGTGGAAGGACTGCTGTGCAGGAGACACCCTTATGGGGCAGAACTTGCTTCATGGGGCTTTGGTGCTCACTGAGTCTTCCCCTTGAGTGTGTCACTTATGAATGTGAAAAGTTGTAATCTGGTATGGTCTCACACTGACCACTGGGTACACTGGCTCTTGGATCTCCAAGGAGGTGCAAAGTCAGCCACTGCCTGGGTTCACCAGCAGGAGCTACAAAGAGATCTGCAGATTCATCCTCTTTGTATGGGTTTGGAAGTGCCCAGATGAGGCCCAGCTGTGTAGCAAGTCAGGTTGCTACTGCCAGATTGATTGCTTTGGGGCTCCCTCACCCAGCTGTTGCCTGTTAGACAGGTTTTAGGTTGATTAAGGACAAGCCATTCATATGCAAGAGCTGCTGCATACAGCTTGGGTGGGGTTGTAAAGTGAGTGGGGTGGGGTCTCAGGGAATCACCAGGGCAGAGCAAACAGCAATGGCTGCCAGTCAGCCCTGCAGTGGAGAGTTCCCTGCTCAGGATCAATGACCACTGCGGGAACCTTCATCAGAAAGACAGCCGCCCTTGCATTCCTGCCCTGATGCCAGACAGTCCAGTTTCTCCCCATATGTGTCTGGGTTCCCTAGCGCCCTCCCACCCCAACCCCCCAACCTGAACTGGAGTTCAGAGCAAACAAGAGTATGTGTCTCCCTCCCGATTGAAAAAGCAGCACACCTGGATGCCAACCCATTCCATGCCTCCACATCTCCTACCAGTCTCAATGCGCCTTCTTCTTTTCCTCTTTAGTTGTAGAACTCCACTCAGCCACTTTCTTGCAGTTCTGGATGATGTTGTTCTGTCTTTTAGTTGTAATTTTGATTTGATTGTGAGAGGCAGCAGTTCAGGTGTTTACCTATGCCACCATCTTGGTTCCTGTATTCCTGGGTCTTAAATCATTTACAGTCATACCTATGAACATACTCACATATATCTTTCACAAATAATTAGTGTTATTAACAGGCCCGTAAGATTTGAGCTCTGACAGGTGCTCCTAAAGAGTGGATGAAATATGCCCAGACGAAGGGAGAGAGTGCAAAGTCTGCTCAAGGAGCTGGAAGAAGACAAGCCGAGCAGCACAGAGGCCACGGGGCCAGGCGAGGGAGAGAGGCTCTGTGACTTCTGTTTTAATGATGTCTTAGGACAGTTCCTCGTCAGTATCTGAACAACGAGCATTCGGAGAGCTTTTTTTTCACAGATAAAAGCTGCACAAGGAGATTTTGCAAGAAATGAGTCACATTGGAAAATTGGGTAGATGTTATATGCATTTAGAGGGGTGTGTGTGTGTGTGTGTGTGTGTGTGTGTGTGAGGTGGGCATGCCCTGTGGATGATGCTGGGAGGGCGGTCATTTCTTTATCTATCTGGTACATATTTATGACCACTCACTGCGTGCCGGGCACTGTGTGAGGTCCTGGGAATGCAATAGGAAAGGAAGCTGCCTTTGTGGAGATTGCATTTGGTGGTGGGAACATCAGTGAAGGGCGAAAGATGAGGAGGCATAAATTATACAGTCAAGAACAATAAGTAGTGTTGGAATTAATTGCTATTCCCAAAAGCTTTCTGAAGCGTTTCTTTTGGTAACCCAAGTATGGATAAGGAAGAGTCCTGGCCACACGAGGAGAAAAAATCCAAGACCTGGCCAAGAGTGCCGGATGCGGTCCTCGTGCGGGGCTGCTAATGTCCTCCAAAATGCATCTGCTGAAATCCTAGACCCGGTCCCTCAGAATGGGGTTGTATTTGGAGAAAGGCCTTCGAAGTGGTAACCAAGTTAGAGTGAAGTCACTGGTGAGCCCGCTCCAGTCTGACTGGTGTTGAACAACGGGCCTTGAAAGGACTGACTCCATCCTGTCCCCTGGCCTCCATCTGAACGTAGGCACTCCATCTTGGTCCTGTAACCCCCATTTTGTAAGAACTGCCATTTAAACTTCCTATGACCACAGATGGTCCTTTGTTCTGTTAATTCCAGGAAGTAACCTTGCTATTTCTGAGTATGTGTCTCCCTGACCCAGCTTGCTTGAATGATGAAGAAAGTAAGGCATTTTTTTGGGGGGGAAGAGGAATAGGGGGAGGCTAGAAATACAGTCTTCTTTTTTAAAAAAAATATTTTATTGATTTTTAACAGAGAGGAAGGGAGAGAGATAGAGAGCTAGAAACATCGATGAGAAAGAAACATCGGCCAGCTGCCTCTTGCACATCCCCTACTGGGGATGTGCCCGCAACCAATGTACATGCCCTTGACCGGAATCGAACCTGGGACCTTTCAGTCTGCAGACCAACGCTCTACCACTAAGCCAAACAGGCTTTGGCTGCTTCTTCTTCTTTTCTCCTTCTTCTTCTTCTTCTTCTTCTTCTTCTTCTTCTTCTTCTTCTTCTTCTTCTTCTTCTTTTTAAAATAAATCTTTATTGTTCAGATTATTACAGTTGTTCTTCTCCCCCCCCCATAACTCCCCCCAACCTGGTTCCCACCCCACCCCCTGCCCTGCTAGCAATACATTCTTATCAGTCAATAGTCTAGCCACTGCCCCTTCTTTAATTATCTGGTTCTGCAAGACCTGTTTACCTAAGTACTACCCCATTTCAGAGAGGCCATAAACCATGAACGTACACAACCCCTGACCGGGTTATTAGCCCTGGCGCCAGGCCAGGCTTGAGATGTGGTCTCAGGGCCCCAGCCCAGCACACGGGCTTTTCGCAGACCCTCGAAAGGCCCGGAAGTCTGATCCTTACTTGCAGGCGGTTTTTGCCTTTATAAGCGATCCCGTGAGCTCATGAGGTTTGGAGAGGCATGAGCCCTCTCACGGCCCGGGCACGTGAACTAAAGACTCCGAATTCGGCTCATAAATGACAGCGTCTGCTCATCAGCTCCCTGGATTTCCAACAAACAGTGTGAGGGGAACTGACAGAGGACCTGGCCCAGGAGACGGCGTGAGGGCACTGGAGGAGGCGCCCTCTGAGGCCGCGGAGAGGCCTGGGGAGAGCAGGGCACGGTCCGGCGGGTGAAGCTGCCCAGGCCGCAGCGGGCGCTGCTGGGGAAGCCTGAGGAAACGAGCATGGTCACGGAAACCTGTTTTTCTCCTCCTCACCATCTGCACCCGGCTTGTTTTATCAAAAATGTTAACTATTGCAGAAGTTTCCCTTTTACACCCACTTTGACCCCCCTTCCATGCTCCCCCTCCGTGGCCGTCACCACACTAGTCTGCCCAGGGGACCCTGATGCTTGAGCCCGTCCCACCCTGAATCGGAACTCGGGAGCACACCGGCAATCAGCCATCACAGCAGCTCAGGCTTCTGGTGTCCGAAGGTCCAATCAGGGACCCACCACATGGGTGCCAGGCTGCCGTCCTCGGACTGAGGAGGGCTTGGTGGATGTGGGGAGACTTAGCAATCACCTGTGCTTGAACTCAGCTCACGCCCCAGGGGAGACGGGCACATGTAGGAGAGCTGCTGGGTCGCTGTGCCCCGAGGGCCAGGTGCCTTGGGCAAGTCTCACCGCATCCGTCCTACCACCCACAGGACTGGCAAGTGCCCATCACCCTGCACTGTGCCCACACAGCCCTCTCCTCCGTCCACCAGGTGCTGCAGAAACGCTGCTAAGTGGGGTGACTGGCACCCCGAGTGCGAGGGAGTGGAGTGCCGTCTTAGAGCCTCTCACAGGACTTCAGCTCAGTCTGTGCCTACCTTTCCCCATCGCCCCAGAGGTCATTATGTTCTTTCATAATTTTATGCTTTTGTATATTTATATCATTTTATACATGTTGCAGTGCATGTATTTCCTCTATTCATCACTTTTTACTTTTCAATTACAGTTGACATTCAGTATTTTATATTAGTTTAAGGTGTACATCCTAGTGAATAGACAATCACGTAATTCATGAGGTGACCCGGGAGTCCGGTCCCGCCATGGCTGTGCAGGTTGCTGACTGCGCTGTGCTTCTGTCTCCCTGCCGTTGTGCACGCCGATTGGTCCTCATCGGTCCTCTCCCTGTGTTCGCCCCGCCCCTGGCAACGGCCGGTTTGTTCTCTGTATCCGAGTCTGTCTCTGTTTGTTTGTTGATCTTTAGATTCCACACGTAAGTGAGATCTTGTGGTATTTTTTTCTCTGACTGACATTTCACTTAGCATAAAACCTTCTAGGTCCATCCATGCTGTCACAAATAGTGAGATTTCATTCTTGTTTGTGGCTGAGTAATAGTCCATTGGGTATCGTTTCCTCTGCTTTTTTAATCCACGTGTCTACTGAAGGACACCAGGTGGCTTCCATTCTTGGCTGTTGTAAGTAACACCCCAGTGAACACAGGGGTGCGTGTATCTCTCATAACGTTTGGATTTCTCCGGCTGCACACCCAGAAGTGGGACCAGTGGGCCGCAGGCAGGTCGTTGTTACGTTTTTGAGGGAACGCCACGCTGTTGTCCACAGAGGCTGCACCAGTCTGCGATCCTGTCAACCCCCATCAGTGCACACGTGTGCCTTTCTCCGCATCCTCGTCAGCACATCTTCTTTGTTAACTTATTATTATTATTTTAAAAAAATACTTTGATTTTAGAGAGGAAGGGAGAGGGGGAGAGAGCTAGAAGGGGAAGATAGAGAATCATTGATCGGCTGCCTCTTGCACGTCCCCCACTGGAGATCAAGCCTGCAACCCAGGCATGTGCCCTGACCCAGAATCGAACCTGGGACCTGTCAGTCCACAGGCCAACACTCTATCCACTGAGCCAAACTGGCTAGGGCTGTTGACTTATTGTTGATGGCCACTCACTTTTAAAATGCTTGTTTTGGTATCCTTTCACAATTACAAATTCATTGTAGTCAAGCATGCCACCGTTCCTGTTTTTGGCCTTTTCGTTTTGTGTCTTGTGTGTAAAGGCCTCTTCCAACTTCCATTTCCCCTCAGTTTTATTGAGATATAATTGACACTGTATTAGTTCCAGGTCTACGGCATAATGATGCAATATTTGTAATTATTGTGAAATGATCACCAGAGCCAGGTTAGTTAACATCTGTCACCGCAAATAGTCACTTTTTTATGAGAACCTTTAAGATTTACTTTCTTAACAACTTTCAAATATACACTTCAGTATTATTGTAATTTTAATATTTTTAAAAAAATATATTTTATTGATTTTTTACAGAGAGGAAGAGAGAGGGATAGAGAGTTAGAAACATCGATGAGAGATGAACATCGATCGGCTGCCTCTTGCACACTCCCTACCGGGGATGTGCCCGCAACCAATGTAGAAGCCCTTGACCGGAATCGAACCCGGGACCTTTCAGTCCGCAGACCGACGCTCTACCACTGAGCCAAACCGGTTTCGGCAATGTAATTTTAACATTTTTAACTTTAATGATATTATCTGCAATTTATTTTTGTGTATGGTGTGGGGGAAGGAGCCTGTATTTTCTTTCTCCTGCAAATACCTGAACCTATAATAAAAAAAGCATAATATGCTAATTAGACCGGACAGCCAGATGGCCTTCTGGACGTCCTTCTGGATGACCTTTTGGACCAGCCGGGGTGCGAGGGCAAGGAAGCCACAGTGGCCGTGAGGGCGAGCCCCTCGCATGAATTCCGTGTAGTTAATAAATATAAAATTCAACTCATCAACAGAATAGGATACGCCCCCCAGCTCCCTGCGGGGCAGGGTGAGAGCGGACTGACTGTGGTGGCGCGGGGGCGGGGAGACCCGGGCCGGGAGCCCGCACCGGCCTGAGGCTGCCGGCTCGCCCTGGAGAAGAGCAGCTGGTGCCTCCGAGAAACTCAGACCCGTCTCTCCTCCCCCAGCCCCTCCGGGCTCTGGAAGCCCTCCCACGCACGGCCGGAAGGGGCGCAGGCGAGGCTACTCAGCACACCGCATGTTTGGAGAAGGCTGAGGGCTGTCAGAGGGAGATGAGCAAGGGGAACGCTGCTGTGGCAATGCGGTGCCTCTCCCCACCCCACACGTCTCAGCGCCCGCCTTCTGAGCCAGCACCTGCCGCCTCCTTGCCAGGAGCTTCCTCTGGCAGCTGGAGCCAGCTTTGCCCGCATTCAGGGCAGGCCGAGTGCCACAGAAGCCCCCTTCACCGCACGCCACCCACTAGCTTCCCTGTCACCCCACCCCACCTCCCACTGCTCTCCCAGGCTCCTGGGGCCCTGCCAGGGGGGCCAGGTACCCACATCCTGAGGGAACTCACACCTCAGGGCTCGCTCTCGGGGTCCCGGACAGGACAGATGCATACCACATGGAGACTAAAAGCAGCATAGCTCACATGCACACACACAGCAACATGAGCATACTTTTAAACCAAGAAACAGAGGTCACGTTCTAAGTTACATACATGTGGAAGCATTATGCCATGCACCTGAAACTAATTTAATATAGAATGTAACGGTAATTCAAAAATAAAAGTTATCTTTAAAAACCCCAAATGAAGACCCGATGATAAAAATAGGAACTAGAACAAACTTTTGAAGCACATACATGTATGCAAATGAAAGCTTCACCCTGAGTGACAGCGTGCTTCGCTTTACCTACAACGCAGGTCACACTCGGGACATTCTGGGCGCTCCCTCCATGGCGCCCAGGACAAATTGGAGCTCCTGACACTGGGGGGCCCTCCCAGGCGCCAGGCAGGCACCCGGTGCGGAGACAGTGCATGTTCCTGGGGCCTGTGTCGTCTTAATCCCGATTCCACTCCTTTCTCCTGGACATGTGGGGCAGCTAACTCTCAGCCCTGAGAAGCAGGGTAGGGGGTGGAGGGACAGGCCAGTGCTGCCCTTGTGAGGTGTCTTCTGGCCTCCATGTGCACTGTCTGCCTCCGGGCCTGGTGGGGGGTCTCCCAGGAAAGCCATACGAGGCCACTCAAGGGCCAGAAAACAGTCACGCTTGTGGACACGGCACATCCTTAGTCCCTTTGGCCTCCATGTGAAAACCACTGTGCAGCGCTGGCCCGTTTGGCTCAGTGGATAGAGCATCGGCCTGCATACTGAAGGGTCCGGGTTCAATTCCGGTGAAGGACACATGCCTGAATTGTGGGCTCCATCGCCAGTAGGGGGTGTGCAAGAGGCAGCCAATCAATGATTCTCTCTCATCACTGATGTTTCTCTCTCTCTTTCCCTTTCCTTTCCTCTCTGAAATTAATAAAAATATATATTAAAAAGAAGAAAAAAAGAAAATAACTGTGGAGGTGATGGGTATTTTGTTTCCTGGTCTTTGAAATTATCTGAGGGATAATTTATAAATATGGGGGAAGTAAAGGCGTTTTTCGAGCTACTGTGAGGCTCCAGCAAAGTACTCACCGTGGGGCCCAGGGAGCGTGTGGTGGCTGGACTGGGCGCAGAGCAGGACCCCGGGCCTGCACTCTGACGCCCTCGCAGTCCCTCGCCTGCTCGCCTGGGTCAGGGCCTCGGCCACTCCCCCATCTCTGTTGTGGTGAGACACTCTGCGGATTGCCATCTTAACCATCTTCCGTGTACTGTTCAGTGGCCGTCGTCCTCCAGAACTCTCCATCTTGCAGAACTGAGACTCTGTCCCCAGCAAACACTCCTGTTACCGTGCCCCCAACCCAGCAACCACATTCCACTCTCCTCTCCATGAGCCTGACCCTCCAATTCCCTCACAGCAGCGGAATCTCCCGGTGTTTGTCTTCTTGTGGCTGGTTATTTACTCAGCATAGTGTTCTCAAGATTCATCCATGCTGTAGCATGTGTCAGAATGCCTTTCCTTTTTAAGTCTGAACAGTATTCCATTGTGTGCATATACCATATTTTGTTTACCCATTCATCTATCAATGGACACTATATTGCTCCAATGTTTTAATGATTTTTTTTGTGTGTGTGTGGTTATGGGGATTACATTTAACACCCTGAAGTTATAACACTGCAATGTGAATTTAGTATACCATCTTAACTTCAATAACATACAACTCCGCTCCTTTACAGCTCTGTCCCTACCTCATTCAGTTATTGACATCACAAAATTACATCTTAATACATTGCATGTCCAATAATATAAAATAAAAATTGTTTTTAATGTTCATTCATCTCTGAAATTGTGAAAATTGGAGTTATAATCATACTAGCTTTTAAGTGTATTAACATCTTAAATCAGATAAGAAACAAAAGTGAAACTGTTGTTAGAATAATACTAGTTCTTATAATCACCTAAGTATTTACCTTTACTAAAACTTTATTTCTTCTTGCAGCTTTAAATCTTTGTCTCAAGTTCTTTCATTTCAAAGTATAAGACTGTCTTCAGAATTTCTTACAGGAAAGATCTAGTGGTAACAAAAAATCTTATGTTTTACTTATTAGAATGTTGTGGTTTCTCTCTCACTTAGGATGGACAGTTTTGCTGAATACAGGATTCTTCATTGACAGTTTTTTTCTTTTAGCACTTTGAATATATCAGCCCATTATCTTCTCGCCTTCCAGACTTCAGATAAAAAAATCTTTTGATAATCTTTTTTTTTATAAATATATTTTATTGATTTTGTACAGAGAGGAAGGGAGAGAGATAGAGAGCTAGAAACATTAATGAGAGAGAGTCATCCATCAGCTGCCTCTTGCACACCTCCTACTGGGGATGTGCCCGAAACCAAGGTACATGCCCTTGACCGGAATCGAACCCGGGACCCTTCAGTCCCCAAGCCGACGCTCTATCCATTGAGCCAAACCGGTCTCGGCCTTTTGATAATCTTAATGAGGATCTCTTGCATGTGACAAATTCCTTCTCTCTTGCTGCTTTCAAGATTACTTCTTTGAGCTTGGCTTTCAAAAAATTGTTTATAATATTTCTTCATGTGGATCTCTTTGATTCATCATTAGTTTGAATTCTTGAGTTTCTTGGATGCTTGTGAGAAGATGGAAGAGGGCTATGTAGTTGGGGGTAGGACCATGAAAGGAGAAGCAGAATAAAGAGCTGAACCCCACTGCAAAAACAAAGTGACCCAAAGCTGAACCTTGTTGAAAGGGAAGACACAGTGACGTCATCTCGGACCTGACATGGCAGCCCTCAATCAGGCCCATCCTGCCAGAGGGAACTTGAGCTTTAGAAAGTATGGATGTTGCTAGGGCAGGCAGCTTGCAGAAAACCAACCACAAGTCAGTGAGGCACATGAAATAATCAATCCAAAGAATGTTGCTAAGGCAGAATTCTTTGAAAGAACCAATCAGAGGCCAGCAGGACACACATCTACCTCCTAGACAGAGAGTTTCTGCAGAACCTTCTTGGGTCCTCTCCCTGCTGGAGTGAGTCTATCTACCTCTTAATAAGCTTTGCTTTACTTATCTTGTTGGAGAACTATCCTTCAATTTTATGAGACAATGCACTGGATACAATCACAGAACTTTAATTTCATTTGTATTTGTGTCTTTCATCAGACTTGGAAAATTTTTAGCCACTATTTCTTGAAATAATCTCCCCTTCCCCCTTCTAGGACTCCCACAATGGGTATGTTGGTGTTTTGATAGTGTCCCACAGGTTCTTAGGCTTTGTTTTAATTATTTAATTAATTATTTATTTATTTATTTATTTATTTATCTTTATGTTCCTTAAACTCAAGCATCTCAATTGTCCAAACTTCAAATTCACCGATTCTTTTTTCTGCCTGCTCAAATCTGCCTTTGAACTCCTCTCGTACTTTTTGTGTGTGTCAATTATTACAATCTTCAGCTTTAGATTTTTCCTTTTGGTTATTTTTAGGTTTTCTATCTCTTTACTGACATTTCCACTTTGTTCATACATTATTGTCTTGACTTTATCCACACCTTCCCTGAATTCTTTGAGCATCTTTGAGACAGTTGTTTTAAAGTCTTTGTCTAGTTGATCCACCATCTGGTTTCCCTCAGGGACAGTTTCTGTTGGCTTATCTTTTCCCTTTGAATGAATCATACTTTCCTGATTCTTTATATGCCTTGTAATTTTTTTGTTGAAAACTGGACTTTTGCATCTAATAATGTGGTAATCCTAAAAATTAGATTCTCCATCTTCCACAGGGTTTCCTGTTTCGTTCTTTTGTTTTCGTGTGTGTGTGTGTGTGTGTGTGTGTGTGTGTGTGTGTTATAGGCTGTCTCCATGCCAAGTATCAGCCTGATGAAGCTTAACATTTTCTTGTTCTTTTCTGAGCCTATGATTTTCCCTGGTTATACACAGTGATTTTCTAATTTCCCCCAAATAAGAAGTTGCTTTTGGATGTCGTAGTCTTTAATGTCTGGCCCCCCAAAAGAAAAAAAGAGAAAAATGAAAAAGAAAAAAAGGCCCTGGCCCTTTAAATCTCCTGGAAGTGAATTCAGCTTGAAAAAATGGGAGAAGGGCCATGGCTGGTATTGCTCAGTGGTTGGAGCACTGACCTGCTCACCAAAGGGTCATGGGTTCAATTTCCGGCCAAGGGCACATACCTGGGCTGCAGGTTCAATCCCCAGCCCCTGCCTGTGTGTGTGCAGGAGGCAACCAGTCAATGTGCCTCTCTCACATTGATCTTTCTCTCTTTATTCCTCCTCTCTCCTTCCCTTCTATACTCTCTTTAAAAACAACAACAACAACAACACACACACACACACACACACACAAAAGGAAAAAATATCCTCAGGTGATGATTAACAAAAAGAAAACAGGAGAAGGTGCAACAACAATAAGCACTGCTTCTTTGTTCACACCTCTGAGGTCAGAGGCAGCGATCAGTGATCAGAGCAGCGAGTCACAATATTTGGAGGATGGTCCTTTTGCCACCTACTTTCTGTAAGCTGTGTGCAAGGCACTCAGGAACCCATGCACAGCTGCCCACCACAGCACGTGGGGTAAAGGAATAGGGAGTTTCCATTGTGCTAAGGGTTGAAACTGACCAAAACCAACTGTAACCTATCATCCAAGCCTTCCCCTGGAAACCGCAATCCTTCCGTAGACCCCAGATTTCCAAAATAGCTATGTCACAGAGATCCCGCCGTGTAATTGGTATCCAGGTGGGATTTGGTTTTCTGGTGCTTCCTACGCCGTCATCCTTCCAGAATTCTCTCAGTGCCTCGTCACTTCTGTACAAGCGGAGGAATAAACCCGTTTGTGAGTGCAGACATGACAGAGCTGCCTGTACCATGCTGCCTCTCTCTGCGTGCCCTCCACCTGCAGTGCAGCCTGGGTAGGGTCGTTATGGCTGAGCTAACCAGGATCTCTGTCCATAACACCAGGAAGACTTATGTGGACGGGTGGAAGGGTCTGGATGGGGGAGCTGGAGACCTGGGTTCCTGCCCTGGCTCTGCTTCAAACTGGCTGGTCAACTTTGAACCTCACTCCACTTTCTTATTTGCAAAATGTGTCCACAGGAGTCTTGAACGCTTTGGAGAGACTGAATAGACTTCTGCTCACTGAGAGGCTTCTGCTCACCAGACAACGCAGCCATCTTGCAACCAAGAGGGGCTTTAGGAGCCACACATTGAGGTTGGTGCAACCGAAACACAGAAGGACCTTGGATCCCAACTGCTCATTTCCAGGCTTCTTTTCTGGGAGATGAACTAACCTGCAAGCTGTGTGTGGGCTGCTCTGGGAGCACATGCACAGCTGCCTACCACATGGATGAGGGTGAGGTGTGTGTAATTGCTACTGAGTTCTATGCTGAAATCGCCTGAAATTGACTTTCTAGGGAAGTTGCAAGACACCAGGTTTCCAAAATCTGTCATCAAAAAGTTTCTGCAAGTGCAATTGTTGTCTAGGTGGGAAGACAGATTCCTGGTGCTTCCCACTTTACCGTTTTCTTAAATTCTCTCCTGTAAGAGCTTTTTCCACAGCAACTGTATCATTAGACAGTACCACCAGCAGTATATGAGGGTTGTACTTCTCCACACCCATGCCAACACTTGTTATTATCTCTCTCAATAAATATGTTTTGATCAATGAACAAGTGAGTGGGAAGGACCAAAGAAAGAGAGAATATTAGAGAAGAGAAGGGATGGAGGGAAAACTGAAAAAAAGGGAGCAGAGGGTGGGTAAGGAGGACTGGAGGAAACTAGGATGCAAGCAAGGGTAAATATAGATTCAGGGGAAGATGAAAACAAATGTGTAGGTTGGGGAAAGGCCTTAGGAGTAGGAGAGACAGAAAGGACGTGTGTATGGGGGGGCCTGCTGGATGCTCAGGGACTAGGACCAGGACTGTAGCCAAGTGTGACCACCACTACACTGACAAGATTTGGGATTCTATTAAAGAAACTCAACGTTCCTGGTGTGAAGTGAACCCTTAGAAAATAGTTTTTCAGGACAGAAATACTTTAGTGGCCATTTGTACTGTAAATTTTTTTTGTTTATTGTGGAAAAGAGAGGTCTGATCATCTGTCACTTGGGAATACCATGAGGTGGGACTATTTTCTTCCCAAGAAGCAACTAGGGAGGGAAAAAGAGCACAGGAAGCCTGGTGAAGTCTGTGTCTGCTCTTTGCCATCAGTGTCTTTATGATTCCTACTTGTGATATTTCTCAGAGCAGTGGCTCCCCTCTCAGTCCCAGATGAGAAAGGATGAGTTAGAATCAGACAGTATTACTGTCAGTCATCTCAGTCATGAGAAGGAGGCAGGGGCACAGCCTCCAGGTGGCTGGAGCTGTGTGGATATAGGTCTGCCTGTTTCAGGAGGAATGGGTGGTGGCTCTTTTTGTGAAATCAGTCAAGGAAGGAAACACCACAAACATATATCTGATTAGTATTTAATATTGAGTGGAAAATTAAAGAAACTTGGCTGAAAATTTCTCCTGATAGTGCCGGTCTCTTGCTTTTTATTCCCTACCTCAGTGTTTCCCAAACTTTTGACATATGTGTACCCCTTCTATAATTTTTGTAATGCTGAGTACCCTTCGTACTCATGAGAATGTAGAATTAGGCGCAACTAAGCACAGTGCAGTACATATCCCCACCAAACTCCGGTGCAATGTGTACCCCTACCAAACTCTTCTGGTACCCCTGGGGTATGCCTACCACACTTTGGGAAACACTGCCGGGAGAAATGAGCCTCCTTATTGTATATAAGGGTCAGTTCACTTCAGACTTTCTGGCACAGGCAGATGTAACAGGAGGTCCTGAGAGAACTCAACATCTTAACTAAGGGATTAGCCCTTCTGTAGGCTGATGATCGTTATGTGAAATGTAGTGTCTTCACCATGTTAGGATAAAAATTTAAAAAAGGCCTTTCTTTTTATTTGTCGTGGCCTTCCACAATTTATGAAAAGCACCCTGGTAATTAAACCCCAAGATTGTTAGCTCCTCTGATTCAAACATTGCCTCTCTTCAAACTGCAAGACAAAATAAGCTACTTTCAAGGCTGCACTCTTGCATCCCCCTCCTCCCTGCTATTTTCAGAACTCAGGGATAATTTACACCAAGGAGTCTCTAGTTCAGGGGAGGGGAATGTCCTGCCTGCTGACCACATAAGGCCCTCAAAATCATTTGATCTGGCCCTGCCAAGGCAACCACAGAAGGGACTTGAAATTCAATAAACCTAGGAGCTTTTTTCATAGTAACATAGATTTATATTAAGTGAATTACATTAAGCGAATGATGTTATAAATATCCAATGGCCTTTGGCTGAACCAGGGTTCACCGCACCTTCTCTGGTTAGTGGGAAGTTCCCTTCTCCCCTCCCCTTCAAACAGGCCTCTTTGAACTCGTCGTAAGTTGTGCTCTAAGCACATTTTACAGGCTCAGGAAAAGTACGACAAGACACCTCCCTAGGACATCTGCCTAGATTGTCTCCTGAAAAGCAGATAAACTCAACTTTAGCCCCCAATTCCCCTTCCTTCCTTGTCACCTAGCAACAGCAGCCATTACCCTTTAAAAGGGAAAGCCACTTTTTGGTTTTTTGCCCTTGAATTGATTATCAGTGCACTGGCCCTTTTCCTTCAGGGAAAGTAAAATAAGCTTCCTCTGGATCTATCTCTTTTCTCAGTTGTGAATTCTTTCACAGCTGAGTCACCAGCCAAAACCCTGGTATATACAGGTTACTTTATTTCTTCTTTTTCTTGAAATTGTGATTTTTCAGAGCAGTCAAAATATAGGATACTGGGTCAGAACTAAGGGGAACATGAAAATAAGAAATGTTATCCCCCAGTGGCCATTTAGGAGACTCATCAAACCAGAAATGTGCCAAAGGGGCAATGATTCCAAACTTACCCACAGCTGTAGGGGAAAAAAGTTATATGAATTCAGAGAAGTATCAGTACAATAGACACAGTATCACCTGGACAGTTTTTGAATAATCCTTGTGTGGTCTTTTTGGTTACCACTTCACTTGCATTATTTATTTTAATTTTTGTTACTTAAAATTTTTACATACAGTAAGTTGACTTTTTTTTGGATATACATTTGTATGTGCTTAAATACATGTACAGATAACTGTATAAATGAAAACATATAGTATGTAATATTCTGAGATTGGCTTTTTGTCCCCAGTATAATGTTCTTCAGCTTTAACAAGGATGCATGTGTTAATACTTTGTTATTTTATTTCTGAGTAATATTTAATTGTATGGATGTGTCAGAGTTTATTGAATCACCCATTAAATGCTATTTGGCAGGCCCAGAGCAGCCAGGCCCGGAGCAGCAGCTGTCAGGCCGGGAGCAGTCAGGCCCGGAGCGGCCGGGCCAGGAGCAGCTGGGCCCAGAGCAGCAGCAGCCAAGCCGGGAGCGTCAGTGGCCAGACCCAGAGTAGCTGGTTGTGGAGTGGACCAGAGCAACAGAGGCCAGGCCCGGAGCAGCCAGGCCCGGAACAGCTTGCTCCTCGCCTGCCCACGCCCCACGACTGCCTCTCAGACATGGCTGGAAACTTTTGGAGGAACTTGAGGTTCTGCTGAATCAAGTGATGAAGGCTTAGATCTGGATGTGTTGAGTTAGTATAGGGCTGGGGTGTTGATCTGTGAGTGCCTTGTGTGGGGCCTGGATGAGGTTGGTTGATCTATTTGGAAATGTCTTTTGTGTGAAGTGTATCCTCGGGCATGTGGAGGTATTATTGATTTGAGAAAATGCTAAGTAACTGATTTACTATCTGAAAAATTTAAAGATCTGAAAGTTTAAGGTCTCTTGCCAAAAAGAGGTTTTAAAGCTAACACCTTAATTTTAATGGAGAAAGGGGAGGACAAGCCCTTCCCTCCCAGAACAGGTAATCCAATTCCAACCAGCAGCTATCTTTAAACAATGTGTTCATTTACATGTGAATGGCTACACCTTTTGATAGCCTATGGGCAAGTTTACATGTAAACAAGTTTGCTTCTCAATTTCCAGGGCAGAAAAAAACAAGATTTAAAATGATTAGATTTTAAAATTTATTCTTAGAAGTGTAAAAGTTTATTAATTAAAAAACAACAACAACAAAACAAAAAAGGAGATTGAAAAATCTGATGAACAATATTAGCTGTTGATTGTAGTAGAGTCAGCGATATGGGAGGGGAGTGGACTGACAGTTCTTGGAGAAAGGGAGGGAGGAAGAGACTGAATATAAACTGTGCACCTATGGATGAGGACAATGGGGGGTGGGAGGAGGCGGAGGGTGGGGTAGGAACCTGGTGGAGGGGGGAAGAAATGAGGAACCTTTGTAATAATATGAACAATAAAGATTGATTAAAAAAAAAGAATGGAGAGATAAAAAAAATAAATGCTATTTGGGTAGTTGGCAGCTTTTGATGATACATGAAGAGTTGCTATAAACATTTGTGTACAGGCTTTTGTTTCATCGTGTTTTTATTTGCCAAGAGTGAATAAATGGGATTGGAATTATTGGGTCAAATATTGCATGTACATTTAACTTCTTGTGCTTTCCAAGTCCGTCCCCCCACCCCCCCACCCCCCCACCCCCCCGAGTGGTTATATCTTTTTGCATTCTCACCAACAATGTATGAGAGTTCTAGTTACCCTGCATTTTTTCCAGATAGGGTACTGATATAAAAATTTAAATCATTTTGTATGCCTGCCCAATGGTTCTAGCATCATTCATCCTGTATAATAAAAGCCAAATATGCAAATTGTCCCCTTGGGCGGTCATTCGACCAGGAGTTCAATCACTTACTATGATGTGTGCTGACTCACCAGGGGGTGGTGTGGAACATGGCGGGTGTCAGCAATGTGGCATTGGCAACAGTAGAGGCACTGCTGGCCCCAATGGGCCCCAATGAGTGTGGGATTGTGGCAGGATGGTGGAGCAGGTGGTGCCAGGCCAAGGTAGGTTCAAGTGGGGGCCCAATCACCCCCCACAGATAGCAACCAGCGGTGGCAGCGAGGGGTGGGGCCACTGCTTGGCTCCCAGGCATTGAGGGAGCCAGCCAGGGGGCCTGGCCCTGATTGATCGACCCACAGGCAGGATGGTGGAGCAGGTGAAGGGGCAGTGCCAGGCCATGGTGGGGTACCAGGCAGGTACCAGGCAAGGCTTCGGGGCTATGGGACTGTGGGATTGCGAGGCCAGGGGCACAAGCTGGGCCCCAATCTCCGCAGGCCACCCCAAGGGACCCAACCTATGCATAAATTTGTGCACCAGGCCTCTAGTTCATTTATAAAGGTTTATTTCCTCATTAAAGACTTGATAGAATTTACCAGTGAAACTATCTGGGCCTGTACTTTCCTTTTGGGGAAGGTTTTTAACTATACCATTAAGCTTAATTTCCTTGTTATATATAGGAGTGTTCACCTTGTCTATTTCTTGTTGAGTGAGCTTTGGGATAGTTTTTGACTTTCAAGGAATTGGAACATTTTATCTAAGTTTAATTTATGTGAATAGCACTGTTTTCAGTATTCTCTTATTATCCTTTTAATGTCTGTGGGGTCTGAGATGATGTCACTATTTTTAACTTCTGATATTGGCAATTTGTATACTCTCTTTTTCTTTGTCACTTTGGCTTATCAGATTTATTAATCTTTATTAGAGAACCAGTTTTGGGTTTTATTGATTTTCTTTATTGTTATTCTGTCTTCAATTTCATTGCTCTCTGTTTTCATCTTTACTGGGTTTTTCCCCCACCTTCTCTTCTTTTTTATATTTTAAGATTAAAAATGTAAGATTGTTGATTTGAGATTTTCCATCTTTTCTAATATAAGCAGTAAAATCTATAAATATTTCTCTAGTGCTTTTCGCTGTTTTCCACAAATTTTGATGTGCTACACTGTCATTTTCATTCAGTTCAAAGTATTTTCAAATTTACCTTATGACTTCCTCTTTGGCGCATGGATTATTTAGAAGTGTGGTTTTAGTTGCTAAGTATTTGGAGATTTAAACAAAGTTATATTTTTGTAATTGATTTTTAGTTTAGTTTCATTATGGTCGGAGAACTACACTCTATATAATTTTATTATTTTAACTTTGTTTAGGTTTGTTTTAGGACTAGGGATATGATCCCTCTTTTTTTTTGTTTTAAATTTATTTTTATTGATTTCAGAGAGGGAGAGATACAAACATCGATGATGAGAGAGAATCATTGATTGGCTGCCTCCCGCACTCTGGGAATCAAGCCCACAACCTGGGTATGTGCCCTGATCAGTGAATTGAACTATGGCCTCCTGGTTCACAGACTGACGCTCAACCACTGAGTCACAGCAGCCAGGCATGATCCCTCTTGATGAATATGCCATGTGTATTTTAAGTGAATTCTGCTTTTGTTGGATGGAAAGTTCTACTAGTATAAACTTTAGATCCAGTAGGTTGATGATGTTCATTTCTTCCAAATCCTTGCTGATTTTCTGTTTACTTGTTAAAGAGCGAAGAAAAGGAAGAATACACTGGAAAGGCGGGGAAGAATTCACCAAAAAGGTGGGGAAGAATTCATTGTACAAGGTGAGGGAAATTCACCGAACACAAAGCCCACGAACAGCTGCAGAGCTGCGATCTGTAAAGAGGCAAGGAGGGTGGGAACGTCTTTTGATCCAGGCTAATGGGCCAGAATTAGATAATAAAGTAAACTTTATTATAAACTTTTGGTTTGTATGCTTAAGGAATTAAAGTTTTAGAAGGTATTCTCTTACAGTTTTTGTTTGATATTATAGAACATAACCCTTGGTTTCCTGAAGAAGGTACATTAGATCTTGAATGTTTGGCAAAAAGTTGGTCCACGGCAGGAGCTGTGGACTCAGTTGGGGGGTGGGAGTTCCTGATAATACACAACACAGTGCTGCAGTGTGAAGGTGGCAAGATGAGGAAGGACAGACAGGATGGTTTTAGCCCTACATCAACTCTGGAATTGCAGTCAATTTATGGGACCAGGATATCTTAGAAGGTTTACAGGCATGTATGTTATCGGCAAAGGAAAGCAGTTAGTGACTCAGATGGGATATCAGACTGGCTAAGGCTTAGGAAAAAATGATCAGGGAATTAAAGAGTCCATTCAAGCCAAAGGAAACCCAGGAAGACAAGGATTAGGATATCAATTTTTTATGGAGCGGTCACTGCTCAGTCTCCTCACCCTCATGCTGATCCTATACAATGGAAAGATGATAGACCTGTACGGGTGGATCAGTGGCCATTAACCAAGGAGAAATTAAGTCAAATTCATGAATTAATACAAGAACAAATAGAGGCTGGCCACATAGAGCCTTCCAATAGTCCTTGGAATTTGCCTATATATATATATATTTAAATATATTTTATTGATTTTGTACAGAGAGGAAGGGAGAGAGATAGAGAGTTAGAAACACCAATGAGAGAGAGTCATCGATTAGCTGCCTTTTGCACACCCGCTACTGGGGATATGCCTGCAACCAAGGTACATGCCCTTGACCGGAATCGAACCCGGGTCCTTCAGTCCCCAAGCTGACGCTCTATCCATTGAGCCAAACCGGTCTCGGCTGGAATACGCCTATATTTACAATCCCCAAGAAGGCGACAGGAAAATGGCGATTGTTACATGATCTTAGAGCAGTTAATGCTACTCTGTATACCATGGGAGCCTTACAGCCTGGACTCCCAGCGCCTTCACACATCCCTTTAGATTGGTCTCTTATTGTAGATCTTAAAGATTGTTTTTTTCACCATTCCCTTGGCACTTCAAGATAAACAGAGATTTGCATTTTCAGTGCAATTATTCTATTAATAATCTAGAAGCCATGAAAAGATATCAATGGAAAGTTTTACCTCAAGGAATGGCCAAAAGCCCTACTTTGTGTCAAAAATATGTGGCTCAAGCTGTTCAGCCTTTAAGGGACAAATACTCCCAATGTTACATTATTCATTACATGCATGACTTGCTCTTAGCAAGCCCAAGGGAGGAACAGACCTTGGCCATGTTCTCCCAATTAGAAGAGGAGCTCCCTAAATAGGGCTTAAGAATTGCTCCAGAGAAGGTACAAAAAGAAATACCTTTCCAATATCTGGGAACCATAATTGAAAACCAAAGCATTAGGCCTCAGAAGGTGGAGATAAGAAAAGATGGTCTTAAAATTTTAAATGACTTTCAGAAATTATTAGGGGACCTTAACTGGTTAAGACCTTATCTGAAGATCTCTACAGGAGAAATAACAAATTTATTTAATATACTTAGAGGTGACTCAAATCTTTTCTTTCCCCAAACATTAACAGATGAAGCTAGGGATGAGTTGCTAAGAATTGAGCAGGCAATTTCCTCAGCCCAAGTAGCATGGGTAGAGCCTGAATTACCGTTATTGGGACAAACGAACACTACTGCAAATAGTGCCACTGGAGTCATCTTTCAAAATAAAAACTCTCCTGCCATTATTGGATGGGTCCACCTAGGGGAGTGGTCAGCAAACTTATAGGTCAACAGAGCCAAATATCAACAGTACAATGATCTAAATTTCTTTTAGCACCAAAAACCGACTTCTGTACATGGGCCACGAAGTTTCAATCGCACTGTACATGAGCGCCCGCACATGGTGTTTGTGGAAGAGCCACACTCAAGGGGCCAAAGAGCCGCATGTGGCTCACGAGCCGCAGTTTGCCAACCACTGACCTAGGGAGGTTACATATGTAGAACTATTGGCTCAGTTAATATTTCAAATTAAAAAGCATAATAAACAGCCTAGAGGGGAAGAACCCCAGGGTATCTACCTCCCCCTTACTGGGAAGCAATTAGAAATGTTATTTCAGACTGATATAAATTGGCAAACTGGGTTAAGTGGATATTCAGGGGAACTTAGTTGTCACCTACTAAAAGATAAATTATTACAATTTTTATGTAATATCTCCATTACTATACCAAAAAATACTAGGCAGGAACCTATTCCTGGAGCTTTAACTGTTTTTACTGATGGATCATCTAATGGGAAAGCTGCCTATCATACAATGAATTCAGACCAAGTCATACTGACCAGTCGTACTTCTGTACAAAGAATCGAACTAGAAGCTATTAAGGCTGCATTGCAGGATTTCCAAGAGTCTCTTTATATCGTCTCTGATTTTTTTTACGCTGCGAACCCAGTGAATAGAATTGAAACTGCTCGGTTGAAATGGCTCAGTGACCAAAGTTTATTTTTACTATTTAAACAAGTTCAGCAGATTGTACAACAGAGAAATATCCTTTTTATATCACTCAGATCAGGGCTCATAGTGTCTTACCTGGTCCTTTAACAAAAGGAAATGCACAGGCTGATCAAAGAAGCCTTAGAATCTCATCAGCTTTTACATCAGCCTGCCAAAATGTTGTCTAAACAGTTCTCAATCACTTGGCAAAGGCAAAACAATTATTAAGGAGTGTCCCACTTGCATGTTACATCTACCTCAAGGGCCTATCACAGGAGTCAACCCAGAGGTTTGCTAAAGATCATATCTGGCAAATGGATGTAACACATTATATTTCCTTTGGACGCCTTGGGGCATTACATGTCTCTGTAGACACCTTTTCAAAAGTCATATGGGCAACTGCATCTAGGAGAAATGGCAAAACAGGTTATTAATCATTGCCTCGCTGCTTTTGCCATCATAGGAATTCCAAAAATTATTAAAACTAATAATGGGCCTGTTTACACAAGCTGTCATTCCCAGGAATTTTGCAAAAGGCGGGAAATCCAGCACATTACAGGCCATTATTGAACAACAGCATCGGCGACTAAAATCCCAACCTGAAAAACAGAAAGGGGGACGAGAGGGAATCACTGCGGGTAGGCTGCACCAAGCCTTAATTACTTTAAACTTTTTCACTTGTGATGCTGTTGGCAGGACTCCTATGGAGTTACACTGGTGTCAGAATAAAACAAAGGAAAATGGTTAAATGGAAAGATCCCGAATCTGGTTTATGGAAGGGGCCCGATCCATTATGAACCTTTGGCAGAGGGTATGCTTGTATATTTCCAGATAATTTTTCCAAACCCATGTGGATTTCTGCTAGAAATATTAAACTGCAACAGGGATCTAAGAGAGGAACTAGCCAGATTAATGAGGACCTTGTACCTGGAGCAACACCATGCTGCTGCAGACAATCCACTGCCTCAGCCCCAGAGAGCAGCGACTCCTAGCGATCCAATGAAGATGAGGAGCAGGAGAAGGGTGAGCTGGACAACAAACAGCCCAGAGGTCTCCTGGGGCATGGTAAAGAAGACAGTACAGAAAGCGAATTTGTGAGGAGACCAGACCCCAAGAATGCCTGAGAAGCCTTTCTTGCCCTGCGAGCAGTAACCAGCTGTGCGGTAATATCGCCTGGGGCAAATGGGGAAGAATTTTGGGCTTACGTTCCTGACCCTCCATGGATAAGGCCCCTTACATGGGCTGATCCCCCGCCTAATGTCATCACCAATAATGCCAAACACTGGCATCCAGGAGGAGTAAGGGTGGGGCAAGGAAGTGTATGGGCAAAGAATAATCACACAGGGGTCACCACCCGCTTCCCTTCTGTGTGACACAGAACCAAACCGCTGCTCCTTTGTGTGTGGAATTAAAGAGAGGCATCTGCTTTCGTGGACACCAAAAGAGGGGAGGCAAAAGCCCAAACACGTCTACTATCATTACCTGCTCTGGGAGAGGTGCAGAAATGTAACTAAGGCCTTGTCTATACAAAAAGGAATTGACAGCCAGTTTGAAATTGAATTGACGACATTAAGGTCAATAGTCTTATGGATAAGTGATAAAATCCATGACCTAGAGCAGTGGTCGGCAAACTCATTAGTCAACAAAGCCAAATATCAACAGTACAATGATTAAAAGTTCTTTTGAGAGTCAATTTTTTTAAAATTTAAAATTCTTCTAACGCCACTTCTTCAAAATAGACTTGCACAAGCCGAGGTATTTTGTGGAAGAGCCACAGTCAAGGGGCCAAAGTCACAGTTTGCCAACCACTGCTCTAGGCCCTAGAGCAAAGAATATCAGAATATCCTTACAATGTCATTATAATTTTTCTCAGATTTGTGTTACCCCTGTTACCCCTGTACCTTGCACCCTTGGGAATAAATAAAAAATCATTATCTTGGTGCTTGGAGACAAAGGTAAGACAACTCTTGATATTTTAGAATTACAATTATCCCAAGCAAACTTACAAACTAAAGTCTGGCAGCAATTTAAAAAGGACATGAAAGAATTTAATCCCTTCTACTGGATGTCCTTGCATTTGCCTCTCAGCATAACCTCAATTGCTTATCTCATTTTTGTTCTCATATGTTTATTTCTAGTCTGCATATGCGAAATGAAGAGTCTTGAGAGGACTTGAACCCTTCAGGGGGCATTCCCCATGCATGATTTACTAAAGAAAGGAACGGGGAGATGTTGGAAGCCACCCATTGCTGGAGACTTGAGCTCTGAAAGGTCAGAGCCAGCCACCCATTGTTTAGTTGAGACAAAGTAGCTGAAGCAATTGCCACCTTTTAGTTTTATGTAAATCCTTGCTGATTGGCTGTTATTGGAATTGCCTGCCTAAGGGCTATGGGTGTACCCCAAAACCTGAATAAAAGGGATAGCAAGGCCAGAGCAAAGTGGAGTCCTTCCTCTTGAGCTGGACTCCCGTCTGGCCCCCAATTCCCAAATTTATATCTTCTAGTGTCTTTCATTTGTGTGCAGCCTCCTCCAGAACCTGCACCCTGAACTGCATGGAATGTGGGGGGGACACTCACACTTCCTCTCTTTGAAATAAATAAAAATATATTTTTTAAACACACACACACACACACACACACACACACACACACAAAATGGGTAGACAACCTAAATAGATATTTTTCCAAAAAGGATATACAGATGGCTGACAAACACTTGAAAAAAATACTCAACATCAGTAATCATCAGGGAAATAAAAATCAAACCACAGTGAGATATCATCTCAAACCTGTCAGAGGTTATTATAAAAATTCTACAAACATGTGTTGAAGAGGATAAGGGAAACAGGAAATCCTCATACACTACTGGTGGGATTTGAAATCGATACAATCATTATTGAAAATAGATGGAGGTTCCTCAAAAGTTAAAAATATAATTACCACATGACCCAATAATTCTGCTCCTGGGTATTTATCTGAAGAAAAGTTTAAAAACCACTAATTTGAAAAGATATACTAGTATGTACTCTTATACTTGAGAGGTCATGGCGAGGCGAGGCTAACTCCTGACTCCATTTTGTACTGTGGGGCGGGGTGGAGCTGCCCTCCATTTTTTGTAACTGGACCCAACCAATCAGGGTCAGCCAAAGCAGTGACATCACCACCCGTATAAAACCCGTCGGAAAAAAAATAGAGTTGTTAAAGGGATAAGTATAACAAGACATCTGTATGCTGCCTATAAGAGACATAATTCAGAAGTAAGGACACACGTGGATTGAAAGTGAAGGGATGAAAAAAGAGATTCTATGCAAATTGCAGGCTCCCAACCACCCCCCTGCTTGCCTGCTGGTTGCCCCTAACTGCTTCCCTGCCAGCCTGATTGTCAACACCTGCTTCCTTGCCAGCCTGATTGCCCCTAACTGCCCTTCTCTGCCAGCCTGGTTGCCCCCATCTGCCCTCCCCTGCAGGCTTGGTCCCCCCCCCCCCCAACTGTCCTCCATTACTAGCTTGATTCCCTCAATTGTCCACCCCTGCAGGCCTCGGTCCCCCCCAACTGCCCTCCCATGCAGGCCTGATTGTCCCCAAATTGCCCTCCCTTACAGGTTTGGTGGTCCCTCCCAACTGCCCTCCCCTTCTGGCCATCTTGTGGTGGCCATCTTGTGTCCACATGGGGGCAGCTATCTTTGTGTTGGAATGATGGTCAATTTGCATATTACCTCTTTATTATGTAGGATAAGGGGTTAATTCCAAAATATATAAAGAATTTATACAGCTCAACATTATAAAAACAATCTGATTAAAACATGGGCAAAGACCTGAGTAGAACTTTTTTAAAAGAATTTATACAGATGGCTAACAGCACATGAAAAGAAACTGAACATACTAGTCATTAGAGAAATGCAAATCAAAACCACAATGAAATACTAGTTCCCACTTTTCATATGAGCTATTATAAAAAAAGACAACAAATTACAAGTGTCAGCAAGGATGTGGAGAAAAGAGAGCCCTCATGCACTATTGATGGGAATTGGTGCAGCCACTACAGAAAACAGTATGGAGGTTCCTCAAAAGATTAAAACTAGAATTACCATATGACCCATTCCAATTCTGGGTATTTGTTAAAAGAAAATGAGAACACCAGCCGAAACTGGTTTGGCTCAGTGGATAGAGCGTCGGGCTACGGACTCAGGGGTCCCGGGTTCAATTCCGGTCAGGGGCATGTACATTGGTTGTGGGCACATCCCTGGTGAGGGGTGTGCAGGAGGCAGCTGGTTGATGTTTCTCTCTCATCAACATTTCTAGCTCTCTATCCCTCTCCCTTTCTCTCTGTGGAAAATCAATAAAATATATTTTAAAAAAGAAAATGAGAACACCAATTCAAAAACGATCTTTGTAGCATTATTTACCATAGCCAAGTAATGAAAATAACCTAAATGTCTGTCAATAGAAGAATGGATAAAGCAGTGGTATATATTACTCAGCCATCAAAAAGAATGAAAGCTTAACATTTGCAACAACCTGGATGAACGTAGGGGGTATTATGCTAAATGAAATAAGTCAAACAGAGAAAGAGAAATACCATATGATTTCACTTAAATGTGGAATATAAAAAAAACAAAAAAACAAAACAGAAACAGACTCATAGACATAGAGAACAAAATGATGATTCCCGTGGGAGTAAGTGTGTGTGGGGGAGGGAGGAGGAGGAGGATGAAGGGGAATAAGAGGTACAGATTTCCAGTTATAAAATAAAATAGAGGCCCAATGCACAAAATTTGTGCAAGGGCTCTCACAGCCATGGCAGCTACCTCAGCCCTGGCAGCCCTGGCTTCATGCAGAAGGTCATTCAGCTGTCTGTCTAATTAGTGTATTATGCCTTTATTATTGTAGATAAGTCTCAGGAATATAATGTATACCAGAGGGAATTTAGTCATTACTATAACTTTGATGGTAGCAAATGTTATTAGACTCATCATGCTGATCACTGTGTTAAGTATATAAAGGTTGAACTGCAATGTTTTATGCCTGAAACTACTATCATATTGTATGTTAACTATATTTTAATAAAAATAATTATTTGTATATTTTGGATAGCTATTCTTTATCAGATGTGTGTTTAAGAATATTTTCTTTACAATTTGTCTCATTCTCTGACATTGCCTTTCACAGAATAGAAGTTTTTAATTTATTGGATCCCAGCTTATCCATTATTTCTTTCAAGAGCAATGCTTTTAGTATTGTATCTAAAAAGTCATGGCCATAACAAAGATATCAGATGTGTTTTTGAAGATACTTTCTAACTGACTTTGGCTTGTCTTTTCATCTGTGACAGTGTCTTTTGCAGAAGCTTTTAATTTTAGTGAAGTCCAGCTTATCCATTCTTTCATAAATTGTGCCTTTGGTGTTGTATCTAAAAAGTCATCATAATAGTGAAGGTCATCTAGGTTCTCTCCTATGTTTTCTTCTAGGAGTTCATAGTTTTGGATTTTACATTTAAGTCTTCAATCCATTTTGAGTTACTTTAGTAAAGGGTGTAAGGTGTCTTAATTCACTATTTGTATGTGGATGCCCACTTCTGCCAGTCCCATTTGTTGAGAGACTATCTTTGTCCATTGTAGTGCCTGTGTTCCTTTGCCAAAGATTGGTTGACTTTATTTACACGGGTCTATTTCTGGTTCTCTGCTGTTTCATCGACACTTGTCTGTTCTTTCGCCAATAGGACAGCATATCTATCTATATAAAAGCCTAATATGTAAAGTGTCCCCTTGGGAGGTTGACCAACTGGGAGCTCACTATGACATGTGCTGACCTCCAGGGGACGGTGCAGAATTAAGGAAGGCCCCAGCTGGAGAAGGGAGGTGGGGTCGGCAGTGGCAGCTGCTGGGGACCCTGCCTGTGCATGAATTCCATGCACTGGGCTCTAGTGGATTTATAATCTGGGTGAGCCTGCAAAGGCATCACACTCCCAGCTCAGCTCCCAACCTGAGACTCAGGTTTGTTTTGCTCTGGAGTGTTTCGTGTGGATGGTTACACCACCCACGGATCTGTGGGGAGGCCTGGGCAAAGCACCAAGCGAAAGAGCAAGTGCCTGCCAGCACAGCAGCACTGACCGCCTCCTCTGCGGCTGCTGGCTGGCCCTTCACAAAACCCTTTATGAATGGAACATTGTCTCAGGCCAGAGCCACCAGGAGGACCTTAGTAAAAACTCACTGCACAGCGGGACTGACTGGGGCCATGTTATTTCCCAAACCAGGTCCCGGATTGCAGGCCACACCCACTAAATTTATTTTAAATTTTTCTTTTTTTTAAATTTTATTAATAAATTAACTTACTGCAACTTTTAGAGCCTTCAAAGAGATAATTAAATTAAAATAAGGCTTTTAGGGTCCACTCTAATCCAATACAACTGGTATCCTTATAAGAAGAGATGGCTTGGACATATAGGGGGAGTCGGGATGAACTTACACAGAGAAAAAAACATAGGAAGACACAGTAAGAAGAAAACCATAAAATAGAGTCCTGGGTACCTAACGCACAGTATAGTAAATATGGACAGCAATAATCTATACTAATGATAGAGGAATATGCAAATTTTCCAGGACATTGTCACAGTAATGACCAATCAGCAGGCTGTGAGGATAACAGGTGTGGGTGGGGGGGAACTTGCAATGTCAGAGGGCGAGGCCATGGCAGGGGCCTCCACGTGCCTACACCAGGGGAGGGCCTGATCAGCAGCTGCTGTGGCTGCTGTGAGGCCTGGAGAGAGAAGCAGGGCCTGATCAGCAGCCCCTGTAGCTGCTGGACCATGGCCCCAGGGTAAGGCTCATGCGGGAGGCATCCAATTGATGTGTCCCTCTCACATTGATGTTTCTCTTTGTCTTTCCCTCTCTCTTCCATGCTCTCGAAAAATTAATGGGAAAATATCCTCAGGGAGGATAAAAAAGAAAGAAATGTCATATCCTATGAAAGAGACATCTTGAAAATGCCTAAAGGAAGTTTTCATTTTTGTGGTGAGGGGACTGGGGTCCATGTCGACGAAAACACCTTGGCAGATGCGAGGCTGTGGTGGCTGGCAGTGGCAGCAGCAGTGGGTGATGGGGGTGGTGCCTTCCCTGACCAGCCTGGTGGCCTCCTGCAGAAGGAAGCCAGACTGTGGCTCAGTGGGGAGTGGGGCTAAGCAATCAGTAGGACATCCCCCAAGGGCTCTTGGAGTGTGAGAGGGGGCAGGCTGGGCTGAGGGATGCCCCCCCCCACAGTGCACAAAATTTTATGCACTAGGCCTCTAGTGTAATATAGTTATCAAACTTGCTTAAAAACTAGATATTAATTATGCCAACCACCAAAAAGAAATGATGATTATGTGACATTATAGAGATGCTAATTTTCACTACAATGCCAATTATATTATAACTAGAGACCCGGTGCACAAAATTCATGTACGGGGGGGGGGGGGGCGGGGCTCAGCCCAGCCTGCACTCTCCAATCCAGGACCCCTGGGAAACCCCCGGGATTGGGCCTAAAGTGGCAGTTAGACCTCCCTCTGACAATCCTGGACTGCTGGTTCCTAATCACTCACCTGCCTGCCTGCCTGGTTGCCCCTAACTGCCTCCCCCTGCCAGCCTGATTACCTCTCACTGCCCCCCTTGCCGGCCTGATTGCCCCTTTTACTGCCCCCGCTGCTGGCCAGGTCACCCCCCACTGCACCCTCCCTGCCAGCATGGTTGCTCCTAACTCGCCCCCCCCTGCCAACCTGGTCATCCCTTACTGCCCCTTCCACCCGCCAGTCTGGTCACTCCCAACTGCCCCTAACTGCCCCCACCCTCCGCTGGCCTGGTCACCTCTTACTGCCTCCCCTGCCAACCTGATTGGCCCACGCAACCTGCTTGTTCAGTCATTTGGTCATCCCTCACTAACCCCCCTGCCAGGCTGGTTGTAGGCAACCATCTTGTGAGGGCATGAGGGTCAATTTGCATATCACCTCTTTGTTATATAGGATATAAATTATCAAATCAACAATGTTATATGCCAAACATATTTCTATTTAAACAAGAGGCAACCATCTGCAAGACAAGGATTCAGGCCTCAGAAGAAACCAAACTTACTGCTGAAACTGGTTTGGCTCAGTGGTAGAGCGTTGGTCTGCAGACTGAAAGGTCCCAGGTTCGATTCCGGTCAAGGGCATGTACATTGGTTGCGGGCACATCCCTGGTAGGGGGTGTGCAAGAGGCAGCTGGTCGATGTTTCTCTCTCATCGACGTTTCTAGCTCTCTATCCCTCTCTCCTCCTCTCTGTAAAAAATCAATAAAATATATTTAAAAAAGAAAAAAGAAAAAGAAACCAAACTTACTGACACTTTGATCTTAAACTTCTGGCCTCCAGAACTCAAGAAAATAAATTTCTGTTGCTTAAGCACATAGTCTGTGCTTATAGTCCTGGCATCTCTAGCAAAGTAATACTGCTTTTTAATGAATTAAAAAGAATAAGCACAAGTAGGCAAGTGTTGCTATATTAAATGTCACAGTAGACTTTCACATAGATATGACTAAAGACAAAGTGTTGATATGGAGATATATAACTTATACATGTAATATCTATTATGTGTCAGATAGATGCTGGAAAAAAGAAATAGAAAGCCCTGTGTTCTGATCTTGGTTGTGCTCAGGGTTGGTGTGAAGAATCTTAGTTGAAGTCCCAACAAGAAAGCACGGCACTGGCAGAGAGTGCGGGCACTGGCAGAGGGTGCGGGCACTGGCAGAGGGTGTTGGGCGCTGGCAGAGATTGATGGGCGCTGGCAGAGGGTGCTGGGCGCTGGCAGAGGGTGCTGGGTGCTGGCAAAGGGTGCCAGGTACTAGCAAAGGGTTTTGGACACTGGCAGAGGTTTTGGGCGCTGGCAGAGGGTGCTGGGCACTGGCAGTGGGTTCTGGGCACTGGCAGAGGGTGCTGGGCGCTGGCAGAGATTGATGGGCGCTGGCAGAGGGTTCTGGGCGCTGGCAGAGGGTCCTGGGTGCTGGCAAAGGGTGCCAGGTACTAGCAAAGGGTTTTGGGCACTGGCAGAGGTTTTGGGCGCTGGCAGAGGGTGCTGGGTGCTGGCAGAAGGTGCTGGGTGCTGGCAGAGGGTGCCAGCCACCCTGATGTGCTCCCTTAGGCTGAGGGTTCAGGGATGATCAGATCTTGGTCAGCACAATGTAACCCTAAACTGAGCCTGCTCTCATTTCACTTAACACATCTTAATGACTGGACACAAAAGGATCAAACTGTTTACAAGTAACAAATGCATCTCAGTACCAAGCTTGGAAGTGTTCATTCCTCTTGCATTTTTTGGAATAGTCTGAGGAGGATAGGTTTTGGTTCTTTCAATGTTTGGTAAAACTCCGCTGTGAAGCCAGCCATCTGGACCAGGGCATATGTTTGCTGAACATTTCTTTTATTGCTGTTTGAATTTCCTCCATAGTTATTGGCCTATTCAGGTTTTTTTTATTTTTCCTGAATGAGTTTTATTATTGTATTATTTTAGGAATACATCAATTTCATCTAGGTTGTCAAGTTTGTTGGAGTAGAGTAGTATGTTTTTCCAATCCTTGTATGTCTATGGGGTTGGTTGTTACTTCATCTCTTTCACTTCTGATTTTATTTCTTTGGATCCTCTCTCTTTGTTTCTTGATGAGCCTGGCTAGAGGTTCATCAATCTTTTCCTTTCAAAGAATCAGTTCTTGGTTTTATTGATCTTTTGTATTTTTTAATTTATTTTTTCATCTCTATGTCATTTATTTCCGCTCTGATCTTCATTATTTCCTTTCTTCTGCTTACTCTGGTCTTCCTAGTTGCTCTTTTTCTAATTCTTTAAGTTGGAAGGTTAGATAATTTGTTACCATTTTTTCTTGTTTTTTGAGTTAGGCTGTAGAGCGATGTACTTCCTCTCAGGACTGCTTTCACTGTGTCCTATAGACTTTGGATTGTTGTGTTTTCTTTGTCATTGTTTCCTGGATGCTTTTTGCTTCTTCTTTGATATCATTGGTAACCCAATCATTATTAATAGCATGCTATTTAGTGTTTTTATATTGTAGTTGATTTCTAATTTTATGCCATTATGATCTGAGAAGATGCTTAATATGATTTCTATCTTCTTGAATTTGAAGAGACTTTACTTATGTCCAATATGTGGTCTATCTTTGAAAATGTCCTGTGTGCACTTGAGAAGAATGTATATTCTGTAGCTTTGGGGTGAAATGTTCTGATGTCAATTAAATCCATCTGATATAGTGAGTCATTTAGGATTGCTGTTTCTTTGCTAATTTTTTGTCTAGAGATTTATCCAGTGATATCAGCAGGGTATTAAATTTCCCTATGATTGTATTATTGTTGATCCCTCCCTTGATATCTTCCACAAGCTGTTTTTTTTTTTTTTTAATGTAGTTGGGTGCTCCTATATTGGGTGCATGTATATTTACCAGAGTTATATTCTCTTGTTGAATCAATCCTTTTAGTATTATGAAGTGGACCTCCTTATCTCTTGATATGTCCTTCACTTTGTGGTCTATTTAGTCATATATAAGTATTGCTACCCCAGCTTTTTTTGTTGTTGTTGTTGTTCATTTCCATTTGCCTGAAAAGGACTCAGTCTGTGTGAGTCCTTTGTTCTAAGGTGGGTCTCTTGTAGACAGCAAATACTGGTATCTGGGTCATGTTTTCTTATTCATTCAGTTACCCTATGTCTTTTGATTGGGGCCTTTAATCCATTTACATTTAAGTTATTATTGATAGGTGCTTGTTTGTTGCCATTTTTATTCTTTGCGCCTGTGTTCCTTCTTCCCTTCCTATTTCTTCTTTTTATAGCAGTCCCTTTAGCATTTCTTGCATTGATGGCTTGGTGGTAATAAACTTTCTTAGACTTTTTTTTATCTGTGAAGCTCCTGACTTCACCTTCAATTTTGAATGATAGCCTTGCTTGGTGTAGTATCCTTGGATTCAATCCCTTGCTTTGCATCACTTTGTATATTTTATTCCATTCCCTTCTGGCCAGAAATGGTTCTGTTGAGAAATCGGTTGATAGTCTAATGGGAGATCCTTTGTAGGTAACTTTCAGTTTCTCTCTGGCAGCCTTTAAGATTATTACTTTGTTGTTGATGTTTGCCAATTTTATTATGATGTGTCTTGGTGTCAATCTTTTTGGATTCATCCTGTTAGGGACTTTGTGTGCTTCTCGGCCTGTGTGATTCCTCTCCCTCCTCCCCACACCAGGGGAGTTTCTGTGATTATTTCTTCAGACAGGTTTTTTGTTCTCTGCTCTGCTTCCTCTCCTTCTGGCAGCCCTATTACGCAGATGATGTTTTGTTTCGTGTTGTCCCCAAGCTCCCTTAGGCTCTCCTGCTTTTTTTTTTTTTTTTTTTTTTTTCCCCCCCAGTTGCTGCTCTGCTTGGGTGTTTTCTTCTACCTTGTCTTCTAATTCGCAGATTCAGTCCTCAGCTTCTTCTAGTTTACTGTTGAAACTTTCTATTGTGTTCTTTATTGCAGCTATGTCATTCTTAATTTCCTCTTGATTCTTACACATTATTGAATTTGCCTTTCATCCTTTTCAGCAGTCCTATAACCATTGCTCTGAATTCTTTCTCTGACAAATTGCTTGCCTCCATTTCATTTGTTTCTTTTCTAGTGATTACTTTTTCTTTCATATGTTTCTTTGCTTCCATTTCTGCAGAGATTGTATTAGATCAAAACTACTATGTCACTTTGATTGTTTGAGTTTGTCTTCTGTAATAGATGTTTTGTGGGACCGAGGAGTGCAATATCTCTGGTCTTCTGAGCTGGGTATTCTAGAGATGTCCTCTACTTGGGATATTTGGGTTTTCTTGATGTAGTGGGGTCTTGAGTGTTTGTGTCACATTCATGAATGGAGTCTCCTCTCAGGGTGTCTGGTTATGTGGCCTGCTCTCTACCACATTGAACGAACATCACAAAATACAACTCAACAAGACTTGCTCCACAAATAAAACAAAACACAAATGTACTCATGACACCGATAACTCCAATAAAGGTGACCACCAGAAAAAAATGAATTAGGAGAGAGAAAAGAAAGCAAAAGTGATATCAAGAAAAGGAAAAAAGGTAAAAGAAAAAAGAAGAAAAAACATATGGAAAACTCCACAAAACAAACAAATAAAACAAAAAATGCAAATAACAAACATCCAGAAAAAAGGGGGGGGGGAATCTAATCTGTAGAGGCAGAGCTTATATACAGAAAGTAAGATTAAGGAGTTGAATGAATAGGGGAAGGACCATGGTTCAGATAGGGGAGGTACAAAGAGAATGAGTAGATAAGAAGAAAAGAAAAATAAATAATGAATAGATAAAACAAAACAATTTATGTATTTATTCATTTATTTTTGGAAAAGAATAGAGGAAAGAGCAGATAGGATTGAGCAGATAGTGAGTGAAACTAATTAAAAACTAGGAGAAGAAGAGCACAAAAGAGGAGAGGAAAACAAAAGTATAAAAAATTGACTAACGAAGAAAAAGAAAAGAGAAGGTGTATGGACTTGGAGCAGGGAAGAGGAAATTAGCCAACAGACTACAATAATAATAACACAACAATAAAGCAGATAAAGAACAATGTTTAACATGGGGTAAAGAGAAAGGAAAGAGAAAAAATAAAGCAGGGACAGGAGAAAGCAGGATAAAAAAGGGAGAAATAAGGAAGAAAAGGGTGGGAAAAAGGAAAAATAAAATAACAATATACCAAAAGTTTTATTTTGGGTGAAAGTTTTTTAGTAACCTTTACCAATTAGGCTCTTTGGGAGAATAAAGACCACACTCCACAGTGGGCTATATCACTAAAATAACAAAAATAAAAATAGAATTAAGAAAAATAATACAAAAAAAGATAAAAAGAATTTAAAAATACAGAAAAGGCTTTTACTAAAAGATAAAAAATAATAAAAGTGAAGTGTCGTTCACTTCAGCCGAGTTTTAATGCCCCATGGGGGCTGGCTTAAGACCCTGCACTATTGTTCTCACTGCCACTTCTCAGTTTCCTGTTAGGTAGTCAGCTCTGTGAAGTTACAAGATATCCACCTCTCCTCTGTGTCTGTCTCCACAGCCTTGGGTAAAAGTAGGTTGGACCAATCTGCCTGCTCTGCCTGTCTGCCTGCTGTCAATCTTAATCTCTCAAGGTCTGCTTCTGACAGGGCTTTAGGAGGGGGTGGTGCTGTATGGCTTTCGGGGACTGAATGGTCCCTCAGTTCCTGAGGGCTCTTTGGGGCTATTCAGTGTCTTTGTTTCCCTTTGTACAGCTCCAGGTATAGTCTGGGTGTGGCTGCATTAGCTGTCTTGATGCTGCTGGGAGAGATGGCTCTTTAGGAGAAAAATGCATGCTTAGGTTGGGAGGATCATGAATGTCTCACTGCCAAATTCCCAGTCATCTCTCCTTGAACCGCTCTCCTCCACAGTGTGTCCCCAGACTGCACAAATCTGCACCACCACCTGCACTGCAGCCTCACATCAGTGTTTGCAATCGAAAGGTCCTACGAACTGGGTTTAGTGAATAAGAGCAAAGACAAAACAGAGGAAAAACAACCATGCAGCTGTGAGTTTCTCTTCCCCCAAAGCTGCATGGCTCAGGCAGATCTTCAAGCTGTCTTTCTGGGTGCAGCCTCTCGCGGCTGTGGACTTAGATCTGGATTCCTCAGCACCAGCAGCCCTGTGGCCTTTCTTTCCACAGATAGATGTGCCTGTCCCCAAGGGACTTGGACTTGGTGCATTTTGGCTTCCTTCTGACCCTCTCTGCCCGGTGGACCCCAGTCTCTCTCCAGCCCCAATCCCTGATCCAGGTGTCCTCTGTCCTTTCTGGCCATGAATTATCTCACCAGCTGTGTCTAATTCACCAATGCTGGGTGGATGTTTTTCTATTTAGTTTCACCTTGTATCTGTTCAAGGACAAAATGCAGGACACGTCTGCCTATTCAATGGCTGCCAATTTTTCTCCTCCTTGCTTTTTGTTTAAAACTTTATTGTTGGAAGTATTACATATGTCCACATTTCCCCCCAATAACACCCTCCAGTCTGCCCTTGCCCCCTCCAGACCTTCACCACCCTGTTGTCTGTGTCCATGGGTTATGCATGTATGCATACAAGTCCTTTGGTGGATCACTTGCCACCCACTCATCCTCCCCCACAGTCTGTTCTATGCTTCTATGTCTCTGGATCTATTTTGTTCATCAGTTTATTTTGTTCATTCAATTCCACATATGAGTAAGACCATGTGATACTTGTCTTTTGCTGACTGATTTATTTCATTCAGCATAATATGCTCCAGGTCCCTCCATGCTGTCTCAAAGGGTAAGAGAGCCTTCTTTTTACTGCTGCACAGTATTCCATGGTGTACATGAGACACAGCTTTCTTATTCACTCGTTTACTGATGGGAACTTGGACTGTTCCCAGATCTTATTTTTAAAAAATATAGTTTATTGATTTTTTACAGAGAGGAAGGGAGAGGGATAGAGAGCTAGAAACATTGGTGAAAGAGAAACATCGACCAGCTGCCTCCTGCACACCCCCACCGGGGATGCGCCTGCAACCAATGTACATGCCCTTGACCAGAATCGAACCTGGGACCCTTCAGTCCAGAGGCCGATGCTCTTGGCTGTTTCCAGATCTTAGCTATTGTGAATTACGCTGCCATGAACAAAGGGGTGTGTACATTATTTCTGATTGGTGTTTGGGATTCTTACGATATTTTCCTATAAATGGGATCATTTGGTTAATGGCAGTTCCATTTTTAATTCTTTTGAAGAAGCTCCATATGGTTTTCTATAATGGTTGTGCCAGTCTGCATTCCCACCAGCAGTGTGCTAAGATTCCTTTTTCTCCACATACTCACCAGACCTGTCATTTGTTGATGGTAGCCATTCTCACAGGTGTAAGATGATATCTCATGGTCATTTTAATTTGCATCTCTCTGATGATCAGTGACCTGGAGCATTTTTTCATGTCTCTTGGCTGTTTGTATGTCCTCTTTGGAGAAGTGTCTATTTAGTTTTCCAAGTACAAGTATTTGATCTTCTTGATTAAGCTTATTCCTAAATATCTTACTTTTTCAGTTGCAATGATAAATGAAATTGTTTAGTTTCTCTTTCTGAGAATTCATTATTAGCATATAAAAAAGCCATTTTTGGGTGTTGATTTCTGTATCCTGCTACATTTGCCCATTTTTTTTTTATTGGATTGTTTATCTTCCTTTTGTTAAGTTGTGAGAGTTCCTTAAATTTTTTGGATATTAACCCTTTATCAGATGTATCATTGCCAAATATGTTCTCCCATCCACTGGGCTCTCTTTTCATTTTGTTGATGGTTTCTTTTGCTGGGCAAAAGCTTTTTATTTTGATGTAGTCTCATTTGTTTATTTTCTCCTTAGTTTCCTTTGCCCTAGGTGCTGTTTCCATAACCATACTGCTATGAGAGCTGAGATTTTGCTGCCTGTGGCTTATTCTAGGATTTTTATGGTTTCTTGACTTACACTTAGGTCTTTTATCCATTTTGAGGTTACTCTTGTGTATGGTGTAAATTGGTGGTCTACTTTATTATTTTGCATTTATCTGTCCAATTTTCCAACATTGAAGAGACTGTCTTGACTCCATTGTATGCTCTTGCCTCCTTTGTCAAATATTAATTGAGCATAATGGCTTGGGTCGATTTCTGTGGTCTCTGTTCTGTTCCATTGGTCTATATGTCTGTTCTTGTGCCAGTACCAGGCAGTTTTTAGTACAGTGGCTTTGTAGTATAACTTGATGTCTGGTATTGTGATCCTTTCAACTTTGTTCTTATTTCTTGAAATTACTGTGGCTATTAAGGGTCTTCTTTGGTTCCATATACATTTTTGGATTATTTGTTCTTGATCTGTGAAATATGTTAGTATTTTAATAGGGATTGCATTGAATTTGTAGATTGCTTTGGGTTGCATGGACATTTTAATGTTAATTCTACCACTTAATGAACACAGTATTTTCTTCCACTTGTTTATGTCTTCCTCTAGCTCTTTTGAAAAAAATGTATTTTTATTAATTTCAGAGAGGAAGGGAGAGGGAAAAGAGATAGAAACATCGATGAGAGAAAAACATTGATTGGCTGCCTCCTGCATGCCCAACATGTGCCCTTGACTGGAGTTGAACCCAAGACCCTTTAATCTGGAGGCTAACACTATCTACTGAGTCAAACCAGCTAGGACTCTATCTCTCTCTTTTTTTTAATGTCCTGAAGTTTTCCAAGTACAAGTCTTTTCCTCCTTGATTAAGCTTATTCCTTACTTTTTCGGTTGCAATGATAAATGATATTATTTAGTTTCTCTTTCTGAGAATTCATTATTGGCATATAAAAAAGCCATTTTTGGGTGTTGATTTCTTTATCCTGCTACATTGACAAATTCATTTATTAAATCTAGTCATTTTTTGGTGAAATCTTTAGGGTTTTCTATGTATATTATCATGTCATCTGTGAATAATAAAAGTTTTCCTTATCCTTTCCAATTGGGATACCTTTTATGTGTTCTTATTTTCTGATTGCTTGTGGCTACGACTTCCAGTACTCTCTCTCTATATAAAAGGGTAAGTGTCCATCTGTTCGACCGGTAGCTATGACATGCACTGATCACCAGGGGGCAGACGTTCAATACAGGAGCTGCTATGACGTGCACTGGCCATTTAAAAATAAAGGGCACCATGGATCTGGCACTGGCAAAGCAACACTCAGCTTCCCCGAAGTGGGACACAGGCCTCACTACTACCCTGAAACAACACCCCACCAAATCACAGCCAACACTGCCAAGACCCCATGACACAAAATGCAGACCACAGCCCAGCCCAGCCCAGCCCAGCCCAGAAACAGGCACTGTGGGCACAGGGCAATAACGTCACATAGCAACGCTCTACTTTCTCTCCCTAGCGACCAGCCTCCTTGGAGTTTCTTCAACCCAGGAACCTGACTGGCCTTATAGCGAGGTGCAAACATTTTAGAATTTAGCCAAATGTCTGTAAAGCATTTTCCTGTGCCTCATCTAATTGAATTCTCACAGAAGTCCTGGAGTGGGTAGCCACTGGGCCCCAAAGGAAATGAGATGGAAAGGGGTCATTGCTCTGGCACTATTGTGGCCCCTTTGCCCAGCCCCGCCCAGGCCCCTCCACCTGGAAGCCTGGGCACCTTGGTAGTGACCCACCTCCTGCGGTGTCCCACAGATCCTTCTCTCTACCTTCCAGGGGGCTCCTCACAAGCCACAGTCTCCACACATGTTTTGCTTCTGAGTGTACTTTGTTGTTTATTATACTTTACTAGAGGCCCAGTGCACAAAATTTGTGCTTGGAGTGGGGGTGTCCCTCAGCCCAGCCCGCACCTTCTACAACCTGGGATCCCTCTCACAATCCAGGACTGCTGGCTCCCAACCGCTTGCCTGCCTGCCAGCCTGATCACCTCTAACCACACCTCTGCCAGTCCAATTGCCCTAAACTACTCTCCCCTGCTGGCCTGGTCACCCGTAAGTGTTCTTCCCTGCAGGCCTGGTCGCCCCCAACTGCCCTCCCCTGGTGGCCTGGTCCCCCCAACTACCCTCCCCTGCAGGCCTTGTCCCTCCCCACTGCCCTCTCCTGCCATCCCAATCACCCACAATTGCCCTCTTTTGCTGCAACCCATCTCCTCTGCCGGTATCCGCTGCCTCTGTGTGAGGCGCAGGAGATGTCAGGACTGGCCTCCGCTGCACTGCACAGAGCCTCGGACCCCCAGGCCTCATCATGCAGAGCTACTGGGCCCCGCTGTGCGTTGTGCTATCCTGTGCGTTGTGCTATCTTGTGGCAGCCGTCTTGTGACGACATCATGCCCCAGGGCCTCCTAGGCTTTTATTAGTATAGATAGGAAAGGAGCAGGGACAAGGCACACATTATAGGCATGTCATTTGTGCAACTTCATCAAGAATCTGCGATTCTGCACTCTCCTGGGAACTACCAGTCAGTTCCCCTCAGAGCACCGGGGAAGGCGGTCAACAAGCAGAGATAGAGGCGTGTGTGGTGATGTTGGTGGGCGAGGGGAGGTGCCTCTCCCTCACACCTGGGAGCAGAGAGCATTAGCCAGGTGGGTATGGCCACCTAACTTCCTAACAAGGGAACTCTCGCACTTGTTGCCTCTCTTGTTGCTCGCGTGGCTCTTGGCTCTCCGTGTCCACCTGTGTGGCCACATGCAGTGGATTAGAGCGGGAAACAAGGCTGAGGCAGCCTCATGCTATACTGGACTCGATTCCAACATGGGAAGGAAACTGGACACTGGCTCTGATACCTGCTCATGCAGCTTTTACCATCAGCTCCTGGACTATTCTTACCGTTTACCGCTAGCTACTAGCTTACCCATTTTTACCATTAGCACCTATATGCTACTTGCTTAAAAGGAATGAATTAAATAAATTTGCTGTTCAAAAAGTTAAACAGAGAAAACCAGTAAAGTGAGTCCCAGATGACGGGAGAACAAACCGGACAGCGAAAGCCCAGCTTGTCTGCTGCAGGCGCCTCACTTATCACCGACAGAGCGGTCGGCGCCAGGCGCAGGCGCGGCGCAGACCGCAGGTCCCCTGGGAGGGACGGGGGGCAGCCCGCTGCGGCCGTGAGCCCTGGGAAGCTGCGGGAGGCAGGAGACCACCCACTTACCTCTCCCGGCAGTTGGACAGGAGCAAGGCCCAGCTGGCATCTTGTGAGGAATGTCAATGGCTCTGGGGACACCTGCCACAGCTGCAGCATCCTTCACAGCACCCGGGGCTCAGAGGCGACACCCCATTCCTTCCCCAGCAAGCACTCAGTGCTACCGGAAGCCATGGAAAACAGTGCAGTTCCTGCCCCAGCAGGGCCGTGTCCTGCCCAGGCCCTGGCGCCAGCAAGAGTGTTCCGGACCAGGCTGGTTCACAGCAGGCCCAGGGCCCACATGGGGAAGCACCCCTGCACTGTGGACTCAGGACGAAGAGCGTTCAGGCCGCTGGGATGGCCGTGCCAGCGTGCGAGTGTGGGGGCCCCACCCAGTGCCCCAGCAGGAGAGCCAAGCTGGCGGGACGGATGGAGCTGTGGGTGCAGAGGTCGCCGTCCCACGGGCCGGGCCATCTCCCGAGGTGGCACCTGCTCAGCCTCAGGGACCCGGAGGAAGGGTGCTGCCCTGGGCCCGAGGGGGAAACACCTGCAGACGCCAGGTCCCTGCCCCCGGGGCCGAGGCTGCTGCTCCAAGAGGCGTGGCGTGTTGCCCTGTGACCTCTCCGGCCGCCGCTGGGTGTGAGCCCCTGGAACGGGAACTCTGCAAAGCGCGTCACCGCCAGAGCCCTTGGCCGGGCACCCAGGCGCCCTGTGTGGCCCTCAGCTTCCCTGCGCCCCTGCTGCTGCCTCAGGCCGCCTGCCCTTCGGGACCACTGGAAAGGAGAGTTTGAAAAACCAAAGTCCTTTTTCCCCCAAAATATTTTTTATTCTTGCATTACATTTGTGTTTCCAATTGTGAATAAAAAAATGCTTAGAAAGTGATTACAAAACAGTGTGCGCCGCCACGAGGCGCGGACTCGCCTTCTCCGCACGAGACGACCTGGGCCTGGCGTTGGGTCGGTCAGCCCGCCTGGGCTCAGCTGGGCTTCTCACTCTCAGAATCTAGAAAACAAAACCACCACACTCATTACCGGCCGCCTGGGCCTGCCCTGCGCCCACCGCCTGCACTCGGAGCAGCAGCTCGGACCCGCCAGGCCCCCAGCCCACGCCAGCTGCGAGCTGAGGCACCCAGCAGCTGGGTCCCACTCCGGGCAGAGGCCCCAGACCTGACTGCAGGGCAGCGCGAGTGGGAGTGAGGCCTGCAGACCAGGCGGCCGCCTCGTCGGATGGACAGAAGGAACTGTGACCCCAGCTTGTGAGGGCGGGGCCCATGCCACGGAGCAAGAGACTAGAAATATGTGCTGAGTCCCACGGGGGGGAGGAGGGGAGGGGGGTGCGAAAGGGGGTCGGTCAGGAGGAGCCTTCCCAAACTCAGAGCCTATGGCACAGCAGATGCACCTCCAGGACCTGGGTGGCCCTGCCCCGAACCCTCCTCTCACAAGGCCTACAACCCCCCCCCCCCCCCCATCTGCAGGGCCAGCAAACCCAGCTCTCCTGGAAACAGCCACCGCGGACAGGGGTGGGGACGCCGGTGTTGACCATGAGGCTCACTAGTCCGCGGGCAGAGGCCCGGATCTGCGTGCAGCTCAGGCTGAGTGGGGCAGTGAGGAGGCCGCCATCCAGGGCCCAGGCGCACCCGTAGGCGGAGCAGAAGCCGAGCCGACAGGACCCACGCGCCTCCCGAGCCTGACTGCGCGGCCACGGGCCGCTGCCACCGCCACCCGGGGCGCCTCCTGTCCTCCCGAGGCTCGCTGGCGGCTTTCACGTGGACACAGTAAGAAGATGTTCTTTCACACTATTTTCAAACAAGCATGTTTATTCGGCTTCTTCATGTACAGTCTGGGGATTCTGTGCCACTGACCCTGCGGGCACCAGGCTGAGCGCCCACACTCCCGAGGGTGCGGTGGGCTGGAGGGCGCGCGAGGGGCTTCCAGACGCAAAACTCAGCAAGAGACCCGGGGGACCTCGCGGAGAAAGGAGCCGCGCCCACGGCCTGACAAGCCCATTCTAACCGACCCGATGGAGAAAGGAACTGAAGCCCGAGGAAGTGACAGTGCTGGCGAGGACCCGCGGAGAGCGCGTCTGCAGACTCAGCTGCGCGGCCGCGCCTCCCGCAGTGGCCAGTGAGGGGCAGCCTCCAGCTCCCGCCAGGCTCCTGCTGCTCTGGGCCAGTCCCACTGACAGCTCCGTCTCCGTTAGGGTGGAATCCCCGGCCCCTGGCTGGGCAGCCATGGGGTCTGGAAAGCAGTCTGGGGCCACGGGCGTTGGGGTGGGGGGATGGGGGCGCAGGCGGCCCCAGGCCTCAGGGGAAAGGAAGGAGGGCAAGCAGGAGGGCGCTGGAGCCAAGGGGGCGCTGTGTCTGTGGGAAGGAGGCAGCTCCCAGGAGCAGACCTCCCCCTCACAGCAGCCCTGCCTGGCTGTGGCCTGAGGGCTTGTCTGCTCACCTAGCACTTCACAGCAGCGTCCACACAGCCAGACACAGCACAGTTCCTTCCTGAGACAGACGCACGGCCCAGGGACCGCAGCCCTGGCGGCAGCAGCGCCGGCCTGCAGCGTGGCTGTGCCCCGTTTGTGCCGGTGACGTGGAGCCCGAGAGGCCTCCTGCACGCAGGAAGCAGAGCTCCCCACCATTTGCAATTCCTCATAGTCAAGGTCACCCGTTCAATTTTAAACAATAAACCACTTACAGAAGCTAAAGATCAGACTGCAGCTTCCGACTTGTAAACCACTGATATCTCTCCGCAGCTTAAAATGGGAAATAAGAAATCAACACGCAACCCATTGGAGAGGAAATACACCTTTTCCAATACGTGATTCTTTAAACGTCTCTCTCCGTCAGCGAACGGGAAAGCCGAGTCCAAGGCACTGTGTCCTGCGGGCGGCCACAACGCGCGGAGCATCGATTCAAGCACAGGAAGGGGACGCAAGAGGTGAGTGTGGCCGTGGGAACCTTGGGGGTGAGTGGGGTTTGCAGCAGGCCCTTCCCCGGGCACCTCGGGCAGGGGCAGGACCAGCAGGCCAAGACACAGCCTGGCTCCTGTGGGCATCCAATTCAGCATGTTCCGGCTGTCAAGTGGCTGGACGGAGCTACAGGATCCACAGCCTGGGGCCTGGCATGCTGACCACAGGTGGCCACAGGAACTCGGGGAGCACGGGCCCACCCGCTGTGCCCAGGCCCGGCCCCCAGGTAGAGCTCCGGCTGCCAGCCTGGGTGGCCCAGGGACCCCAGGACGCAGGCGCTGGGAGCGGGCTTCTGTACTGGCCCTGAGGCAGTGCACAGGGTGGGGAGGAGAGGCCAGAGAGGGCAGTACCTGGCATGGGCACGGGTAGGGCCAGGGCAGTTCCAGGAATGACCGTGGTGGGTAGAGGGCCGGATGCCAGGGCCAGAAATGGTGTCCCCACTGCTGCCCGAGGTGTGTTCATCTACAAGACAAGAAAGAGAGGGCATGTGGCTGAGTCAGTGCCTCTAGCGGCCCGGGGTCCACAGTGTCTGCATCCTCAGGGGCCAGTGGCCTAAGTTTGCCATGGCGCCTCCTGATGGGGGACACCAGAGTGACACCTTTCTGAACTCTTCAACGCTGCAGCCTGGCCTCCTCAGGCCAACCCCCAGGCGTCCACAGGCCAGAGCCGGCGGCGGAGCCAGGTCCCCGAGGGCAGCGGTCGGCAAACTCTGTCAACAGAGCCAAACATCAACAGCACATGACTGGAATTTCTTTTGAGAGTCAAAATTTTTCAACTTAAACCATACAGGTAGGTACATTGTTATTAACTTAATTAGGGTACTCCTAAGCTGGCCTTTGCTACAAACTCAAGGGGCCAAAGAGCCACATGTGGCTCATGAGCCGCAGTTTGCCGACCACTGCCTTAGGGCAACACGAGAGACCACCCCCAACCCAAGGCCTCCTACTGGGCTGGTCAGTGCATTACCGAGGGCCACAGGAGCTGCGGGGACAGTGCCCAGACCTGTGAGCCAATGGTCAGCAGCCCCTGCTCCCCGCGCCCCAGAGCGGGGGTTGGGGGCAGTGAGCAGAGTGGTCATTGAGGCCAGTATGCTCTGATGGGAAGCCTCAGGAGCTGCAGTAAGAACAGAGGCCGAAAACCTCAAATCCCCTAGGCACAGTGTTGGCAGATCGAATCCAGCAGCTAAAAAATATAGCCTCACCGACCACTGGGTTTGCCCCGGGAACGCAAGGCTGCGGTCCCCCAGCCACACCTGGAGGGACAGCACAGAGGCAAGGAGGTGCCGAGGAGGCCCATCCCTTCAGGGAGAGCCAGCAGCTGAGTCCTGCACCCCCACCCCGTCCCCTGGGCCAATGTGAGATCCAAATGCTCTTCCCCAGAGCCCTCGGCTCCAGCCACGTGTGGGAAGTCCCAGCCAAGGCAAGGGAAGGAGTGGAGGCACAGGCCGGAAAAAAAGCAGAACCAGCTTTATTCATAGATGACAAGACTGTGTATGAAGAACACCCCAAAGAGTGAACAATTTCCAGAACTAACAAGTAAACTTAGCACGACTGCAGGTTACAAGATACAGAACTCTACTGCATTTCTATACTAACATACACCGCAGAATAAAATTTTAAAACAATACAATTTACAACTGGCATTCCGAGCCATCTACTCCCTAGGGCTGCATTAATGACCTAACAACTTCACACTGAACCCTACAAAACTGCTGAGAGAAACACTCAAGAATGTTAATATATCGGATCTCACCCAGTTAAACTTACAAAATAAACCACCAATACAATCCCAGTTAAAATCCCAGCAGGCTCTTCTGTAGAAATTGATGGGCTGTTTCTAAAACATATATGGAAATATTAAGAACCTGAGAAAACCAAGAAATTCTTGAAGAAGATCAATGCTGGGGGCCTTACACAATCAGATATTAAACGAACCAGGAAGCCACACCGATGAGGAGGAGACCTGCCGCGGGGAGGAAAGAGTGGCTCACGGGCCGAGACAGCGGCCTCGGAACACGGACCTGCAGGGCTGCGGCTGCCCGCCTGCCGCAAGGAGCACGCGGGTACAACCAGAGATGTGCGCGGGGGACCCCGACCCCACCTCCAATCACACACCCGCTGTTCTGAGGTGCTTCAGGCCCGGCTGCAATAAGAGACACCGAGTCCTTAAATAGCACAGAAATACTACTGAACATAAATAATTTGATAAACCGGACCTCAACAAAATTAAAAGGCCTGCCATTTCACTTTTACCACTAAGAAAACAGACAAGCCACAGACCAGCAGGAAAACCCACACCTCTGACCGACTGAGCAGCCAAGCCGTGCTGTCCGAGGCCAGCTGCTGTCTCCGCGCAGGGGGGAGCCCACACGCAGAGGCTGGCGACACAGGGATTCTCAGCTGCATGGGGGTCGGCACCCTCCCCCCGGGCGTTGTTCCAGGTCCACCGTACAGGGTGGAGGACACACAGAGAACTCCAATAAGTCAGTAATAAAGAGTTTCTGCAACTTTTAAGTAGAAAGTTCCCTGACCTGGAGCTTTACACGAGATAGCCATAAAGAAGGTGTAAAAGTGCCCAAAGGCAAACAAAACAAAACTTCTAAGGCTTCAAGTTCCTTTTACAGATAAACTTTCACATGTACTACTCCACACACGCTTCTTATAAAAGTCACAACAGAAAACTATAAAATACTAAGTGGAGGAGAAAGGAGACTGAGAACTTGGCAGAGAACTGGAGACTGTAAAAATATCCAGAATAAAGTATCGAGAGAGAAAAGAAGAGAAAACATGTACGAGGTCAAGGATAGAGTAAAACACCTCCCATGTGGCCCTGGCCGATGTGGCCCAAAAGGTTTCCGGTTCAATTCCTGATCAGGGTACAGGCCCCGACTGGGGTTCGATTTCCCGCAGGGCCAGTGCAGGATGTAACCAGTTGATGTTTTGCTCTCACTCCAATGTTTCTCTTTCTCTCTGCCCCTCTTCCTTCTTCTTCCTTATTCATTAAATAAATGAATAAATAAAACGACAAGTGGACTGGAGTCTTAGGATGAGAGGAGGAGTGGCAGAGTGCAGCCGGAGTAGCATGGGAACAGATAATGGGGGGGGGGGGGGGGGGGCGGGTGGAGGGGAGAGATAAAACTTGACAACGAAATCAAGCCCTGGAGTCATGAAGTCTAAGCAGGATAAAGATTTATATTCTTGGGCACCACATAAGTAATAAATATTCTGAAAATTAAACTATTAGAAACCAGAAGAAAAATAATTTATCATCTTCAAAGGAGCAACGTACAGATTGGCAGCCTACTTCCACCAAAAACAAGTGTAGCTAAATAACAATGGAATGAAAATGTCAACACGAATTGTGTAATTATTGAAAATATCCTCCAAGAACGCTAATGAAATAAAGACATTTTTAGACCAAAACTGAAAAGATAGTCACTGGTACACATAAAAGATCTTCTGGATGATTCCATATGGAAGATCAGAGGCAAGAAGGAATGAAATGGCACAATTAGCAAACATGGAAATAGATGAATACTAACTGTGTAAAAAACTGTGTTATGGGATTGAAAGGCCATATATAATTTAAACAATAAATGCCAGGAGGGAAGTAAATGCAGTTAAAAGAGTTTTATGGTATTTGTAATGTCTAGAAAATGGCTAAGAAAAAGATAGACTTTCATAATTTACATTAAATGAAAGTAAACAAAATAATTTAAAGACAAAAAAAAAACAGACCCAAATTATGTGTTGTTTATAAGAGCTACATCTAAAATATAAGGGTATAGACTGAAAGTAAAAAATGGGAAATCATACACAATGTAAATAATAATCCAACGCAACCTAGTATAGTTAAAGCAATTTCAGACAAAGTACATTTAAAGACAAAAATCATAATATTGATAGAGCACAGCTGGTGTGCCTCAGTGGTTGAGTGCTGACCCATGAATCAGGAGGTGACAGTTCGATTCCCAGTCAGGGCACATGCTCAGGCTGTGGCTCAATCCCAGTAGGGAGCATGCTAAAGGCAGCCAATCAATGATTCCCATCATTGATGTTTCCTTTTTTAAAAATTTAATAAATATTATTCAGATTATTACAATTGTTTCTCTCCCCCCCCCCCCCATAGCTACCTTCCACCTGGTTCCCACCCACCCTCTGCCCTTACCTCTCCCCCACTGTCCTCATCCATAGGTGTACGATTTTTGTCCAGTCCCTTCCTGTACCCCCACATCCCTTTCCCCCTGAGAATTATCAATCCACTCCCATTCTATTATATTCACCAGTTTATTCTGTTCTTCAGATTTAAAAAAATATATATTTTATTGATTTTTTTACAGAGAGGAAGAGAGAGGGATAGTGAGTTAGAAACATCGATGAGAGAGAATCATCGATCAGCTGACCAGAATCGAATCTGGGACCTTTTAGTCCACAGGCCGATGCTCTATCCACTGAGCCAAATCGGTTTCAGCTGTTCCTCAGATTTTTAATTCATCACTTGATTTTTAGATTCACTTGTTGATAGATATGTATTTGTTGTTCATAATTTTTATCTTTATTTTTTTCTTCTTTTTTCTTCTTCTTAACGAATACCTCTCAGCATTTCATCTAATAGTGGTTTGGTGGTATTGAACTTCTTTAGCTTTTTCTTATCTGTGAAGCTCTTTATCTGACCTTCAATTCTGAATAATAGCTTTGCTGGGTAGAGTAATCTTGGTTTTAGGTTCTTGCTATTCATCACTTTGAATATCTCTTGCCATTCTGTCTGGCCTGCATAGTTTCTGTTGAGAAATCAGCTAACAATTGTAGGGGTGCTCCCTTGTAGGTAATTAACTGTTTTTCTCTTGCTGCTTTTAAGATTCTCTCCTTGTCTTTTGCTCTTGGCATTTTAATTATGATGTGTCTTGGTGTGGTCCTCTGGATTCCTTTTGTTTGGGGTTCTTTGTCCTTCCTGGACTTGTAAGTCTATTTCTTTTACCAGGTGAGGGAAGTTTTCTATCATCATTTCTTCCAGTATGTTTTCAGTATCTTTTGTTCTCTCTTCTTCTGGCACTTCCATAATTTTGATGTTGGTATGCTCGAAGTCATTCCAGAGGCTTCTTTTTACTATCTTCAAATTTTTGGATTCTTTTTTCTTTTTATTTTCCCAGTTGAGTGTTTTTTGCTTCTTTGTATTTCAAATCTTTTACTTGATTCTTGAATTCCTCTAGTCTGCTGTATAATATTTTTTTTATTTCCGTCAGTGTATGTTTAATTTCTAGTTGTCCTTTTTCATATCTTTGAGGCTGTCATTAAATTTATTGGCCTTTTCTAGGAAATTCTTTAAAAAAAAACCTTATAACTGTGGTTTTAAACTCTATATCTAGTCATTTGTTTTCCTCCATTTCTTTCATTTGTGGTGTTTCTTTGTCTCCACATTTTTGCTGCTTCACTGAGTTGGTAGGGTGGCTTTGTGTGCTAGGTGTCCTATATGATGAAATGGGTTGGCCTCCCAGTTACCTGAGGTGGACACTCTTGGTGCACCCCTTTGTGGACTGTGTGTACAGCCTTGTTGTAGTTAACTTTTTAAAAAAAATCTTTATTGTTGAAAATATTACAGATGTTACACTTTTTCCCCCCAATGGCTCCCACTTCTAGCCCCTCCCCAGGCCCCACTATTTTCTGTGACAATGGGTTATGCATATATACATGTAAGTTGTTTGGTTGATCTCTTTCCCTCCTCTACTCCCTGCACCCGTCCCCCACAAATCCCCTTCCCTTTGAGAATCCTCAGTCTTTTGCATGCTTCCATGTATCTGGATCTATTTCTTTGTCAGTTTGTAGTTAACTCTTGATTGTTGTTGGTGTCACTGGGAGGAAGTGACCTCCAGGCCAATTGGCTGTGAGGACCCGCTGTATCTATAACGGCTGTGCTGGAGACACCCTTATGGGGCAGGACTTATTTCCATGGGGTTTTGGTGCTCACTGAGTCTGCCTCTTGAATGTGTCACTTATGGATGAGAGGAGTTGTAATCTGGTGTCTCACACTGACCACCAGGTACACTGACTTCTGGATCTCCGATGGGGTGCAGGTCAGCTACTGTCCAAGGCCACCCTGCAGGAGCTACAGTGAGAACTACAGTTTCCTCCTCTTTGCTTGGGGTTTGGAGGTTTTGGAGGTGTCTGACCAGAGCTGCAGCTTGTTAGGTTAAGCTGCGATAGGGCAGGCCATTTTTATGCAAAAACCGCTGTTTGCAGCTTGGGTGGGCTTGTAGCTTGGGTGGAGCAGGGTCTCAGGGAGTCCCCAGGCTAGGCGTGGCAAACAGCAATGCCTGCCAGTCAGCCATTTCTGCGTCACTGAGTTTCCGCGTCTCTGCGTCTGGCACCCCAGCTCAGTGAACAATGATTGCTGCGTGCATCTCTGCAAGAAAGTCACCCTCACTTTCCAACCCGATGGCAGACAGTCCAGCTTCTCCCTGTAGGGGTTTGCATCCCCAGCATCTCCCCAGAAACTGGAGTTCAGAGTAATCGGGAGCTTATCTCCCTTCAGGTTGCAAAAAGCACCCAGTCGCCCGCTGCCAGCCCAATATGCGCGCTTCCATACCTTAGCTTTTCAGCGCTGTGCATATCTCAATGCTCTTTGCTCTTTCCTTCTAGTTGTAGAATATCCACTCAGCCAGCTTTCCCATGGTTCTGGGTGATAGACGTTTTGTCTTTTAGTTGTAGTTTTGAAATTGTTGTGTGAGGCAGCAATTTAGGTATTTACCTATGCCGCCATCTTGGTTTCTCATCATTGATGTTTCTATCTTTCTCTCCCTCTCCCTTCTTCTCTGAATTAAATAAAAATATCTTTTTAAAATATTTTTATTGATTTTTGAGGGGGAAGGAGAGGGAGAGACAGAAATATCGATGAGAAGGAATCATTGATAGGTTGCCTCCTGCATGCTCCCTACTGGGGATCAAGCCCACAACCTGGGCATGAACCCTTGGCCAGAATTGAACCTGGGACTCTTTATTCCGCAGGCTGACACTCTATCCACTGAGCCAGACCAGCTAGGGCAATAAAAAATATATATATATTTAAATTATAATAGAAATACTTGGTAATATTAAAGGTTCAACTCACAAGTCAGACATGATAAATGTAAATTTGAATATACCCTATAACATAGCTTCAAAAAATATATAGCAAAAAACAAAAGAACTACAATAAGAAATACACAAACCCATGACCGTGATGGTAAATTTAAAAATTCCTCTTTCAATAATGGACAGAATATACACAAACACAGAGAAACTCATTAAGAGTGATGTCAGCAAAGAAGAGTAGGTAGCTCCAAACTTTCATCTTTCCACGGAAGCACTGAAAGAATGACCAGAAACTGTCAGAACTAACTTTATCAAAACTTCAGAGAACAGCTAAAGGTTTATAGCAATCAAGTAGAAGCAAAAGGCAAGTAAAGAAAAAGGCAAAATTTTAAAAGTAGGAAAGCACTGTGGTATTTTACTGGCCCTTGGCCCATTCCCTCCCTGGCTTTAGAGCTATCTTGAAGGTAGGCTACATTCCCAGTGTGGAACCCTGGCCCATGGTTCTGGAAGGGACAGAGATTTTATTCACAAATTATTTTGTATGTCTGTCCTAATCTGTCTGGAGGCCACCTGACACACCTGAAGGGCTGACACAAGGTTCACATATCTCTGTCTGACCAAATGTCTATCAGGGCAGAAAAATGGCTTGTATGACTAAAAGCATTGCAAGACAATCAAAACATCCACAATTGCTCAGAGCCAAAGATCATGACTGAAACACACACAAGCTGCCTACAGCCAGGACAGGAAAGCATGCAAGAGAGTTTCTTTGGGATATTAGGACATTCAAAAGTGTTGTGTACTAGGGAATCTAGAAAGCCATGCGCATGCCCAGAGCAAGATACTGTACAGAAAAGACCTGAGTGGATCCTAAGTCTTCACTATTAGTGAAATAAGAAGTAAAGGTTCAGGCAAATTAAGCTCCTGGTGTTCAAGAAAATCTTGGTCAAAACAATGGCTAAACAGAAGCTAAGTCTTCAACAAATAAAGCCAGCAAGTACTGGGGGAAATGAGAATGTGATTTTCAGAGTTACTACTTAAAAATTCAAATGTCCTGTTTTCAATGTGAAACCACAAAACATGCAAATAATTAGAAAAGCATGGCTCATACAAAGAGGAAAATAATTAGCAGAAACCACCCCTGAAAAAGTCTAGATTTTGGAGTTACTAAACAAAGACTTTAAATCAGCTGTCTTTGTTATTGTCGTTGTTAATCCTCACCCAAGGATAATTTTTTCCACCGATTTTTAGAGAGAGTAGAAGGAGGGGGAGGGACAGAGAGAAATACTGATGTGAGACAGACAAATCGAATGACTGCCTCTTGCACACGTCCAAACCAGGGCCAAGGATCAAACCTGCAACCGAACTCTGTTCTTGACCGGAATCGAACCTAAGACCCTTCAGTCTGAGGGCCAAAACACTCTATTATCAGACCACACAGGCTAGGGTAAATCAGCTATCTTAAATATGCTGACAGAGCTAAAGGAAACCACAAAAAAACAGGAAACCAGGAAAATGGCAGATGAACAATATGAGAATATCAATAGAGACCGAAATTATAAAAGGAACCAAACAGAAATATGAGAGCTAAAATACAAGAACTGAAATTTAAAATTCTACTGGAGGGAACCAACAGCAGACATAGCAGGCAAAGTACATAATTACAAACTTGAAACCACATAATTGAAATTAAGGAGTGTGGGAAGCAAAAAGAGAAAAAGAATGAAGAAAAGTGTACAGAGCCTAAGGTATTTGTAGGATACTATTAAGCAACACAACTTATGCATTATGAGCATCTAAGATGGAGAAGAAAGAGAGATCAGTAAAAGAAACACTTCAAGAACAGAAAGAAAAGACTGTCAACCAAGAATTCTATGTCTGATGACATAATCCTTCAGGAATGAAGGAGAAATTAAGACTCTTAGATAAACAAAAACTAAAGAGGTTCTTCTAAAAAATCTGCCCCACAAGAAATGCTGAAGGGAGTTCTTTAGGCTGAAATGAAGGGATAATAGGAGGTAACTTAGAGCCCTATGGAGAAAAAAGAAAGTAACTACACAGGTGAATATATTGGACTTTCGTTTTAATTCCTTTTTTCCCATGTATAACTTAAAAGGCAAGTGTAATAAATAATAATTATAAATATATGTTAATAGGCACACAACATTAAAAAATTCAGCCCTGGCTAGTATGGCTTAGTGGATAGAGTGTTGGCCTGTGGATTGAAGGGTCTCAGGTTTGATGCTAGTCAAGGGCACATGCCTGGGTTTCAGGCTCAACCCCCAGTGGGGAGTGTAAAGAAGGCAGCTGATCAATGATTCTCTCTCATCATTGATGTTTCTATCTCTTTCTCCCTCTCCCTTCCTCTCTGAAATAAAAAAAAATATATAAATATATTTTTAAAAATTCAATCTGTGACAAAAACAATACAAAGAGGGTAGGATGGAAATATGGAGGAGCTGAGTATTTATATACTATTTAAAAGAGTGGGTATCATCTCCAACATCTACAGACAGCTTATACAAATAAATAAAAGGAAGATGATTGATCCAATTAAAAAATGGGCAATGGACCTAAATAGAATATTTTCAAAAGAAGACAGAAGGAAGGCCAAAAGGCACATGAAAACATGCTCAAAGTCACTAATTGTCCGAGAGATGCAAATCAAAACAACAATGCGGTACCATCTCACACCTGTCAGAATGGCCAACATCAACAAATCAACAAACAACAAGTGTTGGCGAGGTTGTGGAGAAAAAGGAACCCTCGTGCACTGCTGGTGGGAATGCAGACTGGTGCAACCACTGTGGAGAACAGTGTGGAGTTTCCTCAAAAAACTGAAAATGGAACTCCCATTTGACCCAGTAATCCCACTTCTAGGAATATACCCCAAGAAACTAGAAACACCAATCAGAAAGGATATTTGCACCCCTATGTTCATAGCAGCACAATCTACAATAGCCAGAATTTGGAAACAGCCTAGGTGCCCGGCAGCAGACGATTGGATCCAAAAACTTTGGTACATCTACACAATAGAATACTATGCTGCCATAAAAAAGAAGGAATTCTCATCATTTGCAGCAACCTGGATGGAATTGGAGAACATCATACTGAGTGAAATAAGCCAATCAATGAAAGAGAAACACCACATGACCTCACTCATTGGTGGACAATAAAGCTCTTTATGAACTGATGAACCAAGAGACAGAGATAGAGAAAGTAAAGCAACAGGCAGACTGTCAAACTACAGTGGGGAGGGGAGAAAGATCTGGGGGAGATAATAGATCAAACGAAGGACTTGTATACATGCATATAAGTACAACCAATGGTCATAAAACTCTAGGGAGGGAGGGGATGGGTGGGAGGGAGGGAGGGGGGTAAAAAAAATCAATAAAATATGTAAAAAAATCAATAAAATATGTAAAAAAAATAAAAGAGTTGGTATCATTCAAACTAGGTGTGATAAATTTAACATGTTAATTGTAATCTCCTAAAAGTAAACAGAAAGGGAATCAAAATTATGCATGATAAAGAACTTTTATTTCAGAGAGGAAGGGAGAGGTAGAGAAATAGAAATATCAATGATGAGAGAGAATCATTGATATACTGCCTCCTGTACACCCCCTACTGGGGAATGAGCTGCAAACTGGGCAAATACCCTGACCAGGAATGAAACTGGGACCTCCTGGTTCATAGGTTAATTCTCAACCACTGAGACACACTGGCTGAGTACAAATATATTTTTAAAAGCAATAATTGAGAAATTGAGGAATAAAAACATGTTATATAGAAAATAAATGGCAGAAGTCCTTTCTTCCCCAAATTACTTTATTTATTTAAATCTTTATTGTTCATATTATTACAAATGTTCCTCATTTCCGCCCCCTCTCCATTGCTCCCCTCCACCAGGTTCCCAAACCACCCTCTGCCCTTTCCCCACCACCCACTGTCCTCATCCATAGGTGCACAGTTTATGTTCAGTCTCTTCCAACACCCCCATCTCTCCTTTTCCCTGAGAATTGTCAGTCCACCCCCTTTCCATACCTCTGATTCTATTATATTCACCAGTTAATATTGTTCATCAGGTTTTTTAATTCCCTTGGTTTTTAGATTCCCTTGTTGATAGTCACGTATTTGTTGTTCATAATTTTAATCTTTATTTTCTTCCTCTTCCTAAAGAACCCCCTTCAGCAATTTATATAATTCTGGTTTGGCGGTGATGAACTCCTTTAGCTTTTTTTTATTTGTGAAACTCTTTATCTGGCCTTTGATTCTGAGTGATAGCTTTGCTGGGTAGAGTATTTTTGGCTGTAGGTTCTTGCTATTCATCACCTTGAATATTTCTTGCCATTTCCTTCTGGTCTGCATGGTTTCTGTTGAGAAATCAACTGACAATCGTATGGGTGCTCCTTTATAGGTAATTACCTGCTTTTCTCTTGCTGCTTTTAATATTCTCTCTTTGTGTTTTGCTCTTGGAATTTTAATTATGATGTGTCTTGGTGTGATCATCTTTGGAATCCTTTTGTTTGGGGTTCTGTGTGCTTTCTGGTCTTGTAAGTCTAATTCTTTCACCAGGTGGGGGAAGTTTTCTGTCACTATTTCTTCCAGTATGTTTTCGGTATCTTGCTCTCTCTCTTATTCTGGGACCCCCATAATTCTGATGTTGGTTTGTTTCAAGTTGTCCCAGAGGTTTCTTACATTATCTTCAAGTTTCTGGATTCTCTTGCCTTCTAGCTTCTGTGGAGGAATGTCTTCTGGCTCTTTATGTTCCAAATCTTTGACTTGATTCTTGCAATCTTCCCTTCTGTTTTTAGGACTCTGCATAATATTTTTTATTTCAGGCAATGTATTCTTTATTTCTAGTTGAGTCCTTTTCATATCCTCATAGGTCTCATTTATTTTATCGGCATTTTCTAGGAAATTATTGAAAAACCTTATAACATGGGTTTGAACTCTACATCTAGCTGCTTGTTGTCCTCCATTTCTTTCATTTGTGATCTGTTTCCTTGTCTCGGCATTTTCGCTGCTTCTCTGATTTGGTAGGGTGGCTTTGTGTGTTTGGTGTCCTATATGGCCCAGTGGGTCTGCCTTCCAGTTACCTGAGGTGGACACTCTTGATGCACCCCTTTGTGGACTGTGTGTACAGCCTTATTGTAGTTAAGTCTTGATTCTTGTTAGTATCACTGGGAGGAACTGACCTCCAGGCCAATCGGCTTCGAGGATCAGCTGTGTCTATGCCGGGAGACAGCCTTATTCGACTAGATTTGGAAAATTGCAAAAGCCTCTGTGGTCAGCTTGGATGGGGCAGAGTTTCAGGGTGGAGCCTACAGCTTTGGCTTCCTGTTAGCCCCGCCTTATGATGTTCCTGAGTCTCAGTGTTCCTCAGTGTCCTACGATACTCGCTGCAAGCACCTCTGAGAGAAAGGTGCCCTTGAGTTTTGCCAATACCAGACAGTCTAGTCTCTCCCCCAGTGAGCCCAGAACTGCACTCCAAGTGCAGTTGGAAGTGGAGTTGGAAGTGGGGTTCAATGCAGTTCGGAGTTTTTTTCTCCTTCCCGGTAGGGCAATCGTGCACACCTCCGGGACTCTGCCTTTTGCCACTCCCCTGAGTTCCTGACTTACAGTCCAGATTCCCTCCATATGAGCCTGAGTCCCCAGGGTCTGGCCTAGAACTGGGGTTCAGTGCAGTCAGAACTGGGGCTCAGCACAGTCCAGAGCTTTTGTTTCCTTCCTGCTAGGGCAATCCAGTGGCACAGTCAACAGTCCGTCTTCTGCGCGCAATGTGTGTGCGTTCAGGACTCTGCTTTTCGCAGCTCCCCTGAGTTTCCGTCTTACAGCCCAGATTCCCTCTGTATGAACCTGGGTCCCCAGGGTCTCGTCCAGAACTGGGGTTCAGTGCAGTTGGAACTGGGGTTCAGTACAGTCTGGAGCTTTTATCTCCTTCCCGCTAGGGAACGCCAGCCAGGCACTCAACTGCCCCCTCCTCTCCAGCTCAGTCCTCTCCTCACATGTGCACTGTGTCTCTGTACCTTAGGCTTTTACAGCTCCTCTGGTGTTCCTTCTGGTTTTTCTCTTTCCTTCTTGTTGTAGAATTTCCAGTCAGTCAACTTTCCTGTAGTCTGGATAATGTCCATTTTGAATTTTAGTTGTATTTTTTTTAAATTGTTGTGCGAGGCTGCAGTTAGGCGTTTACCTGTGGCGCCACCTTGGTTTCTCTATCCCCATAATTATAATACTTTAAATGTAAGTGGATTAAACTTTCCAATTAATAAGCAGAGATTGATAGAATGAATAAAAAAGCTTAATTAATCTATATGCTTATCTGTAAGCGACTCCTTTTAGATACAAAGACACAAAGAGGTTGAAAGTAAAAGGATGAAAAAGAGAGCTGAGTGACTATTTTATTATCAGACCAAATAAATTTTAAGTAAAAAAAGGTTACAAGAGATAAAGAAGGACATTGCATTGGATCCATCAAGATATATAAATTTATACATATCTAACAACAGAGCTCCAACTTAATAATGATACAAAGAGAGAGAATTAGAGAATTAGAGAATTCTACACTAATAGTAATAGACTTTAATACTTCACTCCCAATAAATAGAACAATTGGACCCATCAGTAAGGAAAGAGACCTGAACATCCCCATAAGCCAATTAGCCCTAACAAATATTTACAAAATACTCCAACCTACAATAGCAGAATATACTTTCTTTTTTATATTTTTATTGACTGAAAAGAGGAAGGGAGAGGAATAAAGAGATAGAAACATCAATGATGAGACAGAATCATTGACAGGCTGCTTCCTGCACGTCCCATACTGGCGATTAAGCCTATCACCTGGCCATATGCCCTGACCAGGAATTAAACCGTGACCTCCTGGTCCATAGTTGATGTTCAATCACTGAGCAACACAAGCTGGGCTAGAATATAATTTCTGTCCAATAGCACATGGATGATTCTCCAAAACAGGATATATAGTAAGCTATGAAACAAGTCTTAATCCATTTTAAAAGATTAAAATTATACAAAGTATCTTTTCTAACACAATTAATGAAATTAGAAATCAATAACAAAAAAACACTAGAAGACTGACACATGTGCAGAAATTAAACAACAAATTTAGTTGTTTACTCTTAACCAGAGTTAGAAAAATTAGAAAGTACCTTGGGACAAATGAAGAGACAACACATCTATATCTCAGACAAAGAGAAAGAAATTCTCAGAGGAAAATTTATAGCTGTAAATCCTATATTAAAAAATAGAATATCTTAAATTAATAAACTAATTATATATTATAATAAAGATAAACAAAATAAAGAATAGAAAAACAATAGAGAAAAATCAATGAAATCAAAATTAATTCTTTGAAAAGATGAACAAATTAACAAAGTTTTAGCTACCAACTGGATAACTCACATAAAACAGAAAGATTTCTTTTACCATAAGCCACTTAAGAAGAAACAGAAAATCTGAATAGGCCTATAGCAACAGTGAAATTGAATCAGTAATCAATAACCTCTCAAAAAAGAAAAGCCCAGGACTAGATGACTTCACTGGTAAATTCCACCGTTTAAAAGAGAAAGAACACCAAATCTTTCTTTCTTTTTTTTTTTTTAAATATATTTTATTGATTTTGTACAGAGAGGAAGGGAGAGAGATAGAGAGTCAGAAACGTCGATGAGAGAGAGTCATCGATCAGCTGCCTCTTGCACACCCCCTACTGGGGATGTGCCCGCAACCAGGGTACATGCCCTTGACCGGAATCGAACCCGGGACCTTTCAGTTCCCAAGCCGACTCTCTATCCATTGAGTCAAACCGATCCCGCCACCAAATCTTTCTTAATCTCTTCTTAAAAGTTGAAGAGGTAGGAACACTTCCTAACTCAATCTATGTGGCCAGCATTACCCTGATACCAAAACCAGATAAATACAAATCAAGAAAATTATAGATTAATACTCCTGATGAATATTGATGGCAAAAACTTCAATAAAATATTAGCAAAAAAAAAAGAAAGAAAATATATATATTAGCAAAATGAATTCTGGAGCATATTAGAAGGAGTATACTTTCTGTTTTATGTGAGTATACTAGCTGGGTTTTATTCCAGGAATGCAAGATTGGTTTAACATATGAAAATCAATGTGATATACCATTCATAATTAATGCAGCAAAAGTATTTGACAAAATTAACTCTTTCATAAATAAAGCACTCAAGAAAATAGAAATAGAATGCACTTCCTCAATATCATAGAGGCCAGATATTCATATCTAAAACACACACAAATAATATCATATTCAATGGTAAAAGATTTAAAATTAGAAACAAGACAAGGATATTTGCTTTTGTCACTTCTATTTAATACAGCATTAGAAGGTCTAGCCAGAGAAATTAGGCAAGAAAAAAAATAAGTAAAAGGCAACAATATTAGAAATGAAAAGTAAAATTATCTCTATGCAGAGGTGACATGATCTTTTATGTAGATGACACTAAAAAATCCACCAAAAAACCTGTTAGAACTAATTCATAAATTTAGCAAAGTTTCAAAGTTTCCATGCATGAATGATGAATAATCTAAAAAATAAATTAAGAACACAATATATTCACAATAGTATAAATAAGAATAGGAGTAAATATAAAGAGTTGAAAGAGTAACACACTGAAAACTAAAAAAACATTACAAAAAGAAATTAAGAAAGACACACATAAGGCATGCAATGTTTATGGATTGAAAGACTTAGCATTATTAATATGTTAATACTACCCAAAGTGATATATAGATTCAATGCAATCACTATTAAAATCTCAGTGGCATTAAAAAAAAAAAGTCATCCTAAAAGCATGTGTGTACACACACACACACCATTAGGATTCTTGAGGGATGGCCAATAACCAAAACAATCTTGAAAAAGAAACACAAAGTTGAAGGACTTACACTTGCTGGTTTCAAAGCTTACCATAAAGCTACAGAAAGTATGATACTAGCAAAAGGACAGACATAGAGACCAATGGAATAGAATAGAGACATTTGGTCAACTGACTTTTAGCAAGGGTACCAACTCCATTCAATGGAGAAAGGACAGTCTTTTCAACAAATATTGTAGGAAAACTAGACATCCACATGCAAAAGAATGGATTAAAGGGATAAACGTTAAGACCCAAAATCTGAATAGCACATGGATGATTAAACTCCGAGAAGGAATCATAGGGGAATCTTCATGACGTTGGATTTGGCAATGATTTCTTGGCTAGGACATCAAAGACAGAGGCAACAAAAGAAAAAAAATAGATAAGTTGGTCTTCATGAAATTAAAAACCTTTGTGCATCAAAAGGCACTATCCACAACTAAATAAAAGGAAGATGAATGATCCAATTAAAAAATGGGCAAGGGACCTAAATAAAATATTTTCAAAAGAAGACAGAAGGAAGGCCAAAAGACACATGAAAACATGCTCTAAGTCACTAATTGTCCGAGAGATGCAAATCAAAACAACAATGCGGTATCATCTCACTCCTGTCAGAATGGCCAACATCAACAAATCAACAAATGACAAGTGTTGGCGAGGTTGCAGAGAAAAAGGACCCTTGTGCATTGCTAGGGGGATTGCAGACTGGTGCAACCACTGTGGAGAACAGTGTGGAGTTTCCTCAAAAAACTGAAAATGAAACTCCCATTTGACCCAGTAATCCCACTTCTAGGAATATATCCCAAGAAACTAGAAACACTAATCAGAAAGGATATTTGCACCTCTATGTTCATAGCAGCACAATCTACAATAGCTAGAATTTGGAAACAGCCTAGGTGCCCATCAGCAGATGATTGGATCCAAAAACTTTGGTACATCTACACAATGGAATACTATGCTGCCATAAAAAAGAAGGAATTCTCATCATTTGCAGCAACCTGGATGGAATTGGAGAACATCATGCTGAGTGAAATAAGTCAATCAATGAAAGAGAAACACCACATGACCTCACTCATTTATGGATAATAAAGAACATTATAAACTGATGAACCAAAAGATAGATATAGAGACAGTAAAGCAACAAGCAGACTTTCAAATTACAGCGGAGAGGGGAGGAAGATCTGGGGGAGATAAGAGATCAACCGAAGGACTTGTATACATGCATATAAGTACAACCAATGGACACAGAACTCTTGAGAGGGAGGGTATGTGTGAGAGGGAGGGAGGGGGGAAAATCAATAAAATATATTTTTAAAAAAAGCTAGAAAATATACCAGCTATCAAAGCATCTATTATATAAAAGTGAAATAATATATCTATATTAAAATGTATAAAACAATAAAAAAATTCTAAATAGATGGAATGGCAAAAAAAAAAAAAAAAAAAAAAAAAAAAAAAGGCACTATCCATAGGATAAAAAAGCAACCCACACAATGACACAAAATATTTGCAAACCATATGTCTGGTAAGGTATAAATATCCAGAATACAGAACTCCTAAAACTCAACAAGAAAGCAATGCTATTTTAAAATGGGTAAAGGGCCGAGACCGGTTTGGCTCATGGATAGAGCGTCGGCTTGGGGACTGAAGGGACCTGGGTTCGATTCCGGTCAAGGGCATGTACCTTGGTTGCGGGCATATCCCCAGTAGGGGGTGTGCAAGAGGCAGCTGATCGATGACTCTCTCTCATCGATGTTTCTAACTCTCTATCTCTCTCCCTTCCTCTCTGTACAAAATCAATAAAATATATCTTTAAAAAAAAAATAAATAAAAAAAAAAAAATAAAATGGGTAAAGGACTTGAAATGTTATTTTTCCAAAGAAGACATACAAAGGGCCAATAAGCATCACTAATCACTACAGAAATGCAAATTAAAGCTACAATGAGATACTACACCCATTTTAAAAAGAAGAAATAATAGAAAGTATTGACAAAAACGAGGAGAAACTGGAACCTCTGTATTGATGGTGGGAACATAAAATGGTTCAACCCACCGTGAAAAACAATTTGGCAATTCCTTAAAAAGTTAAAAACAGAATTACCAGGTGATCTAGTGATTGCACTGCTGAGTATATGGGTTGAAGACCTCACAGCAGGGTCTCAGACAGGTCCGCAGCAGCATCATTCAGAACAGCTGAAAGGTAGAAGCAACCCCACCGTCCATGGGTGGGTCAGTGAGTGAACAGAATGTGGTGTATGGAATGTTATCCAGCCTTGAAAAGGAAGGACATTCTGCCACAGCCTCCATACGGTGAACCATGAGAGCATTATGCAAGGTGAAACAAGCCAGGTATGAAATGACAAAGACTGTGTGATTCCACTCACATGGGGACCTGACCTAGAGAGTCAGAGTCATAAAGACAGGAGGCAGCGGTGGTGGCGGGGGCGGGGCTTCTAGAGGAAGGTATTTTCAATGGCACAGAATTTCGGTGGTGCAAGATAAACCAATTCTGGAGATGGATGGTGGTGATGGTTGAACAACAGTGTTAAATGCACTTAATGCCAATGAACTGGCACTTAAAATGATCAGGATGGCAAATTTTGTTATATGTATTTTACACAATCTTTAAAAATCAGGGGGACGAATGAAGTTCTAAAACATGCTACCACACGAATACCACGAAGTGCAGAAAGCCGGAGGGAAGGGCAAAGGCCACGTGACTGCACTTTCAGAGGCGCCAGCCGTGCCCTGCCTGTGGGAGCCGGACGCAGAGGAGTTACGGGGGCAGCCAGGCCCGGGGCAGGCAATCTGAGGCGCCCCCCAGTCTGGGACAGTGAACATGGTCTAATGCGGACAGGGCGATGACTGTACAACATTGTGAATGTTCTGAATGCTACTGAACCTCACTCAACAGGATTAAATTGGTAAATTCTGTTACTTAGATTTACATAAAAATAATAAACAAACCAACACACAAAGCCATTGGTGAGAATCTCAGCCCTTGGAGCAGCAGGAGAGCAGCTGGGGGAGGCCGAGGCGTGGCCCAGGCTGAGCCAGGTGGGGCCAGCAGAGGAGCGGACGCCGGTCCAGGTGTGGGCTCGCAGGGCCTGGGGCTCAGCTTTGCGGCAGAGTCAGGGAGAAGGGCCACGAGGAGTCAGCCCAGTGGCGATGTGCCTGCCAGCGGGGCTGCGGCACCAGAGAGAAGGGAGCGAGGCTCAGGCGGGGAGGGCCATTGGAGGGAAGGAAGGGGCGGCCGCTGTCCTCCGTGCGGTGTGACCAAGCCTGACAGCCAGTCCCGCAACGTTTAACAAACTGAAAACTCAGTTTGTTCTCATCAGTTCAATTAGACGAAACAAAACAACAAAAAAACCAAACAACAAAAAATAAACAAACGGTCAATACAAAGATCACAAGGAAATTAATAAAGTATTTAAAATTATAGTAGAAATTGCAAATATTCTGAACTGAAGGTCAAAGAAAATGCTACATAACAGAAACTTGGGAATTCCGCAGCTGAAGCCTGTGCTCTAAGAGGAAACAGGATCTGCACATCGCAACAAACTTCCTGTACAAAAATGGCAACCCACAGACAGAAGGAAAGAAAGACTAAAGGAAGAACTCTACGAAACACACAATAAAGAATATCAGAGCCAAGAAGAGTTGCTTGACAAGGCACATGCCGTTCACAGACTCTAAAGGGGTGCCCAGGAGCTTCGCATGGGCAGGTCATGAACTTTAATGACAATTAATGTGAAAACTCGGATAAATTAGAGAAGTACCAATTGCTAGAAAAGCAGAGTTTAATAGAAACTCCACACGGTTCTAAAACCATAAAAGAAATGGAACCCATTAGCGAAACCTTACCCTCACGGGATGGAGGCCTGGGACAAAACAGTAAAGGTCAGCCACAGCGTGCAGGGGAGGCACTGAGAGCCCTGCAGAACGCTGAACTGCCCCAGGTGTTGGACATTTCTCAAAAGAAAAGGTCACAGGAGGACCGCCCACACTCAAAAAAGAACTCTGAGACCAGATGGCCTCACCCGCGAACTCTGCAAACAGGGAGAGGAGGCCTCGCACAAACCCTCCGGAACCCTGGGCTGGGGCGCACCCTCTGCGGGGGCAGACGCACAGCCACACGGTCAGACAACAGCTCCTGGCTTCTGCCCCCCGTACCCGAGCACAACCAGGTGTCCCTGAGGGCAGTATGCAGGCCCCCTACATCTCTAGCCTGAGGTCACCAGACCCGGGACACCACCTACATGTACCCATACCAGGCCGAGCTGCTGCTCTGCTGAAACCTGAGGTCCCAGCCCAGCTCTCATGCTGTCCTCTGACCCCGCCGCGCCCCACTTACAGCCCGAACCTCGCTGGAGGCCGGGGGCCAGCCGGCGGCCACCTCCATGTCCTGCAGCTTCTGCGTCTGCTTCAGCTGGTTCAGCGACGGCTTCAGCGGCGGGGCCCCGGCCGCCTGGCTGGCCCACTGGTCCACCAGCCTGTGCAGGTCGTCTGTGAAGGTGCCCTTCTTGTTGTTGCTGTTGTTCACCTGCGCCTGGGCGTGCGGGGCGGGGGCGCCCGGCTCGGGGCCTGGGGCCAGGCTGCTGGTGGAGGACCCTGGGGAGGCACACAGGCAGCGTTGGCGGCCTCGCCACGGCGACGGGCCGGCTGCACGCTCAATGGTCACGCGCAGGCCAGGCAACGCCTTGCTTCAGGAGATGGTCTGATTAGGGACCCGCGTGCCCGCCGTGGGTGTGTAAAGCACTCAGCAGGCCGCAGGGCCTGGGCATCACCCCTCCTCAGCCAGGCGGGCGACAGGGCCGCTGCAGCATCCACTCTGTGCCCACGCTGCTCGGCCTGCTAGACCGGGAGGGCTCGGGAAGGAACCTCCTGGCGCGGAGGGGAGGCAACCGTCTGGCCAGCATGCTCAGCTCCGACGTGAGGACGCCCAGGGGCTGCTCGGGGCACACAGCTCTGCGTGGGCGGGTCGCTGGCACTGCTGGGACTCAGTGGCGCGGTGTTTGAATTCAGACACAGAAGTCGCCCCTCTCCTGGCCAGAGCACAGTGCTGATAAAGGGCACAGACCTAGAGCCTTCCACCGCCCTGGGCCCGCCATCTGGGCGCCGCCTGAGGGTGCCCCACAGCTGGAGCCAGAGTAAGGCTGTGGGGCCCGGCCGCGGCTCAGAGCTGGCAAAGGCAGGGCACTGCCCACGCCGCTAAAAGGTGTGTTTTCAACGACCAAAACAGGACGTTTCACTTTTAAAAAATGGCGCCCCTCCCTTTTTTCAACATAGAATTTCTGGTTGGCAATTTTGAGTCGGCCACTCGTTTAAGTTACGCATTTAAAAATAACCCAATGACCATCTCTTCAAACAAGCCATTGCAAAGTGTAGTCTACTTCAGTGGCAAGCAACAAAAAAGCAGACACAACAGTTGAGCGTTAGTAATGAGATGCTACACACGTGAGCTATGTCTACATGAATGTTTCAGCCAGAAAATAAAAAAATAAAAAATAAAAAAAAGGCACGAGATGAGCGGCGGGCGGCCAGACAGGTGGTCCCGCTCTGCCCGCCCCCTCCCTGGCAACATCCTGAGCACCCACGGGAGCCCTCCTTCCTAGGTTTTGGAAAAGGAGCCAATCAGCGATGTCCGGAGGCAGCTTTAGAGGCAAACTGACCGGAATGCACACTCAGACCCGCAGGGATGCAAAGGGGCACCGCCGGGGGCTGCCCTGCCAGGCAGTGGTGAGCGGTGCCCACGGAGGGCGGGCACAGTGCAGGCCCACGCCTGCCGCCCGCCGGCCCTGGGTTGCAGGCGGCCGCGGAAGCCGAGGGCCACTAGCCACAGAAAGCCCATGCGATGGAGAGCGGACGAGTGAAAAACTGATAATTACGACTGCTGTGCTCTTTGCCTAGACAGAGACGCTTCAAGGCAGACCCTGCAAGGGAGAGAGAACGACACAGACCACAGGGTTAGGCCGGACGGCAGCACGGGACAAGCCACTCTAAGGGAGTCTCGGCGTGCGAGGAGGAGCAGGGCCGGCAGGCCGAGCGGAAGGACGGCCTGGGGCTCTGGGCGCCCCGGCTCGGGGTGCAGCTCGCGAGCTCGCTGAGGGCGGAGGTGCAGGCCAAGCCCACGTTCCGAGAGAAGAGTGCATCTCTAGAAACACATCCCAAAAAAGGAAAGAAAAAGAAACCAACCCAAGAAAAGGGCCACGCTCACCACTTGGCTCTAAGGTAGGGCTCTGGGAGCCCCTGGCCGCCAGGCGTGAGCTGGCTCTGGAGCCGGCGCCCTCAGGCCACGGGGCGTTCGGAGTGCAAAAAGATACATTGCGTTGCGGGCTGAGGCCAGCGAGGAGGAGGGCAGGCAGGCCTGTCTGGGAGGGAGAGCAGGGCGATTCTCTTCCACTGGGTCCTACCCAGCAGGCCGGCGGCCCGCTGACCTCGTCGGCCGCCCTGACAGTCTGCCCCGGAGAGCGGAGAGGGAGGGGCTCGGCAGTCCGGAGCTGAGGTGGGACGGCAGGGGCTCCGGCATCCCCAAGGTCACTCAGCAAGGCTGCGCAGGGAGGGTGTGGCTCCCTCCCAGGGCCCTCACAGCAGCAGGCCTGGCGCACCCACGCTGCTCCCGCGCTGGGCTCCCTTCATCCTGCGACTCCAAGGAGCACAGAAAAGCAGAGGGACGCCCGCCCGGGTGAGCCTGTCTGTGTGTGCCCTGGCCTGCTCTCGGGGGAGCGGGGAGCCTTAGCGCCTAGCCTGCAGGAGGCCCCAGCGTGCCCAGAACACGGGCCTGAACACCAGCCGGGTTTCCGCAGCCCATGAGTTCTGACCGGCCGCCGTTCTAGGGCAGGGCTGGCTCCGTCCTCCCGGGACGGCCACCCGCGGCTGGGTGGGTGCCGGCTCAGACCCGGAGGCCTGCAGTGGAAGCCCAGGGACCTCGCGGGAGCCCAGGGCCGGCGGCCACGGGCACTGTGCTCAGCTGGAGCCACGCAGGCCCGTCCCACCCCTGACAGGCCGGGAAGGCCGAGCACAGACAGCCGGGCCCTCCGAGGGACTTCCAGCGCCGTCAGCTCATCGCCAGGGCTGCGCTCACGCCACTGGCCACGGGTGCTGGCGCCCACAGCCCTGGCCCTCGGCCTGTCCCCGGCCTTCGCCGCCCGCCCTGGCTGCTCACCACACCCACATGCACTGTGGTGCGCCTGGCTCCGCTGCAAGGCTTCGGAACAGCGAGGCGCCAGGAGCCGTGGGGCTGACACCGGCCCCACAGGGAACCCAGGAGGGAGGCCTCGGGGTGTCGGGGTGAAAAGCAGAACAGCCCCAGCCCTAGTTTCCTGTGGAGAGAGGTGTCCCTGGAGGACTCCGTCCTTGGCCAAGGCCCCGGGAAGAGGAGCCAGCCTCCGGCCCAGGACATCGGGAAGGTCCATGCTGCGGGCAGCACGGAGGCTGCGGCTGTCCTGTCAGCGTGTGGCGGCAGGGGTGCCAGTGCCTGCCTTCGTCCGCTCACCCGGGCACAGGCACAGAGGCTGCTCCTGGCGTGGACAGACAGCCTGCTGGGCACCGCCTCCACCTCCCCGGCCTCTGGCTGGCTGCCAGGTGATGCCTGCCCTCGTGGGTGCCTCAGGGGGCACTTATAAACAGAGGAGGGGTGAGGGGATGGGGGGAGGGGGAGGTGCTCAGGTGCTGTCGGAGGCCGGCCCTGGGGGGCTCCCCACCGCCTGATGAGACACGTCACTGAGGGGCGGTGCACCCCGACAGTGGCTGTGCGCACTGGGTCCGACAGAGAGGACACGGGGTGGCACCCATGCACTGCTCTGGTGTCTGTGGACTGGGCCACCACCCTCCCAGCTGAGGCAAGTCCCACTGGCTGTGGCGCACAGGCCCAGGCCCAGGCCAGTGCCTCGGACAGCCTGCAGGCGGCATGGAGGCTCTCCTCCGTGGTCCCCGGGCCTCTCCCACAGCCCCCGCAGCAGGCCGCCCAGGAGGGCGGAGGGAACACGCCAGCGAGCCTCGGTCCCAGAGATAACCTTGCTGTAGCGCGGACACCGGGCACGATGCCGTCCCCGAGGAGGGAGGAGAGGGCCCGGCTGACACAGGGAACCATGACACCTTCGCTCCACAACCCGGCGGGCGGCCCCCCATTCACCGGGCTGGGCCTGCAGGGGGATCGGCAGTGCGGGAGTCCGCAGGGTTGCCTGCCCCGGGCGCCCGCCCACCCGGGCTGCTGAGGCCGCGCCCACCTTGCTCTCGGCCCACGCCTGGCCACCTCTCCCCCAGGCACCGCCTTCCAGCGCCTGGCACTGCCCACAGCTCTGCGAAGGCACCACCATCACCACCTGCCTCATCTCTGAGTCCAGGGAGCTTCCGAACTTCACACTCAGCTGACTTTTCCAAAGACTTGTCTCCTGTTCCTTTTAGGGGGAGAACCGAAACCACTCTGCTTCCCTCTGGCTTAGGCGGGTTCGCACCCGGACTCCAGCTCTGCTCCACCTCCCCGTGGCCAACCTCTCAGCTGCCAGACCAATGTCCTTCCCTGTTGTGGGCCCCTGGGTCACCAGGCACCTGCTGACAGGAGCTCCCGGAGCTGAGGGCGGGGACCAGCACCGAAGGGAGGGGTCCTGGGTGTTGCAGCCCCAGTTGGGAGCTCACGGCTTCATGCCCCCGACAAGAGGGCCCCGTGCAGGCGCACGCTCCTCGCCCCACAAAACAACAATCTAGAACCCCACAGCATGTCTTCAAATCCAGGCAGAGCCTGAGCCAGGGGACCACGTCACGGCCTGAACACGGGCTGGGCTGTGCAAACAGCAGGACCATTGCCCTCGCAGCAGCCGAGGGAGCAGGCCAGTGGGCAGTGGGTGCCCCTGAGACCTCCCCCTCCCCCGGGCCAGGTCCGTCCGCACTGCCTGTGCCTCACACTCCTCCCCCAAGGCCAGGGCAGCACCAAAACCTAGTCTCCGGTCCCTGCTCAGCCTCAAGCTTGTCTTTTATGTTGGAAAATAAGTTACAGTGAAAAAGAAAGGAAACCCCTAAAAGCAGAACCAGGGGGCTGTGCAGGGAGTGGTGATGGCCTGAGGCTGGCGAGGCCCTGGGGAACCTCTGCTCGCATGGACCTCCCACCTGCGCAGCGGCCTCCCGCGGGGACCAAGGCCTTCTGCCAGGAGACGCCTGGGGACCCATGTGCTCACACCCAGTTCCCGCGCCACGGCTGAGGAGTGAGGAGAGCTGGCCCCCACCTGACCCAGCAACTACCCGGCTGCCCGTGCCCCCCATCTGTCCAGCATCTGTCTGTGAACGGAGCGCCGGGCCATCCCTGGCCCTTCTCCCTGGTCCCCGCCTGCCACCCGCCTGCTGCCTGGGAGGAGCCGTGCCCTCTGGGGGGATGGGTGCCTCCTGTGGGCGTGGCCTCAGGTCCCAGCAAGCACAATGTATCTTTATTGTACAAGCAAAAGACCACACGCCCACACCAGCATGTCCAATCCAATTGGCAAAAAGCTTAATTTGTCTGTTAAAAACAAAAATCTAGAAGCCCACAGCTTTTGATTCTTGCCAATCCATCTGAGGGATAAGAAACAATTTGGGAGAGCCCTGAGCAGGTACCCCATTCCTGGGCACATGTCCGGGTCCCAGGAGGGCACCGGGGCGTGGGCGGCTGCGACTGAGTGCTGTCACGGGGTTTGTGGGCTGCACAGCCGGCTGCCTCGCTAGCCCTGAGGCCAGGGGGAGCCACTGGGTGCAGTGCAGGAGCTAGAGACCTCGGAGGGGCTGGGTGAACCAGCTGGCGTGCACGCTCAGCATGTCCGCATGCAGGGGCGGGGGTTCTGCATGTTGTGACACGGGCCTTTTACGGTGACCTGCCAGCACTATCTTGCTCACATGCATGTCTTCAAAGTCCAGACACGTGTGAAGCACATCATGCATGGAGAGAAGGCTGGAACTGGGTCAGTGGACGTGTGTATTTGTCATAAGAGCCACAGAAATAAAAGTATGTTCAACGTCACGAGAATACAAGGTGACGAGAGAAGTGCAGGGCGCCTGGGCCGGGCGGGTCTGCGTGGGCGCGGGGGCCGCTGCATGTGCCACCGGTGCCGGCAGGAGCCGCGAGCATGCACCGTGCTCTCTGGGGCCAGACGGGTGGGTGTGGACGAGGCTCTGTTTTGATATTAAATCAATGAGCTCAATGGCATAGGGGAGGCATCCTATAAAGCATATGGAGGTGATGGAGACAGGGAGCGGGGAGGGAGAACCAAGGGCTGGGAGGTGATAAAATACAAAAGAACAAATACAGACAGATGGACACAGACACGGGTCCACTGAGGAATCGAGCGCGAGGTTTGCTACTAGACTTATGGGCCACTCTCTCAGACGTTGGGTGGAAAACCGTCCAGCCTGCAAGTGAATATAGAGGGAAGAGAACAGAGACAGGCATCAAGTACAGTCTCGGGCTGCGCCTGCACCACCAGCCACACCAGCCTCGCCACTTAGCATCCACGGCTGCACTCGCCCAGCCCCGAGGACCGCAGCCACTGACCACGCAATGGAAAGGAGGAAGCGCTGGAGCGGAGAGAGGCAGACCCAGGAGCGCGTGCGAGGCAGGGCAGGGGCCGGACGTGGCTGCGGTCCCCACGCCTCTGAGAGACGGCGTGAGAGAAGTGCCTCATCGCACAGCCGCTGTGTCCACGCCATTCCACCTCAGGGCCCGACTCCCAGCTCCAGAGCTGCGCCCTGCCCCCCGCGGCCCTCTGGACCCATGTTTAGCAGGGAACGGGGCAGGGCAGAGCGGGCGGTGCCTGGCACCCGGCACACACCACACAGCAGACGCCACGTCTGACCTCAGGGGTCCTTCCCCAGGTTGCTCTAGCCAAGCACGCCTCCCTCTGAGCCATTAAAGCAAGACTGACGGTGGCCACCCACTCTTCATCCAGAGGCTGCTCTGGGATCGCCTCTTTCTGAAGCCGTCGGCAGCCTTGGCCACAGCTCACGTCCCCGCTACACCACACGCCCAGCGTGGCTGGCACATGCTCAGCGGCGGGCAAGCTGGGAATCACCTGGGCCGTGGGCTCCGCCCCCGTCACTGGCTAAGCCGGAGCAGATGTCTGCAGACAAGGAGGCCCGCACGGAGCATGGCTGCTGGGTCTGCACTGCCTTCCCACCGGAGTCTGCCGCCGCGGCAGGCGCGGCCCCGGCCCTGGCGGGGTCCTGGGCCAGAGGGGTGCGGCTGCAGTCTGACAAGTGACCTGGGTGGGAGAAGGGACAGGGCCATGAGGCGCGAGGGCAGCCGGCCCCCACGAGGCGCAGCCCTCTGCTCGTTGCTGGGTGACCTTGGGGATGCCGAGGCCTGCAGGATGGCGTGTGGCTGGTGACCCACGTAGGTGTTGGGAGGACTGAAGAATGACCAGTCTCCACCGGTGGACAGCACCGAGACGGGCTTGCCTCGTGCAGACCGTGGGAAGGACATGGCAGCTCCGAGGGCCCTGGCTGCTCGGCCGGCGAGCCTCCTCCTCACCACTGAGTCCCGTCAGCCCCGGGCAGACAGGGCCAGAGGCTCCGCACCTGTGCCCGCACCCTGCCGGTGCCACGTGACACCCAGAGGGAGGGCTTGTGGCCGCTTCCCACCTGGTGTGACTGAGCATTTCAACTCACTGGTCTCCACCCCGGGGTGCAAGGCTCGGGGCCCGCGGGCACCTCAATGCTGGGGGTGGAAGGCAAGGGCTGTGGCCTCACCACCCTTCCCCTCCCCCAAGGCTGTCCAAAGGTGACAAATGTCTAAGAAACACCAGGAAACAGCCATGGGGAAGATCAGCCCCAGCTCTGGAGAGCCCGAGCCTCCTCCCTCTCTTCTCCCTCCCCCCCTCCTGCTTTCCCTCCCTCCCTGTAGCTCCTGAGCAGAGCAGACCTGCCGCTCCGCTCGGTCCTTTCCTCTGGCCACAGCCCCATGGTCCCGCTCGTGTGAGGGGTGGAGAAGTGCCCTTCCAGGTCTGGTGCCTGCCTCCCCTGCCCGGCCCCCAGCCCAGCCCCCAGCAGACACAGGGCCGACCTGTGCTGGATGCCACGACCTTGAGCTGCTGCACCAGTGGGGTCAGCAGCCTCCCAGCCTTCAGCTTGCTCCTGCTGGCCTTCCTCCGGCGGCCGGCGGGTGGGGCCGTATGCAGGAGCCCCAGGTTCGGGGGCAGGGGCCTGCCCAGGCGGCGGTACAGGGCTTCGATCTCGCGCTTCTGCTGGCTCTGCAGCTCTGAGATCTCCCGCAGGTGCCTGCAGGGGGCAGAGAGGGCTGGGTGGCCTCAGGCCCAAGGCGGACAGGAGTGTGGGGCAGGCTGCTTGCAGGCACGGGCAGTGTGGCATTTATCCAAATGTTTTTGTTTACACGTCGGCCGCGTGGGAATCACAGGCCCTGACCAGCTGCAGAGATGTGTTCCCTCCAGGCTCGGACTCGGCGGGTTGTTTTTGATTTTGGGGGGAGGCTGGGTATGGACACCAGCACACATTTATGCTCACAATCACAGGTGAGAACAAGAACGCTGGCACTCGGCACTGGGAGGTGCCTTGCTTACCAGCGGTTTTCTCCTCCCCGCAAGGGAGTGAGGGCCAGGGGCACCAGAGGGCCCGCAGGGCGAGTGGAGACACGTGGTCAGCCAGCCCCGCCCTGCCAGGGCTCCCAGCTCGGGCACTGCTTCCGGACAGAGCGGACCTGCAGGCCGCACAGGTGGAAGCCTCTGCTGAGATGGCAGCCGTGCCCACCCCGCGGCGGGGGAAACAGGTGTTTTCATGGCGAGGCAGATGAAAAGAAGCTCTAATTTTTCCTATTATGCCTTCATCTCCCGCCAGCTTTGTTTTAGAAAATTGGTTCTCTGAACAGAAAAGTGATTAGATTCACAGAGTGTGAAGTTTCAAGGGGGAAGCTGGCCAGAGTGGGGGAGAGGGGCCGGAGCAGTTGGAGGGTCTGAGTCAGGGTTTGAGGGAGACCCACACCTTGGACTCCTGCCCAAAGTGGGCCTCTCAGACGATGGGGCTCCGGGGCCCTAAGAACTGCAAATGCAAGTGGGGAGGCAGCACCTGTACCCCCACGGGCGCCCAGGGGTCCCACACAAGGCACCAGGCAGCAAGCCACAGGGATCGGGTGCCCAGGACTGGGATGAGGGGGCGGGGGAGGGGCTGGGGATCGAGGGTCGGGGGTCAGGGGGAGGGTCGGGGGTGGGAGGTCAGGGCAGGGCAGGCAAGCTCTCCCGCCCCCTCCCGGTTTCCACCGGTGGACAGCACCAAGACGGGCTTGCCTCGTGCAGACTGTGGGAAGGACACGGCGGCTCCCAGGGCCCTGGCTGCTCGGCCGGCGAGCCTCCTCCTCACCAGAGGGGGCCAGAGGGAGGAGCAGGAGAGGCTGGCCAGGCTCCTGGGCCTGTGGCAGCTCCTGGGTCCACCCCAGGGGGCTCTGCCCTCAGCCTTCTATCCAGGACGCCAGCCTCTCCCACCACGTGGGTCCTCCTGCCCAGGGGGCCAGGTGCAGCTGGCTGAGGCCTGACCAGGCGGTGGCCCCACTTCAGAGGCAGCGTGAGGGGCCCGGTCTGGGTGACACCTGCTGAGGCCGCAGGAGGGCCTGCCATGGGGGTGAAGAGGCACCGCCCCCAGCCCAGGCCGGGCCAGCAGCACAGCAGCGATCGCTGCCCGGCACCCAGCCCGGCCCGGTGCACGGCAGAGCCTGGCGTCGGCACCCCGCCCGCCCCCGCCCCCGGGACCTACTTCTCTCGCAGACTCTGCAGCTCCTTCCTGATGTCGGCGTCCTCGGGCTCCGAGTCGTTGTCGCTGCTGATGTAGGACGACTGGGAGTGGAAGGAGGTCACGCTGATGGTGGGGACCTTCACGCCCGCCCTGCGGGGGGCCTCGGGGCCCGGGGGGCCAGCCCCCGCCGACCTGTGCAGGAGGGCCGCGGCCTTCCTCACGAAGTCGCCGGCCGAGCTGCCGCTGCTGCGGGGCAGGGCGCCCGGCTTCGGCGCCGGCGGCCTCCCGGGCGCACGCTCGTCCCCCGAGTCGCTGGACGGGGGCTCCTGGCAGACCTCGAGGGCGGAGGCCGTCTGCGCCCGCCGCAGGGCCAGCCTCACGCCGGGGCTGCCGGGCCCCTCCTCCAGGTACACGTCGGGCGGGGCCGAGTACCGCAGGCTGTGCGGGGAGCCCACGGTCCACTCGTCCTGGGTGCTGACCACCGAGAACCGGCCTACGATCTTGGCTGGAGAGCCGCCATCCCGCTGCCCCAGCTGCTTCCGGGGGGACCCCGAGGCCGGAGCACCGGGGGGCTGGGGGGTGCTGGCCTGGCCGTCCCGGGCCAGCACCCCGGGGGGCCCGCCTTGCTGGTCTGCAGGCTCCAGATGTACAGGGATGGTGGACGCGGGGGCATCCTTGGGGAACAGACAAAAATCGGTGCCACACGAATGCCAGCAGAGAGCAGACTCCACCACCGGCCGAGCCCTCCAGTCCCTCGCGGAGAACGACCTACCTGAGGGGCCCTGGCTGCTGCCGGTGAGCCCGAGGCTGCCCGGCCTCCCTCGGGGCCCCGTGGGCCGCTCACAGGTGCTGCTGGGACAGGGACACCATCATTCGGGCTCAGGCCGGGGTGACAAGGAGGGCATGGCGGGAGGGAGGGGGCCACAGCGAGCAGCTGTTCCAACCTCCCGCCTTCACAGGGGCGCCCTGGAGCCTGGGAGGGAGGTGTCAGCCCAACCCCCTCGGTCTCAGCGGGCCCTCCACACATCTGATGGTCACCTGCCGCCTTGGGGAGAGGAGGGAGGGACGGGCCGAGGCAGGCTGAGGGATCTCGCTAGAGGCACTGGGCACAGGGGCAGAGCTGGAGGGGCATCCATCTGGGTGTCGGCCTCCTTGGCTGAGGCGGGCTCCCGTCTGGAGGGGAGGTGCAGGGGGCCTTGAAGCAAGCTGGGCATGCTGAGTCTGTGCTGCCTCTACCACCGATGGTGCCACCTCTCTCCTGCGCCTCTACCATCGATGGTGCCACCTGTCTCCTGCCATCTCTAACACCGAGGTTTCACTTCTCTCCCTGCCATCTCTATCACCAATGGTGCCACCTGTTCCTGCCGCCTCTACCACCGATGGTGCCACCTCTCTCCTGCGCCTCTACAACCGATGGTGCCACATGTCTCCCTGCCATCTCTACCATCAATGGTGCCACCTGTCCCTGCCATCTCTACCACCGATGGTGCCACCTCTCTCCTGCGCCTCTACCACCAATGGTGCCACCTCTCTTTGCCATCTCTACCACCGATGGTGCCACATGTCTCCTGTGCCTCTACCACCGATGGTGTCACCTCTCTCCCTGCCATCTCTACCACCGATGGTGCCACCTCTCTCTGCCATCTCTACCACCGATGGTGCCACCTCTCTCTGCCACCTCTACCACCGATGGTGCCACCTCTCTCTGCCATCTCTACCACCGATGGTGTCACCTTTCTCCTGCGCCTCTACCACCGATGGTGCCACCTCTCTCCCTGCCATCTCTAACACCGATGGTGTCACCTCTCTCTGCCATCTCTACCACCGATGGTGTCACCTCTCTCCTTGCCGCCTCTACCACCGATGGTGCCACCTCTCTCTGCCATCTCTACCACCGATGATGCCACCTCTCTCTGCCATCTCTACCATCGATGGTGCCACCTGTCTCCTGTGCCTCTACCACTGATGGTGCCACCTGTCTCCGACGGGTCTGGTAATGGACGGGTCTCATGCGGCCCTGGTAGGTGCAGATCCAGCTGTGCCCGGCTGCCTGTATCGGGAATGCCATGCCAGGCTGCCTGTGCCATACAGAGCAGGTCATGGCCTGCTATTGCTGAGCTGCGCGCCCAGAGTACTGTGCGGAGTGAATGACCGGGCAGAGCGAGCTGATGTGTGGGGGCCTGGCCTGAGCCGCACCCACACGCGACAACACCCTGGCTGGAAGGAGCCGGCTGCGCTGACAGGCTGACCCCGCAGGCGGAGGAGGGCCTGCCGTGCCCAGACATGGACTCTCTCAGGCACACGAGCACGCGCTAAGGCCCCATGACGGGTTTTGCCCTGTCTGGTCCCCATGTGAGGCGCTGCAGAGGGAAGGGGGGTGACCGTGCCCTCAGGCCTGGGGCGGGCTGGCCACTGGCTCGTCACCTGTCCCTGGCGAGGCTGTGGTCTGCTCCAGCGCAGCTGCCGGCCCTGGTGTCAGTCCGGGCTGATCCAGCTGCAGGAGGAAACAGAGAGGAAGGAGCTGGGAGCCTCACTGCTGCCATCCCTGCAGCTAACTGTGCCGCTCTCCCACCCACCGTCTCTGCCAGGCTGGAGCCGGCCGGCCCAGGCGCTCCACACACTGGCCAGTGGGTCCCGGCTCGCACACTCACACCCTGCGGCCCCCAGACTGCCACTGGTTGCAAAACACCCCGGGCAGGTCGGGCTCAGAGGTGAGCCTCAGAGCAGGCGGCCGGCTGGAGGGAGGCGGTGCTGCATGGCCAGACCAGAGCTGGCCCTACCCCGCACAGACCCCTGACCAGGAGGGAACCTCTGCCAGGCCAGCACTCACCACCAGCTGGGGTGGCAGGGCCAGGTCCCCCATGGAGGTCTCTGTGCAGGGCGGGTCTCCTCTCGGGGGCTCCAGGGTGAAGTCTCGGTCTCCCGTCTCCACCGGGGTCCCGGCCGAGGCGGAGGAGGTGGGCACATGCTCCTGGTAGAGCAGAGTCCGCAGCTTCTCATCCAGGCTCTTGATGGTGCTGTCCACGAAGTCCACCCTGGGAGGCGGCCCTTCCCCGTCCGACTCCAAGGCTGACAGTGGCTGGGGGAGGGTGCTGGGCCCCAGAGGAGAGCTTGGGAGCTGGGGGGCAGCCAGGCTGACAGCCCCCACCGCATTGGGGAGAGGAGGGAGGGACGGGCCTGGGGCAGGCTGAGGGGTCTCGCCGGAGGCACTGGGCACAGGGGCCGGAGCTGGCGGGGCATCCATCCGGGTGTCGGCCTCCTTGGCTGAGGCGGGCTCCCCGAGGCCTGCAGGGTGATGGGGGGCCGCTGGAGGGGAGGCGCAGGGCCCTGGGGCCACATCCAGGGGCCTTGCAGCAAGCTGTGCGTCCTGAGTCTGTGCCGGGGGCTGGGGTGCAGCACACTCGTTGGCCATCTCCTGAGAGGTCACGGGGGCCCCTGCCTGCACGGCAGCCCCCGTCGCCAGCTCTGGCCTGGGGCCGGCGGCTGGTGCGGCCGCGTCCTGGGGCACAGCAGTAACAGGAGGGGAGGATGGCACTGAAGGGGCTTGTGTGCCCGCGGTGGTGTCCCTGGTGCCCGGTGGCTTCGGAGGCTGTACACCGGTCGGGGCGCCGGGCTTTTCATTCAAGGACGACTGGTCTTTGCAGGGAGCTGGGTCTGGAAGACACAGAAGAGGTGCCGCTGTGCCCGCCCGCTGGTCCTGGTCACCTGGCACCGGCTGCCCAAACGGCCCTGCACGCCCGGCAGCACCCACACGCTGGGCTCCTCTCCGTTCTTCTGATGCATCAACTTCCAAACAGGGAAATTTTTAACAAACATGTGCTTTGAGTTATAATTTGCCCCAATACAATAAATGTTATAGCCAGGGCTTCTTCGAATAAGAGAAGTTATCTTATTCTGTCCAAATTTTTAATAAAAGTGGTAATGCTAACAAGGAACATCCCCTTTTATGGACACCAACACTGAATTACATTAAGAAATCAGAATCGCCATTCAGCTCTGAGCATCTTACTACACGGCAGGAATTATGCACTCATTTCTACTTAGCAGTGGTTCTCAACCTTCCTAATGCCGCGGCCCTTTAATACAGCTCCTCATGTTGTGGTGACCCCCAGCCATAAAATTACTTTCGTTGCTAATTCATAGTTGTAATTTTGCTATTGTTAATGAACCGTAATGTAAATATCTGTGTTTTCCGATGGTCTCAGGAAACCCTGCTAACGGCTGAGAACCAATGCTGCAGAGCCTAATCTGTGAGGCAGGCCGAGGCTTCTTCAATCCTGTGGTTTTTCCTTCTTTTGCTACTTCTTTCTCCCCTTCTCCTCTCCCTCCATCCCTCCTTTCCCCTCCCCTCCGCACGGACTATCCAGGGCCTCCAGGAGGGCGCTGAGAGTAATGGTGGAGCAGCGTATCCTCACACGGTCTCTCAGAGAGAAAGCGCTCCGCGCATACCAGGGAAGAAGCTGCTATCGTTTTTAAAATGAAAGACTCTGTCCCTGTTACTTAAAGTCACTAACGGACACACACAGGGAAGACGAAGTGCAGACACGAGGCGAGCCCGCCGGCTCCTCATTTCAGGCTTCCAGCTTCTGAGCCGTGAGAACAGACTGTGTGAGGTCGCCTTTTTGGAATACCTTGTCATGCAACCCTGGGCAGATAACACAGACCCATACACAGGAAACCATGAGCTCAGAAAAAAACCAACTCAGGTAAAAATTAAATGACTGAGTTCCAGGATTGATGGGTAAGACTGGCAAATCCTCGCCCCCAAAACAACTATAAACAGAACAAAATACTTATTGCAAAATAATTGTTTCAGGATTCTGGAATAAACCGAAGGCATACGACAAACAGGAGCATTTATTTAGTAAAAACTGCTGAATTTGGGGTAAGAATAGCTTTGCCTTACACGACGGCCAGGAAAACCAGTGGTGACACTTCCGTCTCCTGCATTCCTCCTCCCCGAAGCTCCCTTCCAACAACTCAGCGCACACACCACACAGCACTCACCGCAGACAGCACACAGCGCACACACCACACAGCACTCACCGCAGACAGCACACAGTGCACACCACACAGCACTCACCGCAGACAGCACACAGTGCACACCACACAGCACTCACCGCAGACAGCACACAGCGCACACACCACACAGCACTCACTGCAGACAGCACACAGCGCACACCACACAACACTCACCGCAGACAGCACACAGCGCACACCACACAACACTCACCGCAGACAGCACATAGCGCACACACCACACAGCACTCACCGCAGACAGCACATAGCGCACACACCACACAGCACTCACCGCAGACAGCACACAGCACTCACCACACAGCACTCACCGCAGACAGCAACCACCCGGACCGGCACGCCCACCTCTCCGTGGGCATGACTGCACCACACAGAAGGGCTCTGCTTTGAGTTTGTTTGATATTTAAATGAAGGCGTATGTCCTATAACACATAGCAAAGCCATGAGTGAACGTTGAATTTGATTAAATGTTTCCCTCCATTTACTGAGATGGTCAAATGCTTCTCCTTCAAACTGTGCCTCCGACAACTGCCATTTCTCTCATTGGTTCCAAGTTCAACTTTATTTTTGCCCCCCCCCCACTTGCACACATAACTGAGTCATGCAGTGCTTGTCTTTCTCCAGCTTATTTCTGTGGACAATGACCTCCATGTTCCTCTGCTGTCACAACGGCAGGACTTCCTTCTCCTCCAGGCTGACCCCTTTCCAGCGCTCACCCGCGTCCAGTCTTATTGGAGCGGTGCTGCAGGGAGCACGCGGGTGTGCAGTCCCTGGGGGACAGGGTCCATCTCCTTGGGCCGCACCAGGAGGGACTGCTGGGTTAGACAGCGCTGTTTTCTGGGGAGCCTCTGTAGCGCTGCACCAATGTACGTCCTCACCCCCTGGACAGGCTCCCTTCCCCACATGCTCCAGCTCGTCATCTGCTGCCGTTTTAAATCCTCACCCAAGGGTAGGATCCCGTTGACTTTTAGGGAGAGTTGGAGAGGGAGGGACCGAGAAAAACATCGATGTGAGAGAAACCATCGATTGGCTGCCTCCTGCACCAGCCCTGATCAGGGCCCCGCCCAGGGAGGAGCCTGCAACCAAGGTACATGCTCCTGACTGGAATCGAACCCGGCATCCTTTGATCCAAAGGCCAATGCTCTATCCTAGAGCCAAACCGGCCAGGCCTCATCTACTGTAAAACAACTACCCAAAACCACTATCAAAGCAGCCGTCCTCACAGAGCCATCCTCACGGTGCCAGGTGACGCTCGGCATGCGTCCGCACTGCGTTTCCCCGCTGACCAGCGCCTCTCCCAAGCCATCTGTGAGCCTCTGGGCGGACTGTCTGTGTGCGCTGCTCGTTTTCCACTGAATTACTGGTTGTTCCGTTTTCTTGAGCTGTGAGGCCCTTACGTATTTTCGTTCCTGATCTCTTACCAGATGTATGACTTGCGAATGCGGCTGCCTTTCATTTTGTTGATGGTGCTTCTGCGGGGCCAATGCTTTTCTGTTTGATGTCGTCCCACGTACAGTTTTTGCTTTTGTTGCTTGTGCTTTTGTTGTCAGATGCCAAAAAAATCATTGTCACCCCAATATCAAGGAGGTTTCCCTGTCTTCTTCTGGGAGTTTTATGATGTCAGGTTTATGCCTAAGTCTTTTATCCATTTTGAGTTGATTTTTCTTAACGGGAGAGGTAGGGACCCACTTTCATTTCCCTGCATGTGGATGTCCAGTTTTCCCAGCACCATTACTGAAAAGCCTCCATTTCCCCCAGTGTGTGCTGGCACCTTGTCCCAGGCTAACTTACCACATGTGTATGGGCTCACTATCCTGTTCTGCTAGTCCCTGTGCCTGCTTCCATGCCAGTCAATACTGTTTGTCACTGTGGCTTGGCAATAGAGTTTGAAATTAAGAAATGAGATGCCTCCAGCTTTATTCTTTCTCAAGATTGCTTTGGCTATTTGGGGTCTTTTGTGACTCTATATGCATTTTAGGGTTGTTTTTCCTATTTCTGTGAAAAATGCAATTGGAATTTTGACAGGGATTGCATTGACTCTGTAGACGGTTGGGAGTATGGCCATTTTACCAATATTAATTCTCCCAACCGAACGGCACAAGAGAATGTTCCCTTTATTTCCATCTTTCTCACCACGGCTTCACAGTTCTCAATGTTCAGGGCTTCCTCTCTCTAGAAATATATTTCAAAGTTAGTTTTTTATGCTACTGTACATGGGCTGCTTTTTTCATTTACTGTCAGGTAGTTCACGGTTAGTGTAAGAAGTACAACTGATGTTTGCATGTTGAGTTTGTGCCCTGCAACTTCACTAAGTTCATTTATTAGTTCTAACCGTGTTAGTGGAAACTTTAAGGTTTTATATGTGTAAGATTATGTCATCTGCAAACAAAGACGACTTTATTCTTCCTTTCTGATTATAATCCATTTTAGTGCTTTTACTTGCCTACCTGCTCTGGCCTGCACTTCGGGCACAACGTTGAACAGAAGTGGTAAGAGTGGGCATCCTTGTCTTGTTCTTAACCTCAGAGAAAACTTTAAGCTTTTCACCACTGAATACGATGTTAGCTGTAGGGCTTATATATATGGCCTCTATTATGTTGAAGTACATTTCTTCTATACCTTGTTTAAAGTTTGTTTGTTTTTTATCACGAAAGATTGTTAAGTAATTTTTCTCAATCTATTGAAATGATTGTGGTTTTACCCTTCATTCTGTTATTGTGGTGGGTCACACTTGTTTTTTTGCTTATATTCAACCATCCTTGCATTTCAAGAATAAATCTCATGATCATAGTGTATGATTTTTTTAATGTGCTGGTTGAGTTCATAATGCTCGTATTTTGTTGAGAACTTTTGCATCTATTCATCAAGGATTCTAGCCTATAGTTTTGTTTTCTTGTTGTGTCTTCGTCTAGCTTTATTGTCATGGCAATGCTGGAGTGGTAAAATGAGTTTAGAAGTGTCCCCTCCTCTTCAAATTTATTTGTGAAAGAGATCGAGAAGGACTAGTATTAATTCTTCTTTAAATGTTTGGTAGGATTCACCAGTGAAGTCATTTAGTCCTGGACTTCCCACTGTTGGGACATTACTGATTTCTGACTTAACCTCCTTAGTAGGAATAGGTCCATTCAGATTTCCTGTTTCTTCAGATTCAGTCTTGATAGATCGTGCAATGCTTTTAGGAATTCACACCATTTTTTTCTGGGTTACCAAATATGTATTAAAATTGTCCACAGTAGTCTGTTATGATTCTTTGTATTACAGTTGTAATGTCTCCTCTTTCAATTCTAATATTATTAGTCATTTTTTTAGTCTAGTTAGAGATTTGTCAATTTTGTTTAACTTTGCAATAAACTACCTCTTAGTTTCATTGATCTTTTCTACATTTTTATCATCTAGTTCATTCATTTTTGCCCCTGTTTTTTCTTTCTTCTGCTATAAGCATGAGTTAGTCCTTCTTTTTCTAGTTCCTGAGGTGTGAAGTTAGCTTGTTTTAGATTTTTCTTGTTTCTTAATGTGGTCTAAGCTTTCCTCTTAAAACTGTTTTTGCTGCATCCTATTAGTTTCAGTATGCTGTTTCCATGTTCATTTCTCAAGATATATTTTTATTTTTCTTTCGATTTCTCCTTTGACCCACTGGTTATTCCAAAGAGTGCTGTTTAATTCCCATGTATTTGTGCATTTTCCAGTCTTCCTGTCACCGATCTCCAATGTGGTGGGAAAGATAACTTGATGTGGCTTTAACCTTCTCAGGCATGTGAAGGCGTGTTTTGTGATCTGATACGACCTCCTGGAACCTCTTGGGAGGAGGTTCCAGGTGCACTTGTTAGGTCCCTGTGTTCTAAAGTGGTGTGTAAGGCCAATATTTCCTGTTCCGTCTCTGTCTGGATGATCTATCCATTGTTGAAAGTAGAGGTATTGAAGTCCCTACTATTGGAGCATTGCTGCCTATTGCTGCCTGCAAATCGGTTAATCTTTACTTAATATATCATGGTGCTTTAATGTTGGGTGTATATATATATTTACAATTGTTATATCCTCTTGGTGAATTGTTTCTTTATCATTATAAAATGATCTTTGTCTCTCGATACAAATTTTGGCCTAAAGTCTATTTTTGTCTGATATAAGGATAGCTATTCCTGGACTTTGGAATATATTTTTCCACCCTTCACTTTCAGGGTGGCATTAAAGTCGAAGTGAGTCTCCTGTAGAGAGTATATAGTTTTATCTTGTGTTTTTAATCCATTCAGTCACTCCATATCTTTTGATTGGAGAACTTAATCCATTTACAATTAAAGTAATTACTGAAAAGTAAGAACCGACGACATTGCTCACGTTAACAGTCTATTTTAACTTATTAACTTTGATTATATACAAAACTCTACAATTTTACTTTCCCATGCATTTAATGTCTTTGATGTCACAATGTACATTTTTGTATTGTGTATCCATGAAAATTACTCGTTATTTTAATACTTTTTTAACCTTTTTACTAGAATTAAGTGATTACACACCACCGTCATATACTATTCTGGATGACGGCGTGTGCCCTTTACCAGCGGATCTTATCCTCCAGTGTCTCCATGTCACTAATTACTGCCCTTTCACCTCAGCTTGAAGAGCCCCCTTGGCATTCCTTGTGAGGCAGACACAGCAGTGAGGCGCTCCAGCAACTTTTTTTTTTTTTTTTTTTTTTTATCTAGGAAAGATTTTGAAAAATCTTCCTGAAGAACAGTTTTGCCAATTAAAGTATCCTTGGGTGTCAGTTTCATCCTCTCAGCACTTTAATTATATTATTTCCTCTCTCTCCTGCCTGCAAGGTGTCTGAGAAATCTGCAGAAAGCCTCTAACATTCCCAAGTAAGTTATGAATTCGTGTTTTTTTCCTCCTGCTGCTTTCAAAATTCTTTGTCTTGGATTTTTTGAGTTTTATTTTACTGTGTCTTGATCAAGTCTTCTCTGGGCTGTGTGTGTGGACCTGTGAGACTCGTATTCCTGGATGTGTACGTCTCTTCCCAGACGTGGGGATTTCTGTGCTTTCTCCCTCTGGGATTCCACAATGCAGGATCACACACACACACACACACACACACACACACACACACACACATATATATATATATATATATATATATATATTATTGATTTTCTACAGAGAGGAAGGGAGAGAGATATAGAACTAAAACCTCGATGAGAGAGAAACATCGACCAGCTGCCTCTTGCACACTCTCCACCGGGGATGTGCCCGCAACCAATGCACATGCCCTTCACCGGAATCGAACCTGGGACCTTTCAGTCCGCAGACCGACGCTCTACCACTGAGCCAAACCGGTTTCGGCATGCAGGATCACTTGCTTCCTGGTGCCTTTAACTCACATAGGCTTTCTTTACACTTTTCACTCTTCTTGCTTTTTGCTCCAATGACTGGATAATTCCAAATGAACCGATTCTTTTTTCTACTTGATCAAGTCTGATTTTGATACTCTCTATTGCATTTTTCTTTCATTTGTTGTATCTTCAACTCCAGAATTTCTGTTTGGTTCTTAAATATTTTTATTTCTCTACTGCACTTCTTATTTTGTTCATATACTGTTTTTCCTGATTTTATTGAATTGTCTGTTGAAGGTCACCAAACTTCCTTAAAGTATACTTTGCTGATTTTTTGGGCAATTCATGGATCTTTAATTCTTTGGGGGTCACTTACTGAAAATGGTTGCATATTTGGTGATGCCATGGTTCCTTGCTTTTCTGGGTCTGCTGTAGCCTGTGTTGATACTGTGCATCCGATGGCACCGTCATCCCTTCTAGTCATTAGAGCCTGACTTTGCCGAGTAAAGACCTTCACTTGCAAGTAGGTGCAAGGACGCCAGATGGGCCGTGGTGGTTCGGCAATGGCTCTGTGCAGCTCCGCCTGGGTCAGCACTGGCCAAGGCCTCAGGTGTCCTCAACCACTGGCTGAAGTGGCTGTGGGGGCGTTGGGGTCTCCAGTGGTGAAGGCTGCTGTGCACCTTCTTCTCTCTCTCCCAGGGGGATGTTGTGGCTAAGGGGAGCCCTCGGCACCAGGTCCAGCAGTGGGCACTCTCGTGGTAGCGGTCGTACTGGTATCTGATGTGTAGGCCCCACGGTGCAGAGCAGAAGTCTGAAAGTGCAGATGCTCACAGAGCGATGGCAACTCCAGTTCTGGCTGCTGGCTAGTCCACCGCAGCAGGGCCTCCAGTGTCTGGGGCACACGAGAACAGAGCTACCATGGAGCTGGGGACTAAAGCATGTGTGTGCCCAACGCAGCCAGAGCTCTGGGATCTGGGGTATGCACGGGGTGGGGAAGGCAACTGGCAGGCCTGGTCCCAGGGTAGCACGGCAGATGCTCTTTTGGAGGGTCCGAGGCAGCAATGGCTGTTGCTTACCTTCACAGCGAAAGCTGCCGATGTCTTCTGCAAAGCAGGCCAGTGTGCTCCAGGCCAAGTCACAATGTGGGGTCCTCTGTTCTAAAAGCTGTATGGAGCCCTGAGCTGTCCTGGGGGCTACAGAGCTCCTCAGCAGCAGAGGTTGATGGGTCCTCTCAGAGCAGACCATGTGACTGATAGATACCAGCCCTCTTTATTCCTAGCTCTCTCCTGATAGCTCAGCTAAGGCCACCTCCCCAGCAAGCCTTTCTGTGGAATTATTCTTTTTGTTCTACTGTGTTCCCACAGGTTCTTATTGGACTCTCAGTCCCTCACAGGGATGTGCCCTCATATAGACAGGTGGTTAACTGTTGTGTTTATGGGCAGATGAGGACTGGTATTGCCTACTCTGCCGTCTTGCTAGTGGCACTCTGCCCCATCATCTTCTCAGGGGCTTTCAATCTGTCGTTCAATGTGGACAGAGCTCTCCACTCCTCAAATTCCAGCTGTCCTGAAGACTAGTTTCCCCACATACGGCGCTCTGGGTTGATTCTTACAACACTTTAAAAATACAGCACTGCCTTCTGGACTCCATGGCTCCAGGTCATCTGAATGACCATTCCCCTAAAAGTACAGCATCATTGTTTCTCTGGCTGCTTTCGTTGTCTTCCATTTTCAGCAGTTTACAATGTATCCAGATATGGATTTATTTGGGTTAATCCTATTACTAGTAAAATTCACTTGACTCCTTGAATCTGTAGATTTATGTCTTTCACCAAATTTAGAAAGTTTTCAGCATTATTTTTTTCAGCATTGCATTTTTCTCCTCTCCTTCTGGGGCTTTGATGACACAATGTTACACCTTTTTTTCTTAACTTGTTTCACAAGTTCTGTTCATTTTTTGGGGATCTTTTTCTAAATTCTGATGGGATAGGTTTGGGTATTTTAATTTCTAGTTTTACAATTTCCATTGGTCTTTTCTTCGTATCATTTATTTCTTTGCTGATACTTTTTATTTTACATTTGTTTCCAGAATGTTTATGTTTGCTTGTTCAAGCATTTTATAATAGTTGCTTTGAAGACTTTGTCAGTTAGATCATTACAACATCTGTTATCTTGCCATTATCATGTGATGGGTGTCTTTTTTTCATGCAAGTTGACATTTATATAGTTCTTCACTTGACAAATACTTTTGGATTGCATTGATTCGGTTGGATTAGACTGGATTTTGCTAATATTATAAGATCCTATGTCTGTTTAAATCCTATGGAAATGTTATTTTTGCTTTGGCAGCCAATTGACCTGGCTAAGTTTAAGCTGCAAGTTGCAACCGGCTTTCTATGAGCTGTGGCTATACAGTCAGTTAAATTATCTGTGTCTCTGCTGTACTAATCTGATCCAAAACGTGTGCATCATCCAGGGGCCAGTTTAGGACCATGGTGAGAGTCCATCTACTAGCTCAGTTCTCAAAGTTCTGTAGATGCTAATTCGGGTCAGAACCATGCATGCACCTTATCAAGCTGCTTTCCCAAGCTTCTCCTCCCATAGTTGCCCTGGTACTTCCTGGTTCCCTGGAACTTCCATTACAGACCTTTGGAGAGAAACCATCCACTCACAGTGTGAGAGGCAGGAGGTCAGAGAGAAACAAAGTAATGAATGAGTTCCTTGAGCCCCAGCTCCACCCAATGGAGAGGAAGGCTCTCCCCTCCCATGGTTTGCCTCCTGCTGCCTGGTTGCTGCCCCTCAGAACTTCCTGTGAGCTGAGGAGAAGAGAGGAGAGGGAAGGAGAGACAAGAGGGACCCCACGCCTCTCCCAGAGCTTGAGAAGTACCCGTTCCGTCTGTGAGTAAAACCAGAGGGCCTCGGCCGGAGCTTCTGTCTGCAACCAGAGCTCACCGCATCTTCACGCTGCCCTGAGCCAAGGTCAGGAGGCACCAGAGGGAAAACACCAGCTCTATGGGACTTGGAATTCTGGGAGCTTCCCATACTGCCTCTGCTATGGATTTCCTGAGTCTGCAAAGATCTGTGCCCTGCATCGATGGACCCGGGTTCGGTTCGTTAGGTTCATGGAGGAAAGGGGTGATGAGATGTGTATTCACCATCTAATCCAGAACAGGACTTTCTGCCCTGTTACTTCTTACGATGTGCCAAATACTGGGTTCAGAATGGGGTCACCTTTGCATAAAAAGAACCTCTGTGCTTCTGCCTGAGCACACGGCATTCTGAAATCACCTCCATGAGGATACCATGCTCGGAAGCAGCCCTTCTCTTTGCCTCATTCCCGCGTCCTTGCTTCTCCAGCCCAGTGCTCCAGGCAGGGTCAGCCTCCTGGCCGCCAGTTCTGGCCCCTTTCCCCTAGGCTGGTGAAGCGCCAGTGCTCAACCTCTCAGCCATCCTGCAAAAATGGAAAATGCCCAGGGGAACAGACCAATACTGGCGCACAGCCCAGGCTCCACCCTCTGGGCCTCACGGATCATTCTCCACAGTCTGCAGATTTCCCAGGCACCTTCACGGGTGAGCTTTGTTTCACCCATCTTGCTTGGTTATCCTTAGTGAACAGTTGATCCAAATCGACAGATCTGCCATCCCTGGAGGTGGCCACCTCCTTTTTCGTTTATTTATAAAGAAACTTGCCCTGGAAGGTTTCCCAAGGTTGGTGCACAGATGAAGAATTAGACTTTAACTGCTGGCATGTCCTTTAATCACTAAACCATACTGAAATTCAGATTTATTGTGTAAGGGCTTTTCTTCCCCAATTGACTGGCTGTATCAAAATGAAAAAGTACTACGTGAACACGTTCTCTGAAGACAGAGCCCCTGCGGGCAGTGCTGTTCCCCCTCTGGCCAGGCCTTCCCCAGCTGTCTGTGGCCACTTCAGGGCTTAGCAGGCTGACTTGTTCGCTTTTGGAGGAAATCTTCAAAGACACAATGGAAGTCGCTGGGAACAGATGGTAAAATATTTAACATGATTGACAGATATTCTTCCTAAACGCACAGTAGTTCCACTGCATGGGACAAACCGCCAGATCCCAGTGGATGCCTGAAATTGCCGACAGTACCAAACCCTAGATATACTGTTTTTTCCTAACGTAATGTACCTGTTTAAACTTAATTTATAATTAAGTGCAGCAAGAGATAAAAAACAACAACATACCGAAACCGGTTTGGCTCAGTGGATAGAGGTTGGCCTGCAGACTAAAAGGTCCCGGGTTCGATTCAGGTCAAGGGCATGTACCTTGGTTGTGGGCACATCCACAGTAGGGGGTGTGCAGGAGGCAGCTGTTCGATGTTTCTCTTTCATTGATGTTTCTAACTCTCTATCTCTCTCTCTTCCTCTCTGTAAAAAAATCAATAAAATATTTATTTTTTAAAAACCCAGCATAATAAAATAGAACAATTAAAACAATATACTGGCCCTAGCCAGTTTGGCTCAGTGGATAGAGCATTAGCCCATGGGCTGAAGGGTCCTGAGTTGATTCTAGTCAAGGACACATGCCTCAAGTGCAGGCTTGATGCCCAGCCCTGGTCAGGGCATGTGTGGGAGGCAACCAGTTGACGTGTCTCTCTCACATCAGTTTCTCTTTGTCTCTCCCTCTCCCTTCTGCTCACTCTAAAAGAAACAAAACAAAAAAACAGTGGAAAAATATCCCCAGGTGAGAATTAACAAAAGCAATATACTGTAATAAAAGTTAGAAAAGTTTTATGAATGTGCTCCCAGCAATCTAGCACTAATTTCTTTTTCCTTCTTCAGTTTCACAGATAGAAAATTTGTTCTTACTACAGACTTTAGAAACCTAACCACATGATCTTTATTCTTTCCTTATTAAGCCAAGAACTTTCACCTTTTCACTTAAAGAAAGCAATGCTCAGCTTCTATCCAGTGATCTGAATCATCAGGATCGCTGCTCTTGCATTCTGAAGCCATTATTACCTTGAAACAAATGAAAATGAACACACAACAACCCCGAATCTATAGGACACAGCAAAGCAGTCCTGAGAGGAACCTTCAGAAGAGTATAGTCCTGCCTCGAGAAATAGGAAAAATCTCAAGTAAACAATCTAACTTCATTCTTAAATAAACTACAAAAAGGAGAAACAAAGCCCAAATTGATTAGAAGGAATAAAGATAACAGCAGAAATAAATAAAATAGAGTCTAAAATATAGTACAAAGAACAATGAAACCAACAGCTGCTCTCTGCAACGATAAACAAAATGAACAAATTTTTAACATCAAGGAAAAGAGAGAACCCAAATAAAATCAGAAATGAAAGGGAAGTAACAACTAACAAGAAAATCAAGATTGTAAGAAAATATTGTAAAAAGCTATATGCCAATAAACTGAAAAATCTAGATGAAATGGATAAATTCCTAGAAACATGCAATCTTCCAAAACTGAATCAAGAGGAAACAGAAGCCCTGCCCTGGTGACGAGTGGTTGAGCATAAACCTGTGACCAGGAAGTCATGGTTCAATTCCCGGTCGGGGCACATGCCCAGGTTGAGGGCTCTATCCCCAGTGGGGGGCATGCAGGAGGCAGACAATCAATGATTCTCTCTCGTCATCGATGTTTCCTTCCCTCTCTCCCTCTCCCTTCCTCTCTGAAATCAATAAAACTATATTAAAAAAAAGAAGAAAGAACAGAAAAATCTGGACAGACTGACTACAAATAACAAAATTAAAGCAGTAACCAAAAAACTGCCAACAAAGTCCTCCACTGGATGGCTTTAAAGTGAAATTTACCAAACGTTCAAAGAAGAGCTAACACCTCCTTCTCAAACTATTCAAAAACAAGAGGAGGAAGGCTCCAGCCTCACTTCCCCAGCCAGCATTACTCCAATGCCATCGCAGGTGAGGACACTGCAATGAATGAAAACCATAGGCCAATCTCCCCGATGAGCATGGATGTTAAAGTTCTCAACAAAATATTAGCAAATTGGACTCAGCAATAAATTAAAAATACTATACACCAGGACCAAGTGGGATTTACTTGGGGGATGCAAAGTGGGTACTTGTATCCATATTTGTAAATAAATAACTGTGATGCATCACATAAACAAAATGAAGGATAAAAATCACATGGCTATGTCAATAGATGCAGAAAAAGCATTTGATAAAATCCAGTATACATTTATAAAAAAGAAAAAAAAGAACAAAAAACTCCCAGCAAAGTGGGAATAGATGGATCATACCTCAACATGATAAAGGCCATATATATAAACCGACAGCCAAAATCAGATTTAATGGGCAAAAAACTATAAAGCTTTTCCCTTAAGATTATGAACAAGAAAGGGATGTCCTCTTATTCAACACAGCACAGAAGTCCTAGCCACAGCAATCAGACAAGAAGAAGAAATAAAAGGCATCCAGATGGGAAAGGAGGAAAAGGAACTGTCACTCTCTGTAGATGATACACAAGAAACTGTGTATAGGGAGCCCTAAAGGTTCTACCAAAAACTACGAGAACTGATACATGAACTCAGTAAAGTAGCAGAGAACAAAACGTATGCTAAGAAATCAGTTGCCTTTTTATACACCAACAAGGGGCCCAGTGCTCAAATTCATGCGCCCCGAAAGGAACTGTGGCCGAGAGGCTGTGGTAGGCACAAAAGCGGGTCTCAGCTCATCCTCCGTATTGCCAGCCCCTCCCGCCACGGCCCCAGTCCCATCTGCCGGCAGCCCCGCTTCTGCTGCCACCACTCCCACACGCTGATGGCACCCAGTCCTACTGCACCTGCTGTGACGGCAAGTGGCGGCTGCTGGCTCCATTGCCCCTCAGGAGCAGGGGGAGGTGAAGCCCTGAGGGGCGATTGGGGCTGGCAGCCGCTGCTCACACCCGTGATAGCGCTGAGCGATCGAGACCAGTGCTGGGAGCCAGCGGTACGTGCAAGCACAAGCAGGGCCGGCGCCAGCAGCAGGTGCGAGCGCCAGTGGACCCATGGTGCATAAAAGCAAAGAATTCTCAGTAACCACCAGAGGCTCGCCCCGATGACAGCTACCAGCACCCCATCTTGGTCTGGCGCCCCTGCTCACCTGCTCCACCATCCCGCTGCAGTTGACACCCACCATGTTCCACGCATGTCCCCCTGGTGGTCAGCGCACGTCATAGTGACCGGTTGTTCAATTGTTCCACTGTTTGGTTTATTTGTACATTAGGGTTTTATATATATAGGTAATGAACCATCAGAAAGGGAAACTAAGAAAACACTGCATTTACAATTGCATTAAAAAAAAAAAAAGGAATACATTTAACAAAGGAGGTAAAATCCCTATACTCAGAAAATTATTAAGACACTAAAGGAATTAAGGAAGATACAAATAAATGGAAGCACATATAGTATTTATAGATAGAATTAGCATCACTAAAATGTCCATACTATCCAAAACAATCTACGAATTCAACACAATTCCTGCCATCACATTAAGTGCAAATGGTGAAGGCCTGGGCAGGTCAATGGGGGAAAAAGAGGAGACATCTGTAAAACTTTCAACAATAAATATAAATTTAAAAAAAGAAGACAGCAAGTGTGTGTGGAACCACATAAGAGCCCAAAGAACAACAGAAATCTTGAGAAAAGAAGAACAAAGTTGAAGGAATCATGCTACCTGACATCGAACTGCACTACAAGGCCAAAGAGCCTGGAATGGCCACAAAAACAAGCACAGAGGTCCCTGGGACCGGATAGAGAGCCCGGAAATAAACCCACAGCTTATGGTCAACTAGTACCTGACCAAGGAAGCAAGCGCATACAATGGGGTAAAGAGTCTCTTCCATAAATGGTGTTGGGAAAACCGGACAGATACATGCAAATAATGAAATTAGACCACCAACTTACACCATACACAAGAATAAACACCAGAAAGGTGGATTAAAAACTTGAATGTAAGACTCAAAATGATAAAAATCCTGGAAAAAAAAACATACAGTTAAATCTTGGACATTTCTCATAGCAATATATTTTCTGATATATCGCCTCAGATAAGGGAAACAAAAGAAAAAAAATATAGAAATGGTACTGCATAAGACTAAAAAGTTTTTGCAGCCTAGCCACTGTGGCCCAGTGGGTGAGTGTCAACTCATCAACCAGGAGGTCAAGGTTCAATTCCAGGTCAGGGCACATGCGTGAGCTGCAGGCTCAATTCCCAGGAGGGGAGAAGCAGGAGGGAGTCGATGGGTGATTCTCTCTCTTCATTGATGTTTGTGTCTTTCTCTCACTCTCCCTAACATCAATAAAAACATATATTTTTTTAAAAGTAGAGTGACATTTAAAAAATAAAGTTTTGCACAGTGAAGGAAACAAACAACAAAATGAAGACAACCACTGAATGAGATAACACATTTGTTAATAATAAATCTGATGAAATGTTAATATCCAAAATTTATAAAGTACTTTTACAACTCAACACCAAAAAATAAACGAACAATCCAACTAAAAGTCAGCACAGGACATGAGTAGACACTTCTCCAAAGAGGACTTACATACAGATAGCAAGAGTCATATGAAAACATGCTCAAAGTCACTGATCATCAGAGAGATGAAAATTAAAGCGGCAATGCAGTACCATCTCACACCCGTCAGAATGGCTACATCAACAAATGAACAAATGACAAGTGCTGGCGAGGATGCGGAGAAAAGGGAACCCTTGTGCACTGCTGGTGGGAATGCAGACTGGTGCAGCCATTACGGAAAACAGTGTGGAGTTTCCTCAAAAAAATTTAAAATGGAACTGCTTTATGACCCAGTAATTCAATATCTGGAATATATCCAAAGAAACCAGAAACACTATTGACAGAATGCACGCACCCCTATGTTCATCACAGTGTCATTTACAGCAGCCAAGACCTGGGAGCAGCCACGGGCCGTCGTGGTCAGAGTGTAAAGAGTGTGGCACAGCCCACCACGGAACACCACCCGGCCTTTAAAAAGAAGGAACTGCCTTTGGCATGGCAGGGAGGGACCTGGGGAGTGTTATGCTAAGTGAAATAAGTCAGTCAGAGCAACACACGAACCACATGATCTCCCGTGTGTGGGAACCTAATGAACAAAATAAACACAATAGGAGCAGACTCACAGAGACGGGCGGACCGCGGTCAGCGGGGAGGGGAGCTGGCGGGCTGGGTGAATAAGAGAAGGGATTACAGACAGACACCGCACAGACACAGACACCGGTGACGTGGTTCCGAGGGCGGCTCTGGGCTTGGGGGTGACGCGGGGCAGCTCCTCGCCTTCAGCGGGGCCCACCGCACTGGCACTGAGCCGAGACGAGTGGAGCCGTGCAGGCCGCCGGAGGAGGAGCGGGCCCCGCAGGCGGCCTGGCTGCTGTCCTACCTGGGCTGGCTTCTGGCTGCATGGAGCTCAGAGGAAGGGGGGGCGAAGATTCGGGGGCGTCTGCAGCCGGGTGTTCGGCCACCGGACAGATGATGAACCACCTCTTCCCCGTGTGCAGGACTGCGGGCAGGACAAGGGCAGCTGTGAGAGCGAGCACGGTTCCCCGGGACCCTCGCCGCGGGCCCACTGCCATGGGACGCCCTGGGATTCGTCTCACCACGGAGGGCCCTGCAGCCACGCACGGCTCCTCCTGGCAGCCCGGGGCCCCAACAAGCACTCCCAAAGCCGGCTTAGTTCCCAGGACACCCAAGGGACGGTCACTGAAGGGGCACGGCCAGCAGGAGGCCAGCAGGCAGCGGGAATCTATGCCACCCTCTCAACACCTGGCCCAGACAGGGAGGACATGGGGCGAGGTCACCCCCGTGTGATGGCCGAGCTCCCCAGACACGCTCAGTGGGGCCCTAGTCACACGTGGCAGGAGGAAGAAGGGACCACGAGTTTTGGGCCCAGGAGGCACATACCGTTCTGCTGATACACCGGGGCGTTGGCTCGGGACTGGCCATTCTCCTGAGGGAGGTGAAGGCGGCGTCAGTAACCGCAGACTGAGCAGGCGGCCTCGGCGCCAGGCACCTCCACCTGTGCTAACGGGGCGCACCTCCCCCACGCTGCCCGCAGGCTCTCCTGGCAGGAGGCCGGGTGACTGCTGCCTGCAGGGCCTGGAGTGGGGGGCCAGACCCCGCCCTCCCAGGCAGCCCCAGCTCACCTCCCCCGCACCCAGGCTGCCGGTGCCGAGGGGCGGCGGGCTTGCCCCCGGGTCGGAGCCACGGTCCGCGTCCGTGTCCTCACTGAGCATGTCCTCCGCCTTGTCCATGACATCCTTCATCTGCTCGATGAACGTCTCCCGCTCGGCCTGGAGGATGAAGTCGTGCTCCACCTGCAACGGCACACGCAGCCCTGCCGTGGGGCTCCCGGGCACACGCAGCCCTGCCGTGGGGCTCCCGGGCACACGCAGCCCTGCCGTGGGGGCTCATGGGGCACAGCAGCGCTGCCTGTGGGCCTGCAGATCTCCACCAAGTGACCTGCTTGCTTCTGCTCTGCACTAAACCCCGGGGGCAGAAGCGGCGGCGGCCTGGCCTCAGCTCAGGGCTGCACCGTTCAGCAAGAGAAGCCGAGGCCTGAGCAGCAGCCCGCGGGGACCCAGACCCAGCAGCCACCGCTGAAGCTGCAGGACATGGAAGGCTGGCAACAAGGGGGCTGGCAGCCAAGTGCCCAAAGGGCCTGGAGGAGGCAGCCTGGCCAACCCAGAGGCAGGGCCGCCGACACAATCACCTGGCAGACACCACGTACCATGTAGGTGGCGATCTCGTCGGGTGCGTCCCCATCCAGGTCGAACTTGAACGTTACCATCTTGTGGTTGTGCGTCTCCAGCTGGCACTCCACCATCTTGTCGCCTGTGTTGCACACCTGCAGGTCCAGGACAGTGAGACCAGGTGTTGCACCCCTGTGGGCCGGGGCGGGGGGCCAGGTGTTGCACACCCGCGGGCCGGGTGGGGAGCCAGGTGTTGCACACCCGCGGGCCGGGGCGGGGAGCCAGGTGTTGCACACCCGCGGGCCGGGGCAGGGAGCCAGGTGTTGCACACCCGCGGGCCGGGGGGGGGGGGCGCCAGGTGTTGCACACCTGCAGACCAGGTGGGAGCTCCCGCCACCCTCCCCGCTGCCTCCTCACATTCAGGATGGTCAGCCGGGGCCGGCTGAGCCTCTCCAGGCGGGAGCGGGTGCGTGTGGATCTGCGGTGGTGTTTCCGGGCCGGCCTGCCTTCCAGCCTCCCTGCTCCGAAGGTGCCGTCACCGCTGTCACTCAGCTCCCTCCCAGAAGGGGCGTCAGACCCTCCGTAGCTGTCGTCGGAAAACCAGGGTTACTCACCCCCGAAAACCCGGCACACCGGCTCACGCAGGAAGCTCAGCTAGACCACCGGAGGGCTGCAGCCAGCTGAGCCCCACGGGCACCCCTGCACGGGCCCTCCTGCCGGCCTGGGCAGCACCAAGGTGGCGAGGGACACGGGGGCTTTCTGACCCAGGACCTTGTGCTCTAGGCCTCCTGTCCTATCAAGCAAGCCTCCTCGTGGTAAACACAAAATTCACAAACAATCCTCTCCCGTGCCTCAGTTTCCCTATCTGTGCAAAAGCAACAGAAACATGCCCACCATGTGGTTTGCTGCAAGTTTGAGGAGAACTTGCAGAGCAGTGAGGTTGGTGCTGACCTACCGAGAGGGTGGGACATAGGGTTACTTCCTGTAACCAGTTCCCTCCAAAACTCCACACGCCCATGCCTGGGAGCCACAGGGGACGGGGTGTGGGCCCTACCCTCCCAGTCTCCTCCCCACCAGCACCTGGAAACCCGCGCACACAGACCAGCCAGGACCAGGACACAGCCCGGGCCATCGGACAGCCAAACTCCAGCACGAGCTGGCCAGGACCTGGACGCTGGGCCTGACTCCCCACTGTCCTCTCCAAGAGATCTCCCGGGCCCCAGCACTCAGGGAGGCCCCATGATGTCAAGCCCTGCCACGTGAAGGGCCGGGCAGGCGGGTCCCCGTGACATGGCCGCGGGCCAGCCGGCCATACCTCTCACAGCTCTGCAGGCCAGGCTGCGCGTCCTCGGAGGCCTGCTCCTGAAATAAACACGAGGAGGAAGGGTCACAGCTCCCGCAGCCCGGCCCCGCCCAGCCCTCCTGCCCGAAGCGAGCGTGAGGGTTTCACCTTGTTGGAGCCAGGCTGATCCCTAGAAGCCTTCCCAAGCACACGAATCCCCTCTGGTCATCCCCACAAGGAAGCACACCGCCCACGGGGCTTGTAAAGAACCCACACCTTCCACCTGGAATGCTTCTGAGGAAACTGACGTCTGGGGACAGCAGAGGCCGGTGAGCAGGCACCGTGTGTCCCAACGCGCACATCCCGCCTCCCCACGTCTAGGGCTGCGACCAGCACAGGGCAGGCATCAAGGTGCCCTGCGGGAGGCCCGGCCCACACACCTCGGGAGCCAAGTCCACGGTCAGCTGGACGGCCGAGCTGAGGCCCGAGAGCCCTGGCCCGCTGGTCAGGGGCAGGTTGGCGGGGGGCAGCGCAGTGGCCTGGACAGGCAAGCTCGGAGTCGCAGCCATGGGCGCTGGGGCCTGCGAGCTGGGGAGCTGCGGCAGGTGCTCGGGGACAGCGGGGGGCAGCCCTTCTGGCACGGGCGCGGAGAGGACGGCGGCAGGAGTAGGCCCCGAGGGGGCCGGGGCGGTGACATCCACAGTGTACGGAGGCGGGTGGCCAAGCAGGATCTGTGAGCACAGGAGGCGCACAAGTTGGAGTGCCACTACCGTCCGGGCCCGGCATACGGCCACGGCAGTGCCTCCCTGTCCGGGTGGGTGAGCAGGCGCGGGGGTCTCGAGGCGCCCCCTCCCTCCTGCCCAGCGAGCCCTGGCCTCTGGCCACTTGTACACAGACTTGGAGAAACAAAGGGAGGTGCTCTGAGTCCCCACTTGTGTAAACTCTAACCTAGAATCACGCTTCCCTTTTGCACGTCTAGTGAGGGCTTGCACCGAACGCTGCCCTGCTTCCTGCCTCCGAGGGAGAAGCCCCGGACCTTGGCCTTCCATGGGGTGACCTGGACGCTGGGCCTGACTCCCCACTGTCCTCTCTAAGAGCTCTCAGTGTAAAAATAGCGTGGTCAGAAATGAATGGACCCCCCTGGACCTGCTAGCCTGAGACCGCTTGGCCACAGGGGAGGTGGGGCAGCCCTCGGTAAAGCCAAGCAAGCACAGGCCCGAGCCTCCCCACCGGCTCTGGCTTTCCCCACACGCCTTGACCAGTGAGTGGACGCTGCTCGGAGCCACGAGCAGCCCAGGGCCTGTAGAGCCAGGTGCCGGCTGCTGACATGCATAAACAAGTGCCATCCTGTGTCCAGAGAAGCCACCTTCCTTCTCCAAGTGCCAGCCCTGCTGGGATTCAGACCGCGAGAAGCATGCCCGGGAGTCTGTGCAACTCAGCACGGCTCTCAGCCGGACCGGAGCGGTGCCATGAGCGGCCCCGGCACCCATGCTGATCAGAAGGAGGCACCCGCCCCCCTTAGCAGGCAGGAGCCCGAGTTTTAAAAGGAAAGCACGGTGCCCATGGCTCAGGCCATGAGGTGTAGGGCCAGGTGGGAAGGCCCCAGGAGGGAGGGTACCACGTGAGAGTGCCCAGGCAAGAGGCCCCACCCACTCCTCTCCTCAGAGGGGGGACCAAGCCCTGACTCCAAAACACAGGGTGGGCAGGGAGCAGAGCCACTCGGAGGCTCACCCAGCCCGCCGGTGCGTCTGCACCTCTTCGCTGTCCGTGTGCACCAGCCAGGTCCCCTCCTGACCCAGGACATCATCCCTGTCTGTCATACCCACCCTCGCGCCGGCAGCCACACACTCCCGGCCACTGCCTGGACCCCAACTGTCAGACCCCCGAACCTGGTGCCTCATCTCCCCACTGACATGGGGTCATTAACCTACCTCGTTTTGACAGGTGACAAGATGGACAGTGTAAGCCTCCCAGCGCCCTCAGAGGGGCTGCCAGGCCCCACTAGGTGAGGGCAGGTGCCGGGCACAGCGAGGCTGGGACCCCACAAGAAGCTACTGCCCCTGCTGTGGAACCTTGGGCTCGGATAGGTGCTGGGAGCGGGAGGAGGCAGCAGACCCAGGGTGGAGCCAAGCCTGTGAGCAGCGCTGCCTGCTGGCCTGCCCCGCCGGGGCCTGCCCTCCAGCCAAGGGCCAAGAAGAGCAGAGCCTCAGGCCCTTGCAGCTTGGGCACCACGGGGTCTCCCAGTGCGGGCAGCAGGCCCTCCTGGCAGGCGGTTACCTGGCTCCCCCCCCGGGGGACAGCGGCCGGCTCAGGAAGGTGGGTGACGCTCGGCAGGTGGGGCTGCGGCAGCACGGGGGGTGCCGGCTGCAGAGGGGCGGCCTGCACCGCCTGGGCCGTGTGGAGAGGAGAAGGCGGGACGTCACTGGGCACCATCTGCGGGAAGGCCGCCTGGTACACGGGCTGGGCCGGGAGCTGGGCCACGGCCGGGTGGACAGCCGGGTGGATGGACAGCGTGGCCACGCCCTGGGAGGCCACGGCCAGCAGAGGGATGGCAGTGGCGGTGGCCGCCACATTTGGCACAATGGTCTGGCACGGCACGGCCAGGGGTGCCCCGGCGGCGTGGGGAAGCTTGACCGTTGGCAGAGGCAGGGCTGGGGACGCGGGCAGGGAGCCGGCGGCGCTGAGCGGGAGGCTGGGCAGGATGACGGCGGGAGAGAAGTACTGCGAGGGAGGCGGCCCCGCGGGCCCAGCGGCCGCCGGCAGGTCAGGGAGCGCTGAGGGGAGGCTGTCCACGGTGGCCAGCGGAGCCGCGGGTGGGATGACGGGAGGTGGGGGCATCTGGAAGAGAGGGAGCGTGTCGGCCCTGGGGCATGGCCCTTGGGAGGCTCAGCCCGAGCCAGCGCCCGAGACACTAGCAGCTGCCGCCCAGGGAACCCACAGGAAACCCAGCTCAGTGGAGCCAGGTGTGTCCACCAGGGAAGCAAGGACAGGGGTGGGGTGGCCTGAGGAGCCCCCTATGGCCCACTGCAGAGAGGCCGCGGTGCTGAGGATGCCGGGCAAATCTCAGAGTGCCCGGTCGGCTGTGCCACCAGGACTGGGGAGGTCAGGTGTCCCCACCGCGGGAGCGCCCAAACCTTCTGGTCCAAGGCACCCCGCACCTGGCCCAGGGTCTGCACTTCACACTCAGCGCTTCTCGCCAGCGCTCTCCAGAGTAGGGCCACCCTGGCATGCATGGGGCCCACCCCCCCGGTGTGCATGGGACTGCCGCCTGGCGTGCATGGGGCCGCCCCCGGTGTGCATAGGGCCGCCCCCCTCCTCGGCGTGCATGAGGCCGCCCCCCTCCTCGGCGTGCATGGGGCCGCCGCCCCCGGCGTGCATAGGGCTGCCGCCCCCGGCATGCATGGGACTGCCACCCCCGGCGTGCATGGGACTGCCACCCCCGGCGAGCATGGGGCCGCCCCCGGTGTGCATAGGGCCGCCCCCCTCCTCGGCGTGCATGGGGCCGCCGCCCCCGGCGTGCATGGGGCTGCCGCCCCCGGCGAGCATGGGGCCGCCCCCAGTCATGCATGGGGCCGCCGCCCCCGGCGTGCATGGGACTGCCGCCCCAGGTGTGCATGGGACTGCCGCCCCCGGCGTGCATGGGACTGCCGCCCCCGGCGTGCATGGGACTGCCGCCCCCGGCGTGCATGGGACTGCCGCCCCCCGTCGTGCATGGGACTGCCGCCCCCGGTGTGCATGGGACTGCCGCCTAGCATGCATGGGGCCACCCCCGGCGTGCATAGGGCTGCCGAACATGCAGGGTCTGTGTGTCAGTGGCGCCAACCTCTCCCTTAGGTCGTCAGATAAGGAAACGGCAGCAGCCAACACAACCACCGTCTGCTGTGACTGATCCAAACTCAACCTGCTCTGGCAGACTAGCAAACAATACATTTCCGAGTGCTGCCGAGGTTTAAGAACCAGTCTGTGTGCCATGAGGTGACAGGGCTGGCAGCTGCTGCCCCGAAGAGAAAGCCATTCTGGTGGCAGCACACGCGCGGCCCATGCACATGCACGTCACACGCACATGGGCCCGGGCAGCTCGAGGGCAGGGATGAGATGCAGGCCGACCTCTGTGCATTTGAAAAGCAACTCATGCCGTGGCCACCACCAGGCAGGGGGCGGCTAACTGGACGGAAGGGAAACCAACGGCCACCAGAGGAGGACGAGGGCTGCCCTGACAGCTGACGGGCCAGAGCCTGTGCTGTGGGGGAGCTCGGGACACGCCTGCTTCCCCAGGAAGCGGCACGTCCATCACAGCTTGGTGCCCCCATGAGGCAGAGCAACCTAGGACCATCACTGGTGCGAGCCAGGGCAATGGCACCGCACCAAGGACCACAGTCATGCGCCGCCCCGCCCCGCCCCGCCCGCGGTCAGCAGGAGGGCGGTACCTGCGGGGGGACGTGAGTGAGTGGCTGCAGAGGCACGGGTGGCATCTGGACGGGCGTCGGCTGGGCCGGAGCCACCTGGGAGGTCGAAGCCAGGTACGGCGGCAAGTGAGCAGGCACCGGCTGCAGAGGGCGCATGGGCTGTGGGGCCAGGACCTGCGGGGCCAGGACCTGTGGCAGGGGTGCTGGCTGGGCCAGGGGAGGCTGGAGGGAGACGGGCGTCTCTTACACAAGTGCTCGGACATGATAGATAATTGGTGAGTGTGCACACACACATGCACACACATGCATATCCCCACACATACTTACACACCCAGCAGGGGCCCAGGACAGGCAGAGTTGGACGAACTGCTGTGTGTGCATGAGGCCCCTCCCAGTGCTATGGGACTTGAATTCCACAAACACAAGAGACACCCCACACCCCCTCCCCAACTCCCATGAACACCCTGGGCCCAGGACAGCCAAGGCTGATGGTTGGAGGAGACTGAGGCGCCAACAGTAGCCATAGGAGGGGCTGCCCACACTCACCTGCAGGCCCGAAGGCATGGGCTGGCCTGGGCAGGTCAGCACAGGGGCAAAGCTCACGGCTGGCTCCGGGAAGTGCTGTGGTGGGAGCGGAGCGCGGGTGGAGGGCGGCATGGAGCCCGCCGGCAGGCCAGGCTGCAGAGAGCACGGGCACACTATAATTTAACCCGCCCCGCCACGAGCTTGACAGATGCAGGACCACCCTCCCTCCCCATGCCCATCACCTGTGAGGAATGGTTTGCCTTGGAACATGACTCACAGAACAAGGTGTGGCGGCCTTAAGGCAAAAATGGTCAAAGCTCCTAACCAAGGAATGTTCTAGAACATTAGCGCCACAGACTATGACCCAATCGTGAGAAAAGACCATTATAAGGACTTCGGAGAATTGTGGAGAAACGCCTGTTGTGACAACAGTGCGGAAAGGTAAAATGCATTTGCTTCCTGACTGGAACACGCACATGCGTATACACGCACACAACACAGAAACATGAAGGCAGACAGCAGGCCTGCAAGCCGGGCACAGTGAGGTCTCCAGCACAGAGGGGATGGGAGCCAGAGCCCGAGCATGGCTGTAGGGGGCCAGGCAAAACGCTGCTAACGTGTTCATTTGTGGGTGCGACACTGGGAGCAGGTGTTTTCAGAAGGCGTGACCCGGCAGGTACAGGCTGAGATGTTTATGGGCAAAATATCTTGTTTGGGATTTACTTCAAAACAGCGGGGTAGTGAGAAGCAAGAGGCCGTCTGCACTCCGCGTGCGGGGCCAGTTCTCACTGGGGCTTCTGGGTGAGTCACAGGACAGTCATCTGTCACCTGCGGCCTGTTCTCGACGTGTCCGCCTCCCGCAGTGAACGTGCGACAGCAGCATGGGTGGACACACCTGCCGTGCCCTCACTGGGGCCCGGCCGGGCACACAGGCTCAGGAGGCCCCGACCCCTCCGCCCTGCTCTCCTTCACCACCATCGCCCTCCCCAGGAGACCACGGACACGGGGGACCCCCTCCCACCCTCCGTCCAAGCTGTTTCTGCATAAACAGGCAGGACATGGGAGGATGCACTCTGATCGCACCCAGCTCGGCCTTCCCCTCTGCAGGCAGGAGCTGGACAGGCGGGCTGCCTGCACTTGGAGAAGTGGCTCGGCTCCCGCCACGCAAGCCCAAAGCCACCGAAAACGTGTCTCAGGACTCAGGCACCTCCCATGGGTGTCATAGCCGTTTTCTCCGTGTCTCCCGGCAGGCCTCCAGCCTGCAGCCTGCACTTCCCACACAGACGGAACTCCTGCGGACCTGCTCCGACAGGCGGAGCTGAACACGCCACACAGGGAGGCCCCTGCCCGGCTCCAGGCCTGTGCAGGGCTCCTGGGGAAGGGCCAAGCTGACTCACCGTGGCGGGCTGCGGGTAGGCCCCCAGCGAGGGCAGGCTATGCGGCAGGACGAGCCCCTCGCTCATGCTCATGCTCACGCTCACACTCACGGGGGCGCTGCACACGCTCTGGGCGGTGAGTGGGGCTGCGTCTGCCAGCGAGCCCAGCACCACGCTCTGCTGGCTGCTCTGGGAGTCCGAGTACACAGTGGAGCCCTGGCCGCTGTCGAACGTGCTGTCCGCTGGGGAGGACAAAAGCACAGCTCAGAGTGGGCCCCCAAACGGCACCCCCACGACACTCCACACAGGCCGGGAAGGCGATGTGGCTCACACACGCGCACTCAGCTCAGCCGTACGCTTTCTTCTGGGAGACAGGCTTTGCTTCCAGGGGGTGTAAGTAATGAATGTGCATCATTTACATAACCAATGGCAGAGCCCTAAGGGGCTACCTGCACCCAGGAACGGCCCTAGCAGCCCACCCACACAGCCTGACGCCTGGGGGCTGCCTGAGGCCCCGCAAACCCCAGGGACACGCACAGTCCTCACAGCCCGGCAGCGGTTCCCGCCTGGCATAGATGGGCCTCACACAGTGCCGGCCGGCCTGGAAGTGAGCCCTCGTCCAGCCCTGCAAGGGTGTGAGGTCTCAAGAGGCTGGAGTGTCCACGTCAGAAGACTCCGTTCAGCTGTCACCTGTGTCTTACGGTGGGGAGGCTGCAAGACCCTAACCATCTTCACCTCCAGTGAAGCCGCAGATCTGGGTCCAAACCTGGCCCCCGAGGCACAGGCCGGCTCTAACTTGGTTGGCAAATGGGGCTGACAAGGCACTCACCCCGCAGGGGCTGTGAGAGGGCCCTGGAGGCTCTGTGGCCTTTCTTGCAGTCAGCCCCACATGGCCCGGACATGGCCAGTGGGCGGGGCTGCCACAGCTGGGGGCGCGGCTTGTGAAGGGAGCAGACAGGGCCCACATGGCCCATGGGCTCTTCTGGCCAAAGGTCCAACAACTATTGAGATGGCACTCCAAGCTTGCTTCCAGGTCCCAAAAGCTACACAGACGTTACCATTTGCCACTGATGTACCCCAAGCTGCTTCCTCAGCTGGTCACTGTTCAGATGGGTGAAATCATTTAAACAAATAAAGTTAAGGGGCAGCTTTTCAATTCTGTATAAAACAGTTTCTCCCCAGGACTGACTAGGGCTTGTTTTAACCAGGAAGACGTGAGAGTTGAGGCAGAAGTGTGCAAAAGCAGCCGGACAAGAGGCTCTGGTTTCTGAGGTGACGGGCAGTTATTCCACTCAGAGACAGACAGACAGGCGAAGAGACAGAAAGGGAATTCACAAGAGAGACACAGAGGAAGACAGATGGGAGAGCCACACGGAGGACGTGCTGCCCAGGCCCCTGTCTGTCAGCCGTCTGTCCATGGGCACCGCGGCCAGGGGCACGCCTGTGCATGGGCTGCCCGCTCTGACCGAGTGAGGTTCTGAGTGTGCAGGGTGCCGTGGTGTGAGGCGTGTGCCTGGGCGTGTAACGGCATGTGCAGGCTCTCTGCGTTGCTGGCGTCAGAGGCCCAGGGAGGCGCTCCCTGGCTCCAGTGCATCCTCCTCGGATGTGACAAGGCAAGCTCTCCGTTCCCGTCCTAGACCCTGGCCAGCTGATGGTTACATCTGTAGTGTGTGCGCTTTTTCCTCCAAAGTTTATGCACGCCAATTGACTTTTTGGGTTATAAGAAAATGGAGTATGAAGCTAGAGCAGTTTAGTCTCCAAAACAAACTTGAGGTTTGAAAGGAAGCAACCAGTAAACAGTCCCTGCGTTCAGCTCAGCCTACTCTGAGAACCATCCATGTATGTGGTAAGTGAAGATGTGCCTATCAAGTCCATCACACAGACTGTTCCACCTTCCCACTCCACAACCTAACTGCAGCCCACGGTGCTGCCCGCCCCTCCGAGCTCCTCTGGCCGGACAGGAAGGCTGCCCTGCCTCGGCCACAGCGGCGGCGTGGGCACGGAGGGCAAGGCAGGCAGAAGCTGCTCTGGTCCAAAGGTCTGAGGTGGAGCCAGGCACGAACAGACCCACCCCCACCGGGAACACATCGTCTCAAGGTTCGCCACTAGAAGGCAGGTCACCTGGGCACAGACACTCGTAAGGACAAAGGTCACACAGCACGGCCACTCCCCTTCAGCCCGGCGGCCCTCAGATGCCCTGTCCGAGCAGACGTCACCCGGTGCCGAGCCCTGGGCCCCATGCTGCCGGCCCGTGCCCTCCAGGGTGAGGAATCGCCAGAGCTGATATACCCACAGGCTGGCCCGGAGGCTCTGGAGACCTGCACGCCTGTGCCCACCTGGCCAGGGGAGCTGGCAGAGAGCTCTGTGCAGCACCAGGGAAGAGCCAGGGGCGCCACCCCACACCCACAGGAGAGCCGGGGGATGGGGGGAGCAGCACTCACAGGCCAGGGAGGTGGCACTGGCTGGCAGCGCGGGGGCCAGGAGGTGCTGGTCCGCCTCGGGCTCCTCGGGCTCCGGCGGCACCGCCTGTGTGTGGTAGGTCACTTGGACCTGCAGGGGCGCGGGCGGAGCCCTGACCGTGTCGGGGCTGCCCGGGTCCTGCCGCTCCTGTGGCTGCAGCACCGGCCAGATCCTCTCCCGCCGCCACTGGATCAACGCCACGCGGTCGCGGATGGACTTGGCCACGATCTTCACGTCGCTCTCGTGGAAGAACCCAGACTCGATCTGCAAAGGGGCTCCTGCCGTTACTGGGACCATTCCCCCTCCCCCTCCCGCACAGCCCACTGCCCAGCCTGTCCTCCACCTGCACTGCCCCGTCACGGGGCCTCAGCACAAAGCCCCTCCTCAGGCCCCACTCCCATCCTTCAGGGACGCTCTCAGCATCCCATGAGGGATGGCCTCCGTGCCGACTACACCACAGGGGGCGCGACCCTCGGGACCTCACTGACATGAGCCAGAGGGAAGGAAGCAACCTACTGTCTGAGCCCTGAGGCTGCCTGGTTTCCCCCACCCCCAGCCCCCGGTCCTCCCCCTGCCGCAGGTGGCCCGAGCAGGACGGGTGCTGGCCGATGCCTGTGCTGGGGCATCAGCGAGGCCCCGAGGCCAGCGCTGTCCCTGGCATTCCCTCAGCGGCACGGCTCTGCAGCGGGAGACTAGGGCGGAGGGCACCATGCCCGGCGGCACTCGGGGCCCGGCACACCCCACAAGGTACTGAGGAGCATTTGTAAAGGAGCTGAGGCTCCCAGGAAACACCCCGCTCTCTCCGAGATCCGTGGTCAGACCACACAGGAGGGAAGCCGGGCTCCTGCCGTCACGTGGGATCCCGTGCGGAACAGAGACCAGAGGAGAAGCCTGCGGTGCGGCCGGGAGCGTGACGGCGCCGTTTCCAGGCCCAGAGACACGCAGGCAGACGGCCACAGGCGTGTGGCAGGGACAGCCCACGCCACGCCATCACGGAGCCCACAGGCGCACAGGGCTCCGGAGACAGTCTGGCCGCGGGGCGGCTGCACTGGGCTCTGACCGCCGGGAGCTGGGCAGCTCCGTTCTGTCTGAAGCTGCTTGGGCGCATACTGGCAACCCTCTGAAGTCTGTGAGGACGCCCCCATCCAGGAGATGGATGAACCACGACCCCAGCGTGTCCCCCAGGCTCAGCGGTGAGAGCAGGGGCCGGGCCGGGGGGGCACGCCCCGCCCAGGGCACAGCCGCCTGACGGAAGGCCCGGAGAGGCTGCCTGGCTCTGCTGCCATTTCTATTTCTGCCGTGACCCACTTTCCCGCTGCAGCCCAGGCGCGCCCCCCCACCACACAGCTCTCCAGCCTCGTAGGTCACCGCAAAAGCCTGTTACCCGAGGTGAGGCAGGAGGAGGCTGGCATATAACCTCAAGAACCCCCTGTGCTGAGCTCCCACCCCCTCACCGGGGCCACCGAGGGGAACCTCCAGATCAGAGACCCGTCTCTGGCCCAGAGACACGCAGGCAGACAGCCACAGGCATGTGGCAGGGACAGCCCACGCCACGCCATCACGGAGCCCACAGGCACACAGGGGGTTCTCGAGGTTATATGCCAGCCTCCTTCTCTCATCCCTGCATCGTCTTTCTGACTCACGCCCCCTCCCCATGTCCTGCCTGAGGACCTGCTGGAAGGGAACAAGGTGAATTTAGAGGGAGCAGAGCTGTCCTCCCTGCTCCTCCCACCCTGAGGGGCCACGTCACAACCACAGCAGGTGCTGGAATCTCTCCCCTCCCCAGTGCTCACTGATCTCACCCCTGGTGCTCACCGACCTCGCCCCGGTGCTCACCGACCTCACCCCTCAGTGCTCACCAACCTCACCCCCAGTGGTGCTCACCAACCTCAGCCCCGGTGCTCTCTGACCTCACCCCGGTGCTCACTGACCTCACCCCAGTGGTGCTCACTGACCTCACCCCGGTGCTCACTGACCTCGGCCCTAGAACGAGGCAGCTCCCCAGTGGGGGTCACCCTGTGCTCTAGCTGAGTTTCCTTGTTAGTGCCTTCCATCTACAACAACTGGCCGTCTCACCCTCTGACGGGGCCGCAGGGGTGCTGGTACAGAGGTTCCCCGGGGCCCTCCCAGCTGCCTGCCCCTCAGCCTACAGCCCCTCCTCAGGGCTCTGGACCGCGCTGCTCTCTGGGGTCTGCCCGGGGAGACGTGCTCCTCTGCCTCGGGAGAAGCTGAGTGAAGGCTGCAGGCCGTGAGCTCCTCAGGGCCTGGCGCCGGCCCAGGCCGCGGGGAGGCTGGGCTGCAGAGGCCGGGCCCTGCTGCCAGCTCCGGGCTTTACGGCTGGTGGGGAGGTAAGAACGGCCAACAGCCACAGGACCAGCATCAGCACGGCCCGGCGGGAGCCGCAGAGCCGGGCACGGCACCCGCAGGGAGCGCTTTGGGTCAGCACAGCCGCTCCACCAATCCGCCCGCGCTCACGCAGAGCATGGGGACACGCTGTTCTGGTTTGGCCTGGAACTGAGCACGGGACGTGCCTGCTGCGTGGACTGCGCCGCAGGGCAAGTGCTCCACATGGAAAGCTCTTCTGAGGGAGACGGGGGAAGGGCAGAGGGAGGAGAGACTGGCCCAGGCCTCCAGGGACCTGCCGCCAGCTGAGTGAGTGAGTGCAGGGACCGGCGAGTCGGGGCATGGGGGGTGGCTGGGCTGCAGGAGGGCAGGCATCCCGGGTGGGAGCATCCTCCAGGGAGGTGGGCAGATCCCACAGAGAGCAGCGGGGTCCAGACCCCTGAGCAGGAGGAGGAGGCTGCAGGCTGAGGGGCAGGCAGCGCTGAGAGGGCGCCCGGGGGACCCTACGCCAGCACCCCTGCGGTCCAGGCACTGCACATTGGGCGGGCGTGGCTCCCCTGAAGCGAATCCCTCAGGTGCAGGAGGGCTCCCGGGGCCCACCCTGACACAGAGGGCGCACTGCTGGGCCTGCACTTCCCCAGTCCCCGGCCCTGGCCCCAACCACGGTGTCCCAGGGCCATCCCATCTCCTCGGAGGGCCCCCTCCCTGCCCCGGTCAGTGTGCGCTGAGGGCAGTCAGTGTGGCCAGGTCCCCAGCCCGAGTCCCTGCAGGACACTGCACAGGCCCACCCCCAACGCCGCCGCGGCGCTGATTTGGGCTCTAACTTTCAGCGGAGCGCGAGGGGCCGGCAGCGTGCGGGGACTGCGCACATGGCGCCATGCAGGGTTAGGTCCATGTGACGCTCGGCACATGCAGGGCCAGCCCCGCACGGCAGAGACCCTTCCGTCCGTGCACACGCGTGTCTGCTTGGGACTGGCGGCTGGGAAGGGGCGGGCTGGTCCTGACCCGGGGGCCAGGCCACCAACAGGACATCACACCCTCTGCAATTCGGGTGCAGCGGGCACAGGCCTGTCGGGGGGAAGGTGGGGCCGTGACTGGCCACGCGGTGCCCACGCCGTCCCCGCTGGCTGCTGCTCCCCCACCTCCCCACGCCCTGGGCTGCGGCCCACTGGCCCCCCTCGGCCGTGGCTCCGCGCTCGCGTGCGCGGCCGGCCTGGCTCCTCCTGGGAGCAGGGCCTGGGCCAGCGGGGAGCTGCACTCTCCCGGGCGGCCCCTTCCTCCTTCTACCCGCCCCCCCCGATGCCCCGTGGCTTGTGGCGCTTCCAACAGACGTGGACATTCACTGACATTTGGAGAAGGCGGGCTCGGTCTCCCGGACAAAGGCTGGTCAGGCCCTCGCTCTCCGCAGGGACCTGCTGGCTCTCACTCTGCCCGTTTCTCCAGGAAAAGGGTCTCGTCAGTGTCTCACGGAACCTGTCCCCTCTCTGCGACCCTGAGCACACCCGCCTGCTCCATCCCTCCTGGGCCAAACGCGGCTCCAACACAACGTAACAGACCAAACTCAGAGCCCACGTTTACGCAGCGTCGGCAAGAGTCCGGTCCGGCCAAGCAGGCCTTTCCTGACACCCCGTTTCAGAGCCACGTCCTGCTTCTGGGCAGCGGGCATCCGACCTGCTGCCCTCACGGACACACAGCGCCCTCATTTCCCCGCCTCCACGCAACACCCTCTGGCTTTGTTCTAACCCGGGACACCACAGGCTCTCAGGCTGTGCCCTCATCCCACAGCCCACCGCCCCCTCCACTGCCCCCTCCACCGCCACCCTCCACCGCCCACTGCCCCTCCATCGCCCACTGCCCCTCCACCGCCCTCTGCCCCCTCCACCGCCCTCTGCCCCCTCCACCGCCCTCTGCCCCCTCCACCGCCCCCTCCACTGCCCACTGCCCCCTCCACCGCCACCCTCCACTGCCCACTGCCCCCTCCACCGCCCACTGCCCCCTCCACTGCCCACTGCCCCCTCCACTGCCCACTGCCCCCTCCACTGCCCACTGCCCCCTCCACTGCCACCCTCCATCGCCCACTGCCCCTCCACCGTCCACCGCCCCCTCCACCGCCCACTGCCCCCTCCACCGCCCACCGCCCCTCCACTGCCCCACCCTCCACTGCCCACTGCCCCCTCCACTGCCCACTGCCCCCTCCACTGCCACCCTCCATCGCCCAGTGCTCCCTCCACTGTCCACTGCCCCCTCCACCGCCCACCGCCCCTCCACTGCCCCACCCTCCACTGCCCACTGCCCCCTCCACCGCCACCCTCCATCGCCCACTGCCCCCTCCACCGCCCACTGCTCCCTCCACCACCCACTGCCCCCTCCACCGCCCACTGCCCCCTCCACTGCTCACCACCCTCCACCGCCCAGTGCTCCCTCCACTGCTCACCACCCTCCATTGCCCACTGCCCCCTCCACCGCCACCCTCCACTGCCCCCCACCCTCCACCACCCACTGCCCCCTCCACCACCCACTGCCCCCTCCACCGCCCACTGCTCCCTCCATTGCTCACCACCCTCCACCGCCCACTGCCCCCTCCACCGCCCACTGCTCCCTCCATTGCTCACCACCCTCCACCGCCCACTGCCCCCCCACTGCCATGCTTCACTGCTCACCGCCACCCACCACCCACCGCCACCCTCCATCGCCCACTGCCTTGTCCACAGCCACCTTCCACTGCCCCCTCCACCGTGAGCCTCCGCCGCCCACCAGTGACACTTTACCATCTCCTGCGCCACATCGTCCGGCGTCTCCTTCTCCAGGTCGAAGGTAAACTCTATGGCCCCGTTGTCCTTGGGCTTGCCCTTCAGTTTCTTGGGGTCCTCCACCCAGAGCCGCAGGGCAATGGTGGACTTCCTGCCGTGGTCCTCCTCGGCCAGCTCCACCCTCACGCCCGTGTCCTCCGCGAAGAAGGCGTGGCTGAGCAGGTCCTTGATCTCGTACCTGGTGGGACATGAGGGCACACCTGCTGGGGAGGCTCCGCGCTCTGGACCGTCCGTCCGTCCGCCTGCTGCACTGCTCTGCCCCAGGGGCCAGCGCGGCTTACAGTGCACGCCCGCCTCCCGGGGCCAGGCCCGCCCCGGCACATCTCACTGGGCACACTGGGCCCTCCTCTGATGGCGAGAAGTGCGCCCAGGGGAGAGGCTCCCGGAGCCCGGAGGCCGGTCAGCCAGGCTGCGGTGAGACATGGCCGCCGCGGGCAGGGACCGGTGTCCCCTGGCTCCACAGGCCTGAGCGTGGTAACTGCAGGTTTGGGATGGACCACACAGATGACGATGAGCAGCCTGGAGTCCAGGAGAGAGAGCAAGACGAGCCGCACGGGGAGGCTGAGCCAGGGAGGCCGGGCAGGGTGAGGCCGGGAACGGGGAGGCCGGGCACAGGGAGGCCGGGAACGGGGAGGCCGGGCACAGGGAGGCCGGGAATGGGGAGGCTGGGCACAGAGAGGCCGGGCAGGGTGAGGCTGGGCACAGGGAGGCCGGGCACAGGGAGGCCGGGCAAAGGGAGGCATGGGGAGGCCGGGCAGGGAAGGCCAGGCACAGGGGTGTCCTTCAAGTCGGGAACAGAGGGATCCACCAGAGTCAACACAGAGAAAAGGCAAGGGGCAGAGCGAGGCCCCAGGAGCCCCTGGTGGGCAGGAAGGAAAGGGGCTCCAGGATAGTCCCTAAAGTCCGGGCTGGCTCTGGGAGGCGGCCGAAGCTCTCTGCAGCCAGCTGGAAGGGTTTCCGGGAGAAGTGCCCAGGCCGGCGCCGCTGGGACTCACCTCTCCTCCTTGTTTTTGCAAATGCACTCCCCGATGATCTCCTTGATCTCAGGGTCCTGCACTTTCTCAAAGCTGGCCGGCTTGATGCCCTGCGGGAGGAGCAGAGTCACCCTGCAGGGTCCCACTGCTCACACGGCCCCGAGGCCCAGGCAGGAAGTGGGGGGCCGGCGGGCGTGAGCGGGGGAGAAAGACTGGGACCCACGCCCTCTGGGGAGGAGGTTGGGCATGGGGAGGTGCGTGGAGGAGGTGGGCCAGTGGATCTGCCCAGGGGGCTTGGAGGCCGGAGGAGGAAATGCCGCACAGGCCGGCCTTTCTCCCCCCTCATTCCGGGAGCCGAGGGCACGATTTGTCGGCACTGCAAGGGCCGCCGAGACCTGCCACTGAGGCACCGCAGGGCTGGCTTCCCAGGCCCGGAGCTCAGGCTTCTGTGAACGACTGTGCTTTGCAGTCCCCCACCCGGGGCTGTGGAGCGACCCGGCCAGGCGACCTTGAGGCGGGGTGCCAGGGTGGGGACCAGAGCCCAGCGGGATCGCCATGCGGGCAGAACGCAGACCCGCTGCAGGGAGGGGCCAGGCCGCGGGGTGTGTCTGTCCGCGGGGCGTGGCGATACCCAGGGGTTAATGTGTAAACACACTGAGGGCTCAGCCGTCCCGTTCTCTCTCCTTCAGCAACACCCACCTCCGCAGCCTGTCCCGTGTCCGTTTCTGCACAGAATGGGGGCACACATCCCCACGACTTGGGAGGACAGGCCCGGGCAGACGGGAAAATGCAGGACCCCAGCAACTCCGCAGGCCAGGGGAGGCCCCTGCACCCACCAAGGCGGACCCCGGGACCACACCGGAGCCAGCGGGGTCGTACTGTGTCTGACGCGGGCGAGTCTGACACGGGACCCTGGGCTTCAGGAGTGAAGAGGGCTCCCCGCTGCCAGGGGGAAGGGCGGCCCTGTGGGCGGTGTGAGGACCTCCATGACAGGGGCACACTGTCACTTACACCTCTGAGCACCGGCGCCCCCTAAGCCGCAGACTGCGCCAGAGGAACAGGTGCGGCTCTGGAGGGCGGTGTCTGGGCTCGCTGCACGAAGCCGGGAGTGACAGCACAGGGACCCACGGGGCCTGGGCGGGTGTGGTGCACCAGGAGTGAGCTGGGTGTCACTGGCCCGAGGACACACTGAGGGTCGGGAAACTCGCTCCCAGCTGCTTCCGGGGACAGGCAGCCTGGCTGTGCCCTGCTTTCCCAAACCATGGTGCCACGGCGCCTCGGACCCGGACCCGAGCTTGTTTCCAGGCCTGACAGGGCAGTGAGGCTGCTGGAGAGCCAGGTGGCCACGGGTACACCCTCGGGGCTCTGTCCGTTGCCCCAGGTCAGCAGGTGGGCCAGAACGAGGGTCTCCAGGTGACTCCTCCCACCCAGAGCCAGCACCAGGTCTGGCTGGGCACCTGCTCTCAGCCCCGCCATCCTGAAGGAATGCCCAGCTTCTCCTGCCAGCAGCACAGGGGGCGCACCAGCCGTGGGTCCTGACCGCCCCAGGGCCTCCACCTGACCCTACTCTCCTGCCTCCAGGCCCGAGCAGCACACAGGAGGGCCTCGGAGCTCACACGTGACCACTAACTCAGAACTGAGAACCAAAGGAGAGAGCCAAGCGACCTCCCGGGACGGCTCGGGAGTGTGCAGTGGGCTGGTGCCTGGGGTGCAAGAACCAGGCTCCTCTGCAGAAGCCAGGAGCCCGGAGGGGAGTGCTGTCCAGGGAACCCACCCAGAGCGCAGGCGCAGACAGGGACAGACCAGGGCCCGGGGCAGCCACGCCCACGGCGCTGCCTCAGACACTCCCCGGGGCTCCCGCAGGCAGAGGGCTGCATCCTGGGCACACACCAGGAGACACCAGGGCCCTGGTCTGTCCCTGTCTGCGCCTGCGCGGCCCCTGGCACGGCCCGGAGGAGGGCTCCAGCCTTGCAGCGCTGAGGCCCGGGCAGCCCCGGAGGCCTGTGCGCCTGCCTCCTCGCTCCCCCTTCGTGACACAGCGTGCCCTCCTCTCACAGCAGCTGTGACTTCACCACGGCGCCCCCCGCGGGCACTCACACAGGTGACCTTCCGGTAGATCTGAGCGGCGTTCTGGCACTCGGAGTAGGGGTACTCCGAGGTGGCCATCTCCAGCATGCACATCCCGAAGGCGTACACATCCACCGACTCGTCGTAATGCTCCTCGTACATCTCGGGGGCCATGAACTCGGGGGTGCCTGTGCCGGGAGCAAGAGGTGCAGGGTCAGCGGCCGGCGGCCAGAGCCCGCCCCGTCACATGCCGCGCAGCAAGTCCCAGAACCCTGATTCCGACAGGACTGTTCTGTAGACAGAGGTTCCCAAAAACCCACGGGACCCTCCTGCTTCTGGCTGGACCAGCCCTCAGAGCGGGGCAATGCTGGGTGCCTCTTGGGCAGAGCACAGCCCCGTCCCCTCCGCAGGCCCAGGGACCAGAACAGACAGAGCCGTGCCAGCACAGAGCTGCTGAAGTGGCAGGAGCCAGGAAAGCCCCAACAGCCAGCCTGGCACGGGGGGCGCTGGTGGGCAGGTCCAGGTGGAGACTGCTCGGCTTTCTGAGCACACCGGTTTTCAAATAACGTTCCCTCTGAATGTTAAGGCCGTGAAGACTTACCCGAGGCAGAGTAAAATACACAAAATACACGCGCGTGCACACGCTGACCCCGGTGCGCGGCCGTGAGCACAGACGGGACTCGCCTGGCAGCTGTGATCACAGTTACGCTGGTCTAGGGCTTTAATTTTTCTGTAACCTTTTTGCTCTAATAATCACACTCCCTTTGTGAGAGCAAGTTCACCTGAGCACCTGTCACACTAACCACCAGGGGGCATCCTCTTCAGGGGGGCTGCTCTTGGACTCCCCGTTGACGACGGGAGGTTTTCTGAAGTCCAAGTTTTTAAAGGCAAAATGCCATGAACTGGCTGTTGTGTCAGATAGCATATGGCGGGAGGGGGAGTGTCTTCCAGATGTTTATACCTCAGCCCTGGCCTGCGTGGCTCAGCGGTGGAGCACCATCCCAGCCCTGAAAGGTCGCAGGTTTGATTCCCAGTCAGGGCAATGCCTGGGGCTGCGGGCTTGATCCCCAGCAGGGGGCGAGCAGGGGCAAAATTTCTTCCTCTCCCTCTCCCTTCCTCTGTGGGCTCAGAGGAGGAAGAGGAAGGCAGAGGCACACAGCCAGCAAACCAGCCCCAAAGTAATGCCCCAGACCCGTCCACACAAGCACTGTTCACTCCAGGCCCCAAACACCTGGGTCCTCACATGCAGGGGGGCAGGGGGTTCCCCATCTGCAGAGGCCGCCCCGCTTCCTGCTCCTGAGTGCCATAGCTCACAGGCACCAGGAGCCTCACCACTGACCCACAGCCCCAGCAGGCCGGGAGCCCCAGCCTGGCTGAGGGCAGAGGGTGGCAGCCTGGGAGAGCCGAGCGCACCTATCACACTCTTGGCAAAGGACGCTCTCTTGAGGGTGGCCAGGCCCAGGTCACCGATCTTGACGGAGCCGGTGGGCCCGGTGATGAAGATGTTGTCGCACTTGAGGTCGCGGTGGATGATGGGGGGCGTGCGGGTGTGCAGGAACAGCAGCCCCTTCAGGATCTGCCGGCACCAGCTGCGCAGCACCTTGGGCTTCATCACCTTGAACCGCTTCAGGTACCTGCAGGGAGAGCGCGGTGAGGTCCCGCTGCCGTGTGAGAGAGGCTTCCCGCTGCGGTGGGTGTGGGCGTCACCCACGGCCCCGTGAGGCAGGAGTGCTGCGAACGCAGGCAGGACCGCCGGCTGGCTGCATGGCCGCCCAGCCCAGCCCCCCCGAGGCCGCGGCAGGGACCGCTGGCTGCGTGGCCGCCCGGACCCAGCCCCCTGAGGCCGCGGCAGGGAGTGCTGGCTGCGTGGCCGCCCGGGAGGCCGAGGGACGCACTCACGTCTTGAGCGTCCCGGAGGTCATGAGCTCGGTCACCAGCACGATGCAGCGCTTCCCCTTGGCGCTGGACTCCCAGAAGTCGTAGAAGCGCACGATGTTGGGGTGCTGCAGGCCCTTGAGCATCTCGGCCTCCTCCTTGAACCGCTGCCGCTCGAGCTTGGTGAGCTTCCGGTCCTAGAGAGACACACAGCTGCCTGGTCATCCCAGGGGTCCCTCCCTCATTTCCTTTTGTCAGGGAGCACGGGGGGGGGGGGGGGGGGGGGGGGAGGGGGCGGAGGAGGAAGAAGGAAGGGGATGAGGAGGGGAGGGTTGAGGAGGGGAGAGAGAGAGGGATAGGAGGGGGAGAAGGAGAGGGGGAAGGGGAGGAGTGGAGGGGAAGGGGAATGGAGGGGAGGGGAGGGAAGGAGAGGGAAGGGGAGGAGAGGGGCAGGGGAGGTGAAAGGAGGGGAGAGGGAAAGGGAGAGAGGGGAAGAGGAAAGGAGGGGAGAGGGGAGGGGAAGGGGAAGGAAAAGGAGGAGGGGAGGGGAAGAGGAAAGGAGGGGAGAGGGGAGGGGAAGGGGAAGGAAAAGGAGGAGGGGAGGGGGAGCCACCCTGAGGAGGAGCCCCTAGCTCATCAAAAAGATCTCTACCCTGGTGGGGGTGGCTCGGGTGGATAGTGTTATCCAGTGCACTGAAGGGTCACAAGTTCAGTTCCTGGGTGGAGGCACACACCCAGGTTGTGGGTTCAGTTTCTAATTGGGGCACACACAGAGGCAACCGACGGATGTTTCTCACATCGATGTTTCTCTCCCCCTGGATTCAATGGAAGACATATCCATGGGTGAGGATTAAAAAGAAGCTCTGCAGAGGCCCAGCGCCTCCAGCCACTGCAGTGCCAATGCTCCCTCCCGGGCACGCCCGGGCCGCCCGGGCCCGGGGTCTGGTGCTGCGGAAGGCAGGCGCAGACTGGGACTCTGAGGGCCTGCTCATGGCCACGACAATAGCCAGAAACCCGGGAGGGATGGAGCTAGCGGCAAAGGAGGAGGGCAGGTCGCAGGCCGCTCCCGTGGGGGCTGGGGCAGCACACACACTGGGGGGCCTGGGCCCACAGCACATGGGAACACACTCCAGCACCCCAAGCCGAGGTTACACCTGGCCCCACACCTGCAACCACCCACGCCCTGCCTCGTCGTCCCAGCAACCTCCTGTATCCACCTTCCCCTCACAGATCAGCCCCACCTCGGCCCAGCACCTTCTCCCACACACCCCCAATGTCACCTCTGTCCCCATTCGCCGGGCCAGAGCCTGGCAGCACACGCCTGGCGCCCCGCCAGAGGAGCCCCAGGAAACAAACACCGCTGTGGGTGGGACGGGAGCTTTGGGTTGCAGGAGACAGAGAGGTGCATGCGGACAGAGGGTGGGAGAAAGCAGAGCTGAAAGGAAACACAGGCCTGGACTCCTGGGATATTTCCAAAAGAGCCCAACGGCATAAATATTCCAACAAACCCAGAGAGGAGACGGGAGGGGCTGGGGTCACCGGGTTATGGGGTTCTTTCCCAAGTGGTGCCCTGAGCATTAGGCACCCTTCCCCACAAACCCATCAGCCTCTCCGTGCAAAGTGGGCCCAGCCAGCACGAGCACCACGGAGCAAAGGAATACCGGGAGGAACAAAGACAACTTCGAGAACATCTAGCTCATGCCCTCTAAGGTCCGAGAGGCTGACACGTATCAGTGAGAGAAAGCTTCTACTGAAAAAGGAGCAATCGAAATGCTCGGAGAACCACATCAAAATTACAACTAAAACAGAACCGCCTCATTCAGAACCGCCTGAGACTGGGTTGAATGGAAGCCCTGCAACTAGAGAAGCAAGGAACGCACACTGAGGCTGGTGGGCGGGGCGGGGCCCAGACCCGCTGGCCCAGCACCACCTGGTGCTTTTACATCAGGAGGGAGGTCTCAGCTGCAGCGGCTTCCCGTGAGGAGCAAGGAGTCCCAGCCCCACACTGGACACACAGTCTGGGGTTCCAGAGCTGAGAAGATAAGTTCCCGTAACTCTGGGCTATAAAAACCAGCAGGGATTGTAGCTGAGTGACACAGATGGAGACCAGGTGTTCCTCTTAAAGGGCCAGGTGCACGGACTTGCATGGAATCACACCTTCTGAGCTCCAGCACCAGGTGGCTTGGGGGGACCCAGGGACATACGGGGAGGAACTAGACTGTCTGTTATTGGAGCAGGAACTCAGGGGCAGCTTTCTCCCAGATCAGGGAACTCACAAGGGCCATTGTTCCTGTGCTGGGACCTCCTGTGTCACGGAGCTGACTGGCAGTCATATCTGAGCCTCCATCTGCCTAGAACACACTGTTCACTCTGCCCTGGGGATTCTGAGACCCCGCCCCATCCAATCTGCAGCCCACCCAAGCTGTTTGCAGTGATTTTTCCATGTGAATGGCCTGTCCTGGATCAGGTCTCCGATTTTGCTAAAATCTCTCCAACAGGCAGTAGCTGGTGTCAGCGTGCCCCAAACCTATCAGTAAGAGGTTCAAAACTCAGCACTGCCGAAACCGGTTTGGCTCAATGGATAGAGCGTCGGTCTGTGGACTGAAAGGTCCCAGGTTCGATTCCGGTCAAGGGCATGTACATTGGTTGCGGGCACAGCCCTGGCAGGGGGTGTGCAGGAGGCAGCTGGTCAATGTTTCTCTCTCATCGACGTTTCTAGCTCTTTATCCTTCTCCCTTCCTCTTTGTAAAAAATCAATAAAATGTATTTTTTTAAAACCACACACCTTGCTTCACAGCTAGGTCTCGCCAGGGCACATCCAAGCCCAATACAAGTAGCAGCTTTGGCAGACCTCTCTGGATCTGTTGCCAGGTGGCCCCAGGCAGTGGCTAACTTTGCACTTTCCGGGAGGCCCTAGAGCCAGTGCCCTAGGTGGAAAACTTCAGACCACACGAAGACCACACCAGACTACAACTCTACACATCCACAGCATTGCACTCAGGGGGCAGACTCAGGGAGCACCAAAGCCCCACTGAAGCAAGTCCTGCTCCACAGGAGTGCTTCCTGCACAGCTGCTCTTCCACTGTAGTCCCAACTGGTCCTCAGCCAATTGACTTTCAGGCCAACAGCAATAGAGGTTCAACTACAAGACTGTACACTAAACCCACACAGGGTTGCACCTGGAATGCCCAGCTCAGGTGACTGGGGAGGCTGAACACTAGACCCTACGGACACCTACTACATAAGGTCACCCTACCAATTCCAGGAGACTAGAAGCTCTACCTGATACATAGAAACAAACACAGGGAAGCAGCCAAAATGTGGAGACAAAGAAATGTGTTACAAATGAAGGAAATGGAAGCAAGCAAACTACTGGATACAGAGTTCAAAACCATGAGTATAAGTTACTTAAGGATCTTTAGGAGAGCTTTAAAGGACTGAGAGAGAACTTCAAGGGACTTAGTGAGACTTTCAAGGATCTTACTGAGAATGTCAAAGACATGAGAAAGGACCAGTCAGAAATTAAGCATACACTCACTGAAATAAAAAATAATTTACAGGGATTCAATAATAGAGTAGATGATTCCGAGAATAAAATCAACAATTTGGAATATGAGGAAGCAAAAATCAATCAGAGGAGCAAAAACTGACAACCCAATTAAAAAGTATGAAGGTAGTGTAAGAAAACTCTGGGACAACTTCAAGCATACCAACATCAGAATTATGGGGGTGCCAGAAGAAGAGAGAGAGCAAGATATTGAAAACCTATTTGAAGAAATAATGACAATAAATCTCCCCCACCTGCTGAAAGAAATAGACTTATAAGTCCAGGAAGCACAGAGAGTCCCAAACAAGAGGAACCCAAAAAGGGCCACACCAAGGCACATCATAATTAAAATGCCAAGGGTTAAAGACAAAAAGAGAATCTTAAAAGCAGCAAGAGAAAAGCAGTTAGTTACCTACAAGGGAACTCCCATAAGACTGTCATCTGACTTCTCAACTGAAACTTTGTAGGCCAGAAGGGAGTGGCAAGAAATATTAAAAGTAATGAAAAGCAAGGACCTATAATCAAGATTATTCTATCCAGCAAAGCTATCATTTAGAACTGAAGATCAGATAAAGAGCTTCACAGACAAGAAAATACTAAAGTAGTTTATCATCACCAAATCAGTATTACATGAAATGTTAAAGAGTGGTAGTGATGGTGGTGGTGGAGAAGGAAGAAGAGAAGGAAGAGGAGGAGGAGGAGGAGGAGAAGGAGAAAAAAGAAGGAGGAGGAAGAGGTAAAAATATGAACAATAAAATGGCAATAAATGCATAGCTCTCAATAATTGAATCTAAAAATCAAAATAAACAAATAAGGAATCTAATGAACAAAATAAACTGATGAATAAAATAGAACCACAGGCATGAAACACAGAACAAACTGATGAATCTTAGAGGGAAAGGGGGGGGGGGGGCAGGAGAGATTAACCAATGATCTTATCTTATCTATCTATCTATCTATCTATGAAAGCCTCTCCACATATAAAATCCTAAGCAACTGAAGGACCAGTTGCTATGATGCACACTGACCACCAGTGGGCAGGCACTCAATGTAGGAGCTCCCACAGCCAACCTCCCATGGATGGCAAACCTCCTAAGGTCCCCCTCCCCAAGCTGGCCGGCCAACCTCCCACAGTCCCTTCCTCCCCACAGCTAGCCAACCTCCTGCAGACACTCCCCCCAGCCAGCTGCCTCCCCCCCCCCCCAAAATCAGCCCCAATCACCGGCCAGGACAAGGGATCCCAGCTGCATAAATTCATGCACCAGGCCTCTAGTGGACATACATGAATTACCGATGGACACAGGCAGTGGGGTGATGACACCTGGGGAGGGGGACAAAGGGGGGAAGAGGAGGAAGGCATCTGCAATACCCTCAACAATAACGATTTTTTAGAAAGGAAAGATAAATAGCCCCAGCAGGTTTGCTCAGTGAATAGAGCATCAGCCTGTGTACTGAAAAATACCAAGTTTGATTTTAGTCAAGGGCACACACTTGGGTTGTGGGCTTGATCCCCAGTAGGGAGTGTGCAGGAGGCAGCCAATCAATGATTCTCTCTCATCACTGATTTTTTTTCTCTCTCTCTTCCTCTCACATCCTCTCTGAGATCAATAAAAAATATATTTTAAAAGAAAGATAAATAGGGAGAAACCAAGATGGCGGCATAGGGTAGCTGAGAGGAGGCTCTGCCATCTGGGAAGGAGAGAGAAGGCACGCTGAACCTCAGGAACTGTGAAGGTACAGAGAACTGTGTGTGCAAAAAGGTGCTGGCTAACTCCCAGCGTGGAGAGGAAGGGCCGGACTGAGATTGCTGCTGGCTTACTCCCGGCGCGGGAGAGGATGGACAGCTAACGCGCGGCTGGCTTTCTTGTTTGAGAAGAAAACAGAACCACCCTATTGCTCTGTAGATGGCCCCAGACAGGGAGAAGCCAGACTGTCAGGCAGTGGGCAGAGATCTCTCGGAGGTGTGTGAAGCCAGAGGCCATTACTGCGGGACTTGGGGAGGAGCCTAAGGGAAAACAAAGCTTGTCTGCACCAACCCGAGACTCCGCCCCATCTCTGGCTGAGCACAGAAGCTCTCCCAGAGGCTGGCTTTCTCTCAGGAGGGTCTGGCTGGAAGCCAAAGTTTGTCTGTGCCTTTACCAAAGAGGTGTGCGCGCCTGCAACCAATCTTCCGAAACTCTCCACGAACAGGACTTTTCTAAGGCGAGACTGACAGGGAACCAAAGATTGTCTGCGCGACCCCAAGACCCCGCCCTATCCAAGCGGTGTACAGAAGCCCTCCTAGCTGAGACACTGCTGATCCTCACAGCCAATTGGCTTGGAGATCAACACTTCCCAGTGATACCAACAATAAGCAAGGCTTAACAATAAGGGCTACACCAAGTCTGTCCACCGCAGGTAACTGGGAAGGCTGTGCTACTGGGCTCTACCAGAACACCTAGCACACAAAGCTATTCCATCAAATCAGGGAAAAACAACTAAAATGCAGACAAGAGGAAGGACACAAAGGAAGGAGATGGAGGAAAAGAAAAAATTGGACACTGAGTTCAAAACTACAGTTATAAGGTTATTCAACAATATCCTAAAAAAAAGGCTGATAAAATAAATGAGACCTATGAGAATATGAAAAGGGATCAACGAGAAATAAAGAAAACATTGTCTGAAATAAAAAATATTTACACAGAGTCCTAAAAACAGACTGGAAGATCGCAAGAATCAAGACAAAGATTTAGAACACAAAGAGCCAGAGGATACTCCTCTGCAGAAGCGAGAAGATAAGAGAATCCAGAAAGTTGAAGATAGTCTAAGAAACCTCTGGGACAATTTCAAGCGAACCAACATCAGAATTATGGGGATTCCAGAAGAAGAGAGCAAGATACCAAAAGAATACTGGAAGAAATAGTGACAGAAAACTTCCCCCACCTGGGGAAAGAACTAGACTTACAAGTCCAGGAAGCCCGCAGAACCCCAAACAAAAGGAATCCAAGGAGGACCACAACAAGACACATCATAATTAAAATTCCAAGGGCAAAAGACAAAGAGAGAATATTAAAAGCAGCAAGAGCAAAGCAGGTAGTTACCTATAAAGGAGCACCCATACGACTGTCAGCTGATTTCTCAACAAAAACCATGCAGGCCAGATGGGAATGGTAAGAAATATTCAAGGTGGTGAATAGCAAGAACCTACAGCCAAAAATACTCTACCCAGCAAAGCTAACACTCAGAATTGAAGGCCAGATAAAGAGCTTCACAAATAAAAAAAAGCTGAAAGAGTTCTTCACCGCCAAACCAGAATTATATGAATTGCTGAAGGGGGTTATTTAGGAAAAGGAAGAAGATAAAGATAAAAATTATGAACAACAATATGTAACTATCAACAAGTGAATCTAAAAACCAAGGGAATTAAAAAAACCTGATGAACAATATTAACTGTTGAATATAATAGAATCAGAGGTATGGAAGGGGAGTGAACTGACGATTCTTGGGGAAAAGGGGAGTGGGGGGTGCGGGAAGAGACTGAACATAAACTGTGCACTTATGGATGAGGACAATGGGGGATGGGGAGAGGACAGAGGGTGGGGTGGGAACCTGGTGGAGGGGAGCAATTAAGGGGGGGGGAAGGATCACATTTGTAATAATCTTAACAATAAAGATTTATTTTTTAAAAATTAAAAATAAATAAATAAATAAAAAATAAAACTGCTCTAAAAAAAAAGATAAATAAAACAGTTTTGAAAAAAGGAACAATCAAGAGCTCTTGAAAATTAAAGCTCAATATTTTAAAAATAAGATATTCTGTAACCCAAGGAAATATTAAATACAAAAATCAACTTTTATTTTCTTTTATTGTTTGCAGTATTACAGATGTCTCCCATTCTTTCCCATTTACACACCTCTGCTCAGCCCCTATCCATCCCTAGGTCTTTATTACCCTACTGCCCGTGTCCGTGGCCTATGCATATCCTATATAATAAAGAGGTAATATGCAAATTGAGCATCACTCCAACACACAAGATGGCTGCCCCCATGTGGTCAAAGATGGCCACCCCCTTGTGGACAGACACAAGATGGCTGCCACAAGATGGCCAGCTGGGGAGGGCAGTTGTGGGCAATCAGGCCTGCAGATGAGTGCAGTTGTGGGGGCGGGGGGGGGGACCAGGCCTGCAGGGGAGGGCAGTTGAGGTGACCAGGCCTACAGGGGAGAACAATTAGAGGGGACCAGGCCAGCATGGGAGGGCAGTTAGGGGTGACCAGGCCAGCGGGGGGGGGGGGGGGCGGGGAGAGGCAGTTAGGGGTAATTGAGCCAGCAATGGAGAGTACAGCAGGGTAGGGAAGTTGGGGGCAACCAGACCTGTAGGGGAGGACAGTTGGGGGCGACCAGGCCTACAGGGGAGGGCAATTGGGGTTGACCAGGCTGGCAGGGGAGGGCAGTTAGGGGTGACCAGGTCAGCAGGGGAAGACAGTTAGGGGCAATAAGGTCTGCAGGGGAGCAGTTATGCATTGATCAGGCTGGTAGTAGTAGTTAGGGGGTAATCAGGAAGGCAGGCAGGCAGCAGGCAAGTGGAGCCAGCAGTCCTTGATTGTGAGAGGGATCAGGGAGAGGGTTCAGGCTGGACTGAGACACACACACACATACACACATGCATGAAGTTCATGCACCGGGCCTCTAGTAAGTACTTTGATTGTATAAGTTCTTTGATTTATCTCTCCTAGCCTCCCACCCCCCATATGGAGGTATGTCAGTCTGTTCCATGCCTCCATGCTTCGGGTCTTGTTTTGTTGGCCAGTTCATTCTGTCCATTAGATTCCACAAATAAGTGAGATCATGTGATATCTGTCTTCCTTAAATTGGCTTATTTCACTTAGCATAATTGACTTCAAGTCAAAAAGTCAATTTTAATCTAGATAATAACATGGAAACACGTTTGACTCATCAAATATTTAAGAAAATACAAGTCAAGCCACAGACTGAGAGAAACTATTCTCAAAACAAGTATTTGACATGGGACTCATATGAACTCCTGCTGTTATCAGAAGTGAGGTTTCCCTTTCCCCACTGAGTACTGGGAGTCATGTCTATGATATCTCAAAAAAAAAAAAAAAAAAATTCTATGGCTGACATAGGAAGATGAATGATTTTTATCTGCATGGAATTGAATCCTTGGGTTTCTAAGAACCCATTTCCCTTAATCCAGTCCTGAAAGATGTGAGGCTGCGGATTACAAATTAAAAGCAAAGCCAGTGTGCAGAGTGCCTGTTCCATGCTGGAATTGGGTCCACGTTAGCATCAGGCTCGTTGCAGTCCAACAGTCCATGGTGCGTGGGGTCCATGTGGCTGTGAACCACAGGGGGAATGCAGGAGCCCAGGCCCCTGAAAGCCCCTAAGGAGCCAGGAGCACAGAAGGCAAGAGGGAGGACTCCTTTGTTTAGGAGACTAAGTCTCTCCAATTTTCCCATTCCGGCCAATGACCTGTCCCCAGGTGTGACTGACGGCCAGTACCTTCCGTGTTTCACCCAGACTTTCCTGGTCAGGTATCTATTCTGCCCTGACAGGTGGCTCCCTGGGGAAGCTGAACAAATGGCTATGATATTTAGCCTTCCCTTTGCTTCATTCTTCATTCATAACTAGGTTTATTACGGCACCACCATAACTCAACAACGAGGGCAATGGATACGTGTCACAAAAGATGCGTATGAAAAGGCGCTTGGCATCCTGAGTCATCAGGAAAATAAATCCAGCTACAGTCACAAGATCCCACTCCTGCCATCTGCAGAGTCATTCCAAGAAGGGTCATTCCAGCCCTGGATGGTGGTGAGCTGAGCCCTCTGGCACAGGCTGTTGGAAGTGCAGGTGGCACAAGCCTCAAAGAAGCCTTGGCAGCTTCACACCAGCTCTCGGCCCAGTCACACCCAAGCAGGCAGCCACGCAGGACAGGCACACAGGGTTCAGAGCCGCTCCGCTCATAACCACCCAAACTCCAGAAAAGGCCGACTGTGGGGCAGAAACCAGAGCAGCACTTGCCTCCCATATGAACTCCTGCCTGTGCACTTCCAATGTGTTTTATTATATGTCAGTCAGTGCCCAACTTTCCAAGTGTCAAAAAAATAAAGAGAAAATATCCAGAACCAAATGTGAGAAACAGAAGAGAAACGTCAAAACATGGAGATCCAGCTGAAAGTCCTGACAACATGGACCAGGAGGTCAGAGGGAAGGAGAGGAATCAGGAAGGAGAAGGAGATAAAGAAATAGCATTTTCCTGAGCTGAAAGCAGAACCATCCTATAAAATAAAATGCTAATATGCAAACAGACTGAACTGAGGAACAATTGGTCACTATGACATGCACTGACCACCAGGGGGCACACACGGAACATGCTGGGTGACGGCAGCAGGCGCAGTGTGGAACACGGTGGTATCAGCCGCAGTGAGATGGTGGAGCAGGTGAGGGGGCACCAGACCAAGGTTGTCGGGGTGAGACTCTAGTAGTTCCTGAAAACTCCCGTGTGCTGCAGTCCCGCTGGCGCCGGCACCACTTGCACTGGAGCCACTGCTCACACCTGCTGCCGGCACCTGGCACGGTCCCAATCACTTGGTGCCTTCAATGGGTTTGAGCAGCAGCTGCCAGCTCGATTGCCCCTCAGGGTTCTCCACCTCTTCCTGCTCCTGAGGGGTAATCAGAGCAGCAGCTGCCACTCACACTCGCTACCAGCACCAGCCCCACTCACACTGGCTGCCAGCACTAGCCCCACTCGCCCCTACTGCTGGTGTCAGTTCCAATCACTCTGCAACATCAGCAGGTGCAAGTGGGGCTGATGAGCGCATGGGAGCAGCGTTGGGAGTGGGGCTCTGGCAGACAGGGGACTAGGGGCCGCAGTGGGAGGGGCCGGGCGGGGCATGGAGGATGGGCCAAGACCCACGCTGTGCCCACTGCTGCCTCACAGCCCACAGTTCCTTCCAAGATGCACGAATTCGTGCACTGGGCCCCTAGTCTGTGTGTGTGTGTGGGGGGGGGGGCACGTGTGCATGCGCGCAATATGCAAATTATCCCCTCGGGAGTTTGAATGCTTGCTATGATGTGCGCTGACCGCCAGGGGGTGGCATGGAACAAAGAAAGGCCCTGACCAGTAGCTGGGGAAGGGAGGCCTCAGCCAGCGGCCAGAAGGTCTGATTGGCCCTGATCACCAGTTAGGCCAAGGGATCCTACCCATGCACAAATTTCATGCACTGGGCCTCTAGTTTAGAATAAATGGAAAAATGACCCACCACCAAACCAGTTCCAGCGAAATTCAGACCCGAGGGCTGAGAGCAAGCCCTGCCCACCTAGGAGGGTTTGTGTGGTTTAATTTTCTTTTCTTTTCTTTTTCGGGGGGGGGGGGGGGGGGGAGACGGGTAGCGCGTCTCATCAGCAATCAAGGGCACAGCCAATGAGGCAGCCTCCTCAAAGTGCTGATTCTGCTGTGGAACTCTAGCCCCAGACAAACTGATGTCAAACCCAGGTCTGACTCTCAGATGCTGGAGAACTCAAAGGTAACTCTCCTTCTGCACAACACAAAAGAGTGAGTGTGGCAAGCTGTGCCCACCACCGAATGTAGCCATAGGGCAGTGCCAGCCACCAAACATGGCCATGGGGCTGTGCCTGCCACCGAATGTGGCTGCGGTGTTATGCTCACCACTGAACGTGGCTGTGGGGCTGTGCCCACCACCGAACGTAGCCGTGGGGCACCCCTGTACTATCCCTGCAGGGCAGCTGGCTCAGGACAATGACATTTCAGTGTCAATCCTTCCAAAGGCCTGCCCACAGATTCTCCAGGGAACTCAAGACTTGCTTACCGTAGAAACTGAACTGTTTTTGCCAATATTTCAGCACTAGCCAGCAGCAAAGTAAAAGATTTCATTGTGGTCTCAGATTTGTGTTATATAAATAGCATAACTGACAACAACGAAGAGGGAGGAAGGTGCCCAGGACATGCTAGGCTCGTTCCGTGACCGACACAGGCCAGTGGTGACAAGGACATGGGTATGATGTGGAAGCCAGCTCTCTAGACAACACCTCTCAGAGTGGGTGGGGGAGCAGCAGGAGAAACAGACCTTATTGTATGTTCTAAGCCACAGGCTATTTTTACCTACGTGATACACTGCTTGGTAATTTAAAAGGTCAATTGGTGAGTGCTGCTCAGTGTGTGTGTGTGTGTGTGTGTGTGTGTGTGTGTGTGTCCCGAGCTGGCCCAAATCCTTGACTCTGCTGATTGCCATGCCATCAGGGCCTCCATGGAGGCAGCTGGCATTGTCACTGCTGTGAAGCATTCCCTGGCTTCTGGCACGGCTGTGGTCACAACCCAGGGCAGGAGGGAAGCTGCTGGTCCCTGCGGCCCTCAGATCCGGCAGCCAGGTTGCTCCTCAGGTGCAGTGGGGAAAGATGCTCTGCTGCTCACAGGGCCTCGCTCTGTCCATGCCCCCGGACAGGTGGGCAGCCACAGACCAGCCTCCCTGCCAACAGGCCCTGATGCTGCCGGGATTAGAGGCTCCTATTCCCCCAAAGACAGAGAGAGCCAATCAGATTGAAAGGAGAAATCAGTGTGGACAATGCTGGCTTTCGTCTCCACAGAAAGAATGCCAAGGTAGTTGCAAATGTCACTTTGTCCCAGCATCACCCTCAGAGCGCAGGCAGCGAGGTGTGTGGGTGCTCCGGTCAGAGGGCCAAGCTGGCCAGGAATGGCAGCCCTGAGTATGAAGGCCCTCTCGCGTGGCTCAGGAGGCGCCAGCCCCGCCCCAACATTCCCGCCGTGAGGTTGACAACAGACCCAGAGGCCACCCTCCGCTCGTGGCCAGTCCTGTGGCCATCTCCTTCCAGCTAGGCAAAGCCATCCAACCCCATGAGGACAGAGCTGCCTAGGGACCCCAAGTCCAGCCAGGATATGGGACCCACACACACAGGGCAGAGGAATAAGCAGCAAGGAGGAGTGTGTCCAGAATGAGCACAGTGTCTGGGATGACAACCTGGCCTGGGACCTCTCTCTGGCCCCATTACATCATAAATCAAACCAGAAAAGCTTAGAGATCCATCGCTTATACAGGTAAGTCAGCCCAGGACGGGACTCGGGGTGCCAAGTCAGCTCAGACATGCAGCTGCAGGGGCAGGGTCGGCTGGCCCAGGAATGGGGCTCTAGGGACAGGGCTGGCCGGGCAAAGAGGGCACAGCTTCATCCGTCAAGATCCCTGCTCCTGGTGGGCATCTACTGGCCCAACTCAGTTCCTAGACTGTCTCTGAGGCTCTGGGTTGCAGGCCTGGGCTGTGGATAACCTCACGGGAGCAGACAAGAGCCAAGAAAACAGAAAAACATGCCATTACACCATGCCCTAAAACGGGGGGAGGGAAAGGTGGCAGCACCCGCCGGGGACACCCCTGGGCCAGGGAGAAGTTCCCAGGACCTGGGCGGAAGGCAGGGCAGGTATTCCGGGGGGAAGTATCCCTTAGCAGGTGTGAGGTCGGGGAGAGCAGGCCACCTGTGGTTTATGTCCTCAGGGGCCAGCTGGGAGGCTGGCAGCCCGATGTGGGCTGTCCTGGCCCCAGCTCCCACCAGGGCCATCAAGGCAGAGACCTCGAGAAAGTGTATCTCACACTTTCGGGCTGTGACTCGTACCCTCCAATATTTACTGCCGTTTTAAAAATAAATTCACTTCTTTTAAACCCAAGTGCTTTCCTATCTCATCTGAGCAATAAAATGTGAAATCACAGGTGAGTGGTATATGCTTTTTGGGTTTTTTTAAAAATCATTTTTTATTTTTCAATTATAGTTGCCATACAATATTATACTAGTTTCAGGTGTACACTCCAGTGATTTCTTGCTCCCTCTCTTCTCCTTCTGGCACCTCCATGATGCGAATGTTGGTATGCTTAAAGTTGTTCCAGAGGCTCCTTACACTATCTTTATAATTTTGGATTCTTTTTTCTTTTTGCTCTTCTGATTGGGTGATTTTTGCTTCCTCCTATTCCAAATTGCCGATTTGATTCTTGGCATCTTCTACTCTACTGTTGACTCCCTGTAAGTTATTCTTCATTTTAGTTAGGGCCTCCTTCATTTCTGATCAGTCCTTTTTTATGTTGTTGATGTTTTCACTAATTTTCTTGAAGTTCTTAGTAAGCAACCATTGTTTTAAACTCTGTATCTGATGGTTTGCTTGCCTCCATGTCACTCAGTTCTTTTTCTGGAGTTTGATTCTTTTCTTTCATCGGTGAGATGTTCCTTTGTCTCCGAATTTTGGCTGCTTCCCTGCATTTGTTTCTATGTTTTAGGAAGAGCTGCTTTGTCTCCTGGAACTGGGGGGGTGGCCTGTGTAGAAGGGTGTCCTGAAGGGCCCAGTGGCTCAGCCTCCCCATCACCTGAGCTGGGCACTCTAGATACACCCCTGTGTGGGCTGTGTGTACTGTCTTGTTGTAGTTGGACTTAACTGCTGTTGGCATCACCAGGAGGAACTGACCTCTAGGCCAATCGGCTGTGAGGCCCGGCTGTGACAGAGGAGGAGCTGTAATGCAGGAGCTGATCCTATGGAGCAGCACTTGCTTCAGTGGGGCTTTGGTGCTCACCGAGTTCACCCCTTGAGCGTGTCGCTTGTGGATGTACAGAGTTGCAATCTGGAGTGCTCTGAAGGTGACCATGGGTGCACTGGTTCTGATCATCCGGCACGAGCTACAAAGCAATTTGCAGATGGCAGCTAATTGTGTTGGGCTTGGAGGTGCCCAGGAGAAGCCAATCTGTGAACCACGGCTGGCTGCTGCTAGTGCCGGGCCCAGAGCTACTCACTGAGAGGTACGTGCATGCTGAAGTCAGCTGCTGCTTGTTGGAGAGACTTTAGGAAAATCTGAAGCCTGAGCCAGGACAGGCCATTCATATAGAAAAACCACTGGAAACAGCTTGGGTGGGGCTGCAAATTTGGGAGGGGCAGGGACTCAGAATCACCAGGGCAGAGCAAACAGGGTGAGCCAGGTTGATGGAGACTCAGATATGGCACCTGCCTGTGGGCTTTGTGGTTGGGAGGGCTCGGCAAAGGAGCAATGGCCTCTGCCAGCACTTTGGTCCAAGAGAAAGCTGCCCCCACAGCTTTTGCCCTGATGCCAACAACTTAGTTCCTCCAGTATGTCCCTGGTTCTTTTCAAGCTCCTGCCCCGCCATGGAGCTCAGAGGCAATGAGTCTGAGTAAGTCCATCAGCAGCCTCCGTCACTCAGCCACAACCCCCACTGGTTTGTACAGTCTCAAGTGACAGGGACTCCTCTTCCCGGTGCTAGAGCTCTGGCTGATGGATCTGCTGTGGGATTGGGACCCTTGCTCCTCGTGGGGGACCTCCATCACCAAGATCTCCTTCCGGATTAAAATAAAATGGCACACGTGGGTGTCGGACTAACCCATTCTGCCCCTCCTACCAGTCTCAATGTGCTTTCGTCTTTAATTCTCTAGTTGTAGGGCTTCCATTCAGCCAGCTTTCAGTGGTTCTGAATGACTGTGGTTCTGCAGTGGAGTTGTACTAGTGATTTTAATGTGGCTGTGGGAGGAGGCAAGCACCTAGGTTATCTTAGGACACCGTCTTGCCCTCTTACGGTACAAGCTTTTTCTTTTTTCTAATTCACGTTTAAAATAAAGGCATTGTCATTAAAACAAGTGGTCCTCAGGAGTCCTCTGGCCACTGCTACCACTGAAGACATGCCCCTTCCCCCTCCTATGTCTCCCCCTCACCCCAGCAGGCCTGAGGAAGAGCCTGCTGGGCAGGGGCTGAGGGTAAAATCTTGTGAACAGGCAGCTCAGGGAGGGCGAGGCACGCCAACACTCACAGCTCCCCTGTCACGGAGCCAACGAGGTTACCATTCCCAGAGGACAGCCGAATGCGCTCCCCGGCTCCTCACAGCGTGTGTGAACACTGCCTTTAGAGAGGGAAGGCGCACCAATCCCTCCAGACCAGTGTCTTCAGCGGGCCTTTGCTCTTTAAAAGCCATGCTGGGCCCCGGCAGTGTGGCTCAGGGGTTGAGCATCGATCCATGAACTGGGAAGTCATGGTTCCATTCCCCATCAAGGCACATGCCCAGGCTGCACACTCAATCCCCAGGAGAGGGCATGCAAGAGGCAGCCAATCAATGATTCTCTCCCATCACTGCTATTTCCCTCTCTCTCTCCCCCTCTCCCCTCCTTACTCTGAAATCAATAAACACATTTAATAAATAGAAATATTCTTAAGCGTAATGAAAGCCATTGGTCACGGACCTCTGTTCTTCCCTCAAAAGGTAGAGTCCCCATGAGCCAGCGGTGAGCTGGCCCCTCTGCCCTCAGTAGGAGGCTGGGCACATGGCAGCTGGATCACTGCTCCGTCTCGGTCTGTGTCGTTATAAAGGAGCCATCTCCAGCATTCTGTAAATGTTGGCATTACTTTAATGCTCTGAAACATCCCCAGGGCACCCGGGAGTCTCTCTGGCCGTTCGGCAAACACGTGAAAGAAACCACAGCCCAGACCCACATTTCCACCCGCAGACCTAATGGAATGGTTTTCCTGAAAGTGGTACTGACCACCCGCCACACTTCTCTGCTCCAAGTCAGGGCTTACTGCAATCTCCACGGTCACACAGCCCTGATGGCAGCGTTTTCTGGATGAGTTACCAAACAGATAACGGATGTGACTGAACATGCACCTCTCCCAGCTGCGTCACACACCACCCACAGCGCACCTTCTCGTCGCCAGGAGTTCAGGCCAGCACTGCCTCTTGCTGGGGGCTCCCGTCACGTCGGCCCGCAGGCAGGTGAGGGAGCAGACACACCCGAAGCAGAGCTATCCAGACTCAACCTGAGTGTGTCTCCAACCGCCAGGAAGTACCATCAGGGCCTCCTCAGTGCGGCTGTCAGGGCCCTCCGGGATGGACATCGGGGACGAGGTCTCTCTCCACCCCCACCGAGCCATGGGCCATGATCAACCTGCAGGGCCTCCCACCTCAGCCTGCCCAACCCCTCACCGTGGGCACAGACAGGGCATTGCTGGAAGCCACGGAGCGAGGACGGGCTGAGGAGGAGCCAAGAGTGGGTGGGAGGCTGCCAAGTCTATGAGCTGGCAGTGTGGGGTGGGGAGCGTTTGTTCAGAGAGCACCCCCAGGGGCAGGAGCAGGCTGGGAGGCCGTCCACCCACCAAACCTGCCCCAGGGACCGCAGGCCGCACGCGGGTCACTGCAGCCCTGAACCAGACGCAAGGCGGCCCCGGGCAGGGCAGAGTCACAGCGTAGTGGTTTCTTCAAGGCCTCTGGGTGGGATGAGGGAACCTCGAGGCCAGGACAGCAGACACCGCACAGGACCAGGCATCACGGAGGGTTTCTCACATCAGCTCTAACCCCAGTGACCAGAGCAGCAGGCCATCAAGTGTGAAACTTTATTTAAATGCGCACTGGCCACTCCCCCTGGGATGACCAGGACACAGAGACCCCCAGCAAGAACATCAGCACTGACCCAGGGCGGCCCTGCAGCACAGCACACGAAGGCTGCACAGTGGCCACTCCTGCAGCTGACCACACCACGAAGGGCCACCCCACCCCAGGCCCTGGGGACCCCTAAAGACAGATGTGGACACACCATGGGCAGAGGATCATGCTTGTAGGGAGAGGTGGGGCAGGACAGTCAATACCCCACACCCCAGCTCAACTCTTTGGAGTGGGGCCAGTCAAAAGCATCTGCCCAAAGGCTGGGGAACCCCAAATTAGCAAGGTTCTTATGACAGTCTGCTAAATTCTGCGGACCCTCCCCCAGAAAGCACACTTCCCTCCCCCCGCACACACCCTCCCCCGCTGCCCCCCGCCCGTGAAAGCTCAGACCTGCAGCTCTAGTGCTCGTGATCAGAGGGCAGGGAGCTGGTGTCTCTGGCTACAGGAGGCCCTGTCTGCCAACCCTCTGAGCCCCACATTAAGTCACCTAGACCTCACTCTTCCGTTCAGAGGCCCTGGGCAGCCTGAGCCACCTACCACCAGACCTAAAATGACCTGTGTCGACTGAGTGGAGATGCTGCAGGACTGAACATCCACGATGCCTCCTGGGCCAGACACTGTGCCCGAGTATGTTAGGGGCTGGGCACCAACAGATAAACCAGCCCACGTGGTCAGGGCAACAAGGACCACAGAGGCCCAGGGCAGGTGAGATAAGACTGTGCAGCTCACATCTGGCCCCACCCTGTGAACTAACTTGTTGGTTCTTCCCCAAGTTGGCAGCAAGAGCCTTGGGGCCACATTCCACACCAGACAGCAATCACACAGTGCCCATGATGTGCTGAGGCACCAGCGCCGTGTCTGACTCTACACTCAGCACGTTCTCCCCTGGAGCTCTGTAGTCCAAGACAGTCGCTATGAGCACTTCGCAGGCACTGGTCCGCACAAAGACACACACTGGACTGCGGCTTTCACAAGGCAGTCTGTCTCAGTGTCAGCATAGGCACGGGACTGGAAGCTGAGATGCTGGACAAGCTGAGGTCTGACAGGGCCTGCTGAGGGGTCTCGGGGAATGCCTATGCTTTTCCTCTAGTCCAGGAGATAACACCAAACAGCAGAAAACCAAGAGGAAAAACCAGACAATAGCAACAAATTCCCCGAGGATTCAAACATTGTAGTGAACAGACACAGGCTGTATATTACTGTGATCTGTGTGGTTAAGAAAATAGAAAGCAAGATGGACAAGTTCACCAGAACTGACATCTGCGAGATAAGAATAAAATTAGCCCGGCCAGTGTGACTCGGAGGTAGAGCATCGTCCCATGCACCAGGAGGTCACGGTTCGATTCCCAGTCAGGGCACATGCCCGGGTTGTGGTTCAATCCCCAGAAGGGGGCATGCAGGAGGCAGCCAATCAATGTTTCTCTGTCATTAATGTTTCTTTCCCTCTCCCTGAAATCAATAAAAACTTTTTAAAAATCTTTTAAAGAATCAAATGAAAGCTGGGACTAAGAAAAGAAACTCAAAAATGAGTTTAACAGAAGATTAGACATAGCTGAAATCAGGATCAGCAAACTGGAAGACATGTCAGTAGAAAATATAGAAAGTGAAATGTGGAGAGACAAATGGATGGAAAACATGGCAAAGAAGATTAAAAAAAACATACAGAACACAGTGAAAACGTCCAACCCATGTATAAATGGATTTTTGGAAGAAGAGGGCATAAAAAATAGAACAAATGCAATATTTAAAATAATGCCCCAAAGTTTTGCAAAACTGAAATTCAAGATGTGTTATAAACCCCAAACAAGTTAAATACAAAAAACAAAAACAACAACAACAAAAACACCACACCCATACCAAGCCATATTACAAAAAACAAACAAAAACACCTCCTGAAAATTGAAAACGCAACGCCCTGGACACAGAACCACAAAAGGCAGGCAGAGGGGACGGGGTAGAAAGACCTGTGAGTTTATGTCAGACTTTAATAGCCAATGCTGTAATCTCTAGTGGAACCATTAAGAAAGCTGTAAAAGAATGCCTAACAAGCTTTCTAAGTACAAGTTCTAATAAACTACCCAAAGCCTGGAGCTCCAAGAATGGTTCGTCCCATCACTGGGCAGACACATCTGAGACCACACCTCAGCTGTTAAAATCACTACTATGTGGACACACAGTATACAATAAAATAATGACCAAAAATTGCAAATACACAGTGAAATGAGCATGCCAGCCAGGGACCCTGCTCTCTGCCATCCTCCGTGCTCCCCTCTCCAGCTGTCCCGCCTCACAGCGGCACGTCTCCCGGTGTGCCCAGGCAGAAGCACAACCACCCTTGCTGCCCTGATTGCCCACGGGAAGATGGCGTGTCTGTCCTTCCCTAAGAGCAGAACAGAAGCCCAAATCCAACACTGAGCCACGCGCAGGGGGCTCTCTTCCTGGAAGGGTGTTTGCTCCCCGGTGATGGTAAAGCCTCCGCCGTCTGCCCTGCCGGCGGAGACCTACAAAGGCTGTCTGGCACCCCACAGGGCTCTCCGCCTCCGCCTGGTGGCTCTTCGCCAACAGATGCGAACAACCAAGGCCAGGGGCCACTCTGAGGTGTGGCACCATGTGTGCTCAAGGTTGGGAGAGCTGCGAGGGGAGGCAGGGGAGGAATGCCCCCTCCTCTCTCCCTCAGGCAAACATATAATGGCCATGACCTACTGAACAGCCACACGCCAGGCCCACAAAGATGGCCGCGAGACAAGACCTCTGCCCCTGGGGCTCACCCTTAAAAGCCTCGCACGTGCATGCTAAGGCTCAGGGGGGCTCAATGCCCCCAAGTGCAGGTCAGGTGGTCACCAGCCAGCCTGGCTCTTTCTGCCTCTAGATGTGCGGGGGGCTGAGTGTCCCAAACCCTCGGGGACCACAGGAGAGGGGGCGATACGGGGCCGGACTGAAGCCAGCAGGTCTCTGTCAGGCAGAGTGACACCGAGGGGCCGCCCTCTGGACACTGGCCTGCTGATGCCGCGCTGTGAGCACACCAGGCAGGCACGCTGCACCACGCACGGCGTCGGGAGCAGCTCCACCACCCACAGCCGGTGCTCCCTGACCCAGCCGGGAAGGAAACCCCTTTCCTCGGTAGGCCCCTGCAGGGTCCGGGGAAGCACCACCACTGACGGATGAGAGCAAATTAGCAAATGAAGGCGTGAATGAATGAAGGAGCAAGTCAAGTGAATAAAAGAATGAAACGTGAGATGGATTCCTGAGATAAGCGAGGGACTGGAGGCTGCACAACAGCCAGGGAGAAACCAGCATGTTGCGAAGGCCCCATCACGTCACACAGCACACAGAACACCATGCCATGTGCCACGTGCCATGCATGAGTCACACATCATGTCACAGCACGCAGGCTGTCAGCGACGGATGACCTTTTTCTCGGTAAGATCGGGGTGATTCCCATTTATTCTTTCCTGTCCACATCTTCCGAGCAGCACATCCGGAAGAGGAAGAGGAATGCCTACCAGCGACCAAGGAAGCCTTACAAATGGCGGTGAGGCCCTTACCTCATGCCCACCAGACAGGTGAGGGCCAGCATCTGCTGAGCCCCACCGCCACCTCAGCCCCCGGGAAGATGGCCGCCTGGGGGCTGTCCCCAGAGAATGTCATTCCTCATCCGTGCATCCCCTAAACCAATCACCTCAGGACAGGCACATCTGTCCTATCCCGCACAAACAGAAAAGGGATACAATGGTATAGTGGGCTCCCAGGCCCAGGGCCTGCCCCCACTCAGCACCCCGACACAGAGGGACCCTCCCAGGCCCAGGGCCTGCCTGCCTGTCCCCTGCTCAGCTGCCCAAGGACGTGGGCCTGGGTCCTGGCTGCAGACCCCGGGAACGAGGCTGGCACAGGTGAAGCAGCACTACGTGGGCCAGTGGGTCTCGGGCAGCATGGAGCACACATCACCCTGGGCCAGGAGGTTTGATGGGACCTGGGCCCTCTGCCCACAAGGAGAGTGCCTGCCTTCAGCTCACCCATAGCGGGGCCCTCGGAGGCAGCAGTCTTGCCCTTGCATGTGCCCAGATCAGTCCCAGGCAGGAGGTACCCTCTCCCCCTCCAGCCCTCACAGGGCACCTCACCCCAGAGCCGCTTCCCTCCATAAGCACAAAACCCCTCCTCCACCCCCTGTGCCCCCTGAACCCACAGGCACCCACGACGCCCCAGCTCAGGACCAGCACTGGCCCCATCGGCTTCCTCGCCGGACACAGGCACCCTCCTTTCAGGGGCCGGCGCAGTGTGGGCTGATGTCAAGGCAGGAGGCGCCTCTCCCAGCCGCCTGGCCTTCCTGTCTTCCTGAGGATGGGCCTGAGGATGCACGGGGCACCGCTGACGGTGGGAGGAGGGCGCTCTGCCCTGTACACCCGCTCCTTCGCCTGTTTTCAAGATTCCTCAGGAGCCAAGTCAAGAGGGCTGTGGAGGGGCACCCTCATCTGTCCCGCATCCATCGCCCCCTCGGGCTCCGAGAGCCCTCCGAAGCCTCGCGGCAGTGTCTGGACGCCTTGGATGCAAGTCACCGTCACAAGGAAAAACCCCATCCCGGGGTGCCTGCGGGTGACGAGCTGTGCAGGCTTAGGGCGTCAGGAGTGGCGAGGGGGCGCAGGCTGGCTTTACCCTCGCCAGAGTGAGGGGAGAACAGGCTGAGTTCAGGGCGGGTGGGGGGTATCCTTCCTGCCTGGTGAGCCTGGTCTCTGCAGGCCGCCGCCCCCGTCGTAACTGCAGCGGGAGGCGCGCAGCCACGCGCCACTGTGCCCGGCAGCACCGTGGCCGGGCTCTCCCCGCCGAGGGTGGCAGCCCCCAGCTGCCTCAGTGCCACCTTTGGTGTCTGTTCTGTAAGTGGCTTCAGGGTTTGCACAAACATGCTCACTGGATACAGATCCCAGTACTTACACCCACAGCCTCCGCCCCCACACCCCAGGCTCCCGGCCAGTCAGAGGGTGCTGGCCCGGACTGTGCTGCGTGGCAGAACCCACCTAGGAGCGGCCGAGAACGAGCAGGGGACCCCCAAGGGTCTTGGGGGCCGTCCACGTCTGAGCCAGGCCACGTGGCTCAGCGTCGACCTATTAACCAGGAGGTCACGGTTCGATTCCCGGTCAGGGCACAGGCCCGGTTTCAGACTAGATCCCCAGTGAGGGCGTGCAGGAGGCGGCCAATCAATGATTCTCTCTCATCACTGTTGTTTCTCTTTCTCTCCCTCTCCCTTCCTCTCTGAAATAATCTATAATAATAAAAAGCGTAACATGCTAATTCGACCAGATGTCCTCACAGACGAAGCCAGAGCTTCTAGGGAAGCCCGGGTCCCGGGTGCCAGTGGGAAGCCGGTGCCGGCAGCCAGGGGAAGGAAGACCTGCTCTTGCACGAATTTGGTGCATCAGGCCTCTGGTTTAAAAATATATTTTTAATATATATTAATATATATTTTAAATAATAAATACATTTAAAAGAAAAGGTAAACATGGGAGACTCCTGGTGGTACCTGGGAGGTTTGTCGGTCCTTGTCCCCACTCCCTGGCCTATTGGAAGGGCCAAGCTGACGTCAGAAAGAGCAGCGCTGGGTTCTGGCCCTCAGCCCGCGTGGACGCACCAGGTGTGACCTACAGGGCGGCCAGGCCAGGCACAGGCACTCCGGCAGCCCCAGAGACCCCACAAGAGGCGGCACCCCAGCAGGTGAAGACACGGGCAGGAGCGGCGCTTGGCAACCCCTGGGGACTGGCACGCAGCTGCCTTCACAGCCTTCCCCCAAAAACGAGGGGAGGCTGTGAGGACCGGAGCTGCTCAATCTGAACTTCCTGTTCCCCTCCCATAGGCGGCAGCGCCCTGAGCGCCGTCCTGGCACCCACTCTGCGAGGGCCGGCATCGGCCCCAATGCTGGCTCAACCACCCCTGGCTCCAACGGACACCCAGGAATTCACCCGCTCCCAGCCAACGCCCAGGTGTGCCGAGCCAGACAGCGTCTTCTGGGCATGCCGGTGGCACCTTGGCAAGGGGTGAGGCGGGTCACAGCAGGTGCAAACACTGGCTAGCATGGCTGCTCCCAGCTGCCCGACAAGAATGAGTGGAGGAAGCAGCCTGGCATCCAAAGGAAGGGGCCCACAGGGTAGGGGAAGGCGTGACGCGCACCAGGCCCCATGGGCCGCGGAGGCAGGTCCCTGTGTCCTTGGTCACACCGCAGCAGGGGCGTGACTGCCCGGCGTGTGTGAGGCTCCACGCGGGTCTCCAGGGGCCTGCGCGCTGCCGGTGAGCTGTGTCCCGGCCACCAGCTCGGGCTCAGCGGCTGTCAGACCCCCTGCCAGCTCCCCGCTCGGGACCCTGTCACTGAGCAAACCCACAGCACTCCGTGACCCACGTCATCTGCTGCCCCAGATGCCGCCTCTCCGCGGCCCTGGGGGAGGGGCACTCTAAGGAACTCACAGAGAAGGGGGGCCACAGGCAAGGTACCCCCGGAGCAAAGGCTTCCCTGCACGCTGCCCTGCGCTCTTCCTGTGCTCACTCAAAAAGCAGGAGACAACACCAAAGATAAAATAAAACCCGCGGTGCCAAAAATACCTCCCCATGGGGTGAGGAGCAATGCCAGCTTCCACAACACCAGTGGTTGCTATGGATACGGGCTCTAGCCAGCAGGGGGTGGGGACAGCGGAGCCAGGTGAAAGAGGGGACAGAAATGGGGGAGGAAAGAGAGATGCACAGACCAAAGGTGGAGGGAGAGGCAGACAGGGGAGAAGGACAGACCCCGAGGCAGAGACTGGGGAAGGGGACCGGGATGGGCAGAAATGGGAGAGGGGGACAGGGATGGGGAGGATGGCTAGATGTGGGCAGAGATATGACACGGGTGGAGGGACAGAGCAGTGATGGGGAAGGACAGATGGGGCGGCACAGGAAGTGCTGCAGGAGCAGGAGAGACTGTCCATGAGCGGGAGAAGTGCCTGCCCTCTGCCCGGTCACCAGCCTCTGCCAGGGAGCGCTGCCTGCACAGAGAGGGGCAAGAGCACGAACGTTCTACCCGGAGGACACGCGTCTCCCTCAGACATGAACACACGCTGACGTAAGCGCCGCGGGCCAGACACATTCCGGACTCCCGCTCCCTCACTAGCACCGTCACATGCAGGCTCTCTCTCTGGGGGGGGTGGCCGGACCGCCCGCAGCCGGCCTGCTCCCGGACACCGCCAGACAGGGCGATGGCGCCGAGGAAGAGCCACGTGACGCAGCCCCCTACCCCTCCTGCCGCCGCGCCCCAGCCCGGCACACAGGGCCGCGCCCCAGGCCGGCACACAGGGCTGTGACGGTGGACGGGGTCTGTGTGCCCCTCCCCCCAAGCCCAGCGGCCAGGCCTCGGCAGGAACTGTCAGGACAGACCCGAGTCCTCCTGCAGGCCCGGTCCAGCCACACCCACCAGGGGCTCCAGGCAGGGTGCTCCCGGAGCCCTGTGGTGTGCTCTCCAGCACTTGCAGCCTTCCGAGGCCTGCCTTCCTTCCGCCATCCCAGCCGGCGGGTGCCGGCCACCTCTGAGTAATGCTCCTGGCACCTCCCACACAGCGCCAGACTCTGCTGCTGTTTCCATACCCTCCTCCGAGGCGCGCAATGGCCCGGCACCACTGACCAGGCCCAAGGTTAACACCCCCCCCAGACCTCAGGCGAGCCCTCCTCTCCAACACTTACCCGGACACACCACCCAGCCCCCTGTCCCAGGAACCTGACCTGCAGGCCATGCCAGTTGCCACCAATGGCTGGCTCAAAGCTAGCCTTGTCCACGGTGGCCTGCGCCCAGCACAGGCAGCCTCTCAGCCCGGCACTCTCCAGGCCCTGTCTGTGGCCAGAGCAGCCTGAGGAGCAGGTCAGGCATGGCTGCCTCCTAGGCTTTGTGGGAAGCAGGCCCCTTGGCCAGTTCTAGACAGCCTTTATATAGTTTCCTATATGAGGCCTTCCAGTTCAAGTATAAGCCTTAGCCACATGGACAAACAACTTCCTACAACGTTGGAAGCCTTATACGTTCAAGTATAAGCCATGATGTTCCTTGGCATCTTCCGCCACCACGCCTCCCCCACATCCCGTGCCCTCCTAAAAGACCAGGCCCACCGTGCTACCCAGGTCATCTTCCCCCTCACTGTGCCTGCAGTCCCCCCGGCAGCATGTGGCCACAGGGCCTCCATCACCCAGCCCTGCCCTGGCCGTCCCCTGGGCTCTGGGCCTGGCCACGGGGCCTCCATCACCCAGCCCTGCCCTGGCTGTCCCCCGGGCCCTGGGCCTGGCCATGGGGCCTCCATCACCCAGCCCTGCTCTGGGCCTGGCCACGGGGCTTCCATCACCCAGCCCTGCCCTGGCCGTCCCCTGGGCCCTGGGCCTGGCCACGGCAGCTGCCCCCAGGCTCCCTGCCAGCCTCCCCAGGGCCAGGCAGCACCAGGCTTCACGCCATATGTCTAGGCAGTGCCGCCATCTCTTTTATTTTTTCCTTTCCTTCTGTAAGTGAAGAGGGAAGGTCTGAGTGGCCACACCGTCTGCATCCCCAGCTACCACAGCCCTCTGCCACTGCCCACCCAGGCCCTTGTCCAGTGGGCCCGGCCTGCGTCCCCTCCTGGCTGCCACACCTTTCCCGGGGCCACACCGCAACCCCCTGCAGGTACCCCAGTCCAGCTTTCGCGCCCCAGCAGACACATCCACAAGGATGCTCATGGCCCAGACTGTGCCTCCACAGGATCGGGGCTGAGCTCCAGGGGCAGCAGCCGACTGACTCTCTGACCCCAGGCCGCACAGCCAGGGCTGCAGCAGGACTCAGCAAGAGGGGGCTGCACAGGCCGGCAGGACCTGGGAGCGTCCAGAGATCTGTGCTGGCAGCAGGGCCATTCCCAATGACACTCAGTCTTTCCAACCCGGCCGCCCCGCCTCCGCCTCCACCGAACGGTACCTGCATGTTCCTTCCCAAAGAGAAACACGACAGAAGCCTTTTGTTGAAAGGCCATCAGCCATAACATCAGCCTTCCTGGTTCCTGCCCTGTCTCAGGAGAAAGCCTCTGCTGCCCGGCCGGGCCCAGGCCACGCCGCCAGCACCCCGGGCCACGCCGCCAGCACCCCAGGTCTCCAGGGCTCGCCGTTCCCACCGAAGCACCCGGGGCAGGCAGAACTCTAACCTGACAAGCAACCCGGGACACCACGGCCCCCACACCTGTCCATGCAGCAGCCAGTGTGCGGGAAGCCAGGGTCAGGCGCCACGGCTGCCACACACAGGCCATGGGAGCAAGACCACACAGCATACCTGCAGCAGCCCACCAGGCCCACCAGGCCACTGGGCATTGACCCATGTACTGTACTGTCAAGCGCCCACACCAAGCCTAGACCCCTGGCTCCTCTGAGGCCTCCCAAGACCGGGACCGAGGGTGTGTCCCCCAGTGAGCCTGAGGGTGCGCCCCCCGGTGACCTCTGGCCCAGCCCAGGAACGAGGGGCAGCTGGCGGGCTGACTGCTCACCTTGCCAGACCTGGAAGGCCCGCCCCGCTGCACACAAAAGGCCTGTCTCAGGAACATCCGGAAAGGGCTCCAGAGGCCCCAGCTCGCCCTCCAGAACAGAGCAGCCTTTGTGTCTTATCGTCACCTCATCGCATCCTCACACAGGCGGGCACCACTCCAGGCCCCCCGGCCTGAGCCGGACCAGCCAGCACCCGCTGCCGGCACCGTGAGGGTAGGTGGTCCAGCAGGCCTGTGGGGCGGGTCCGCGTCCCTGTCACCCAGACACGAGCCTGCAGGCTGCTGCCACCCACCTCGCTACTGGGACGCAGACACAGCCCATGCGCCTCCGCGCCCCGCCCCCGCCAGGGATGCCAGAGTGGAAACTGCCAAGGGTGCGACAACGGGCGGATGGACGACAGACTGTGGAGGTCCACACGGCGGCCAGGGGACCGACTGCCCACTGCCCAACCGGGCCGAGTCCCGGTCGACGTGCATGGTGGCAGGAAAGGCCACACTCATGACTCGCGTGCAGGAAGCAGGGGCTCAGGGTCCACGGGGCAGAGAGCAGCCTGCGGCCGGGCCAGCGGGGCAGCCCGCCTCCCTGCGAGGGCGCAGCACACCCACCCCAGGCCCCAGCAGCTTCGCTCCAAAACCGCCAAGTGCGTGCCTCTGTCCCGCAGTCTCTTTATTGGTCTCGGAGACAAGGGGGAGGGGAGAAGCATCAATGATGAGAGAATCATCTGTCAGCCGCCTCCTGCACGCCCCCTACTGGGCCGTGTCTCTCAACGCCCGTGACCTGGGCTTGTGCCCTGACCAGGAATCAAACCTGACCTCCTGGTTCCCAGGTCAGCGCTCACTGAGCCACCCCAGCGGGCAGTTTATTTTATTAAACCCCAGTTATCCACTTCTTTTAAAGAGAACTCTCGCTTCCTTTCATCTGCTTGTAATGGGTTCTGCCACGTCCCCTCCCTCAGCCTGTTCTCTTCCTCTGAGTTGGCTCACTTTCTGGCCTCCTTTCGAGCCGCCTCCTCGCCGGTGGCCAATGGGAGCATCTGTGCGGCCTCGTGCAGCTCCCGGGGCCGCGGTGCCGGGGAGGCCAGCAGCTGCTGACAAGATAGAAGAGCAGTCAAGGCCCCAAGCCCCGAAGATGCGAGCAGTGGGGTCAGTGGGTCCACTGACATCTCCAGCAGAAAGCCCCACCCACAGCCGGAGCCCGAGGAGCAGGCCCGGGGGCCCCAGGATCTCTGCCCTACTCCGTGTGACTCCAGGTCACTGGTGGCACTGCCAAGCGCGGACAGAGAAGCCACAAGGTTCTCCATCACCCCGCGGTCAAAACCCTCAGCTGCCCTCCCCACAGCACCGCCTGCCCTTCCCCGGGGGACAAGCCCCTCCCAGCATGAGCAGTCCCACCCCAGGGGGTGCAGGTGTGGGTCTCCCGATGCCACGAGCCCACAGCAGCCTCCATGCCTGCGCCTGGAGTCCTCCCGAGCCCCCCAGCACCAGCTCGGGGGGCCGCCCCTCTGCTCAGAACGCGCCTGCAAGCCTTACACAGGAAGACAGCCCCACGAGGCAGCCTTTACCCCAAAGAGCCCAATGGCAAGCCGGGCCATGCATGCTGCCGGGGTCACACCATCCCGAAGCGAATGCTAGCTAGCGCAGCTCAGGCCACAATGTGCAGCCAGGGTCAGGGTGCTGTCCCCCAGGGCCGCAATCATTCCATAGGGCCCCTAGAACTGGCCTGTGCCTACGCCTGTGGCCACCCCAACCCAGACCCCAGGTGCCTGCTCCCGGAGCCCATGACACCCTGGAGGATGGCCAAAGGAAGCCCCAGCAGCTCAGTCCTGGTCTGTACACAGGTTTGCCCAATCCCAAGCACACGGAGCCCCAACAGACCCAGGGAGACTCCCAGCATTGCACCCACCCTGCTCCCATCCTCTCTCCTTTGCCTTTCCAGTTTGCAATGATTCTCCCAAAAATGAACTCCTTCTCCTGCTGAACCCCTTCATTAAAAAGGAGAAATCCCTCTGAGCCTGTCTGGGCAGGTGTCAGTGGTTTGTCCGGCCAATGTGGCAGATGGTTTTCTGGCCTGAAACACAGCACACAGCTCTGTTCCGCAGGGGCCGGGTCCTGGCCATAGGCGCTGAGAGACACGGCCCCGGCCACGGGCGCTGAGAGACACAGCCCGGCCACGGGCACTGAGAGACATGACCCCGGCCACGGGCGCTGAGAGACACGGCCCGGCCACGGGCGCTGAGAGACACGGCCCCAGCCACGGGCGCTGAGAGACACGGCCCGGCCACGGGCGCTGAGAGACACGGCCCGGCCACGGGCGCTGAGAGACACGGCCCCAGCCACGGGCGCTGAGAGACACGGCCCGGCCACGGGCGCTGAGAGACACGGCCCCGGCCACGGGCGCTGAGAGACACGGCCCGGCCACGGGCGCTGAGAGACACGGCCCGGCCACGGGCGCTGAGGACACACAGCCCCAGCCACGGGCGCTGAGAGACACGGCCCCGGCCACGGGCGCTGAGAGACACGGCCCGGCCACGGGCGCTGAGAGACACGGCCCGGCCACGGGCGCTGAGAGACACGGCCCCAGCCACGGGCGCTGAGAGACACGGCCCCGGCCACGGGCGCTGAGAGACACGGCCCCGGCCACGGGCGCTGAGAGACACGGCCCAGCCACAGGTGCTGACAGACACACCCACGTCTCGAGAAAGGAGTTAGGCCTCGACAGTGCTGGAGGCCGGGCCCAGCTGCAGGGGTGGGGCTAGTGCTGAGCCCCCCTGAATTCGGCCCCCCCGACCCTCCACCAGGGACAAGGGAGGCTGGTGGCCTCCCTCATCCCTGCAGGGGGCTCACCATGAAGGTGGGGCCACAGCATGACTTTGCAAGAAAACCAAGACCATGAGCACAGACAAGGCCGGCACCAAGCCAAGAGGCTGCTCAGGAGGCTCAGCAGCTTCTCAGACTTCACTGGCTCCGCCACACGACCCATGGACCAGGCAGCGCCCTCCAGCAACGCGAAAGGAAAGGTTTTCGGAGAGTTTCAGCATTTGTCATGTCTGTCACATTCTGAAGAACTAAAGGAGCTGGAAACATCCCCCGGGAAGTGGCCTCCCCACCCCTTGCTCCCACCGCCTCCACCCCGACAGTCCCGCTCACGGGGGCCCGGCACTGGCACCGGGGACCTGGCCCTCAGCTTCCAGGATGAACAGGGGTGTGGGTGGACAAAGCCCGTGCGGGAGCAAGGCCTGAGGATGGCCCCAGAGGTCGGGGTCCCTTCTCCTGCAGGAGTCCACGGCGCCGGCGCCAGGAGCTCAGGGTGCAACCAGCACCGCGTGCAGCACAATGCAGCTGGAGCCTGGGCAGGCGCACGGCGCAGGCAGGCGGGAGGCAGGCGTCCCAGGAGGCCCACACCTGCGGCGGCCTCCTAGAGCAGCCTGCTCGGCTGGGTCAGGTCCCAGCTCCGCCCGACGCCCATCAGGAGAGACCAGCGTGGCCTGACCTGTCTCCCCCACTCCTGCACGGTTCCCACAGGCTCATCCCCGATGGCTGTGCGGCCAAGAAGGCAAGGCGGCAAAAAGTACACAACCATGATTAAAGGCGGGGACCTGTTCTACACTAAAACTGACATGAGCTCGGCCGGCCTGGCTCAGGGGTTGAGCGCCAACCTATGAACCAGGAGGTCATGGTTGGATTCCCGGTCTGGGCACATGGCTGGGTTGCAGGCTCGATCCCCAGGAGGGGGCATGCAGGAGCAGCCAACTGATGATTCCCATCATTGATGTTTCTCTCTCTCTCCCTCTCCATTCCTCTCTGAAATCGATTAAAATACCTTTTGTTTAAACACTGATGTGAGAACCAGAAGCAACACCCCATCACTGACTGTGTCCTGGGTCCGGGCGGAAATGCTGAGCGCACGGGCACAGTCCACGCCAGACACCGCAGTCGCCCCTTCCTTGGATGCGTAGCTGTGTTTGTGGGCAAACGCCCCTTTCCTATAGGAGCTGCTGCTGGGGTGTCAGGGCGAGGTGTAAATGGGCCAGAATGAAGCATATGCAGACAGAGAAAGCAGGTGTGGCAAGCTCTTAAAAACTGGTCACACAACTTCCCTACCTTTTTCTAAACAAAAAGTTGGTTGAGAAATAAAAACTGGATTGCTGGAGAGAAGAAAGCTCTGAGGAGGGAAGAGGAGAGCGGGAGGTGGGTCCTGGGACGGGAGGGAGCCCCCTGCACAGCCTGGAGACGGAGGGGCAGGGCGGGGGGACCCAAAGCAGATGCCACAGCCTCAGGGAGCACTGGCACCTGCAGGACTTGGGGGGAATGAGGAACCCAAAACAGACAGCAGGTCAGCCCGCCCTCCCAGCAACACCCACTTGTGCCCAGCCCCAGCGAACAGAACAGACCTACCTGGGCCTTCACACCTTTCCCAGAACCCCCTTCTAGCCAGAGAGACCGAGAGGATTACAGCCAGCATCTCCTTTGCAGGCTAAAGCGTGACACCCACACCTAACCAGGCCCTCCCTTCCTGCTCTGAGGTGCGGCTGCCTGAGGCCTGAGAGCGGGGACAAACCAGCCAGGCTGAGAGCAGGGAGCCGCTGTGCCTGCGCGCACGGCCAGGGCCTCCGGGGCACCTCCAAGCTTCAGCCTCTGCGGAGAGCGAAGCTCTGCGCTGTGCGGCCACGGCTTGTGGCTGGGCTGTTCCCAGCACGCGGCTCCGAGCAGGCACAGCCAGGGGGCGGCCGAGGGAGAGTGGGCGTGGGAGGGCGACGGACTCCGTCGGAGCAAGCAGGGGCTGGGCCAGGGCCTATCTCCACCTCTAGACCCCAGCATGCAACAGGCTACGACAGGCCCGTTAGCCTAGCACGGGGCAGCTGCCTCCCGAAGGCACCCCTCTCCCCGGCGTCCTGTCCCACCCCCTCCCGGCCGCACAGCACGGCGGGCGCCCACAGGTTCTGAAAGGCCCACACAGCAGCCTGCCCGGCGCACTCCATGTCTTTCTGCAGCAGCCCGTGAACCTGAAAGCAGCAGCCCGTGAACCTGAAAGGGACAGCCAGGGAGTCCCTGCGCCAGCCGCTCTGCTCTGTGAGCTCTGCGTGACCCTTCCCCGGCGCCCTCACCGGGGAGGCCTGGGGCCTCGCACTGTGCTCAGAGTTTCCTTCCCGCCTCCCCGCCAGTGTCTGCCCACGGCCAGCTGATGGCCGGCTCAGGGCTTCAGCACAGCCCCTCACAGACTACCAGGACTCGGGGCACCAAATCCCTCACCCAGCGCCCCCCGACCCCCACCCGGCTCCTCTGCCATGCCTCGGCAGGGTTCACGGCTTCCTTTCACCTCCGGAGCCACCCTGGAGGCCTCCCTCCTGAACCTGGACAGCACCCTGCTGGAGGCGAGGTGGGGGTGAGGGCACCACACACCAGCCCACCAGCACTAAGACCCCTGGGAGCAGATGCTCTAGAGCCAAAAAAAAAATAACGATTTTAAAAGCTATGACACCCTGCAATTGCAGCTGAATTTATAAAAAAGATGTATGTGTACATGAACAAGCTTCAGGTAATATGCAAAAATAATAAGTTATATTCACTTGGGTTATGAGTGGGTTTTTTTCATTTCTGCAAACTTCTTTAAGGCTGTTACACTGTTTTTTAATTAACAGACTATTTTTCAGAGAAGTTTTAGGTTTATGGAAAGACTGAGCGGAAAGTAGTTTTCACGAATTCTCTCTCTCACACACACAGCCTCTTCTATTAGTAACATCTTGCATTTACGTGGTGCATTTGCTAGAACTGATTGCCAGTATCGGTACATTATTATTACCTTAAATCTACATCTTACGCTAGAGCTCAGTCTGTGGGTTCGGACTGATGTATAAGAACACACATCTAGCATTACCTTAGCACAGAGTATTTTCAGGGCCACCCGAACCCCAAACCACACCGTCTCCACAGCTCTGCCTTTTCCAGGATGTCATAGCTGCAGGTGGCCTCAGACCGCTTCTCTCCTCAGCATGTGCACGGAGGTTCATCCATCCTTCCGTGGTTTGACAGCTTTTTTAAAATCACAGACTATCCCCGGTCTGCTCGGACCGCAGTCTGTGTATCCGTCACTGCCGAGGACGCCTGGTCGCGGCCAAGTTCTGGCGGCTGTGAATCAAGTGCTGTAAACATCCTGTGTGGCTTTCTGTGCCGACAGAGTTTCCAGGCCTCTGGGTAAGCGCCAGGGAACGTGACTGCTGGAGCGTGCGGGGTTATGTAAGGAACGCCACGCCGCCTCCCACCGTGGCCACGCATCCGCGCTCCCGCCAGCCGGAGCTCAGGCCCGCGTCCGGCCAGCCGGGCTGCCGGGGCTCTGGCTTCCCCGTCCTATAGGCCTGTTGTTTCAACTCGCGTTTTCCTAACAGTACGTGGGTGGAGTTGCGCACCTTTTCATGTCCATTCGCTGTCTGAGTATCTTGTTTAATGAGGTGTCTAGTGAGGTCTTTGGCCCATTTTTTAATCAAACTGTGTGTTCTTATTGTTGCGTTTTAAGTTCTTTGTATATTCTGGGTAGTGGTCCGTTATCAGGTCTGTGTTTGGCAAAGACCTTCCCCAGTCAGTGTTTTGTCTTTCCATTCTCCCTTAGTGGCTCTGCAGAGCAGTTTTCCATTTTAACCAAATTCAACTTAGTCTTTCTTTCTCGCATTTTACTTCTGGCGTTGTATCCAAAGAGCCATCGCCACGCCAAAGGCCACCTGTTTCCTGCTGCTGTTCTAGAGTTCTGCGTTTTTCAGGGAGGTCGGATCCATTACGAGCTAGTTTTTGTGAAGGAGGACGACCTGTATACACCCCTTTCCGCCAGCTGCTCCCGCCCTGCATTCCCCCCGAAGGTCCCCGACTCTCAGGTGGGTCCGTTCTGGGCTCTCTGGTCTGCCCCAGTGGATCTATTTACTATTCTGTCACCCATACGCAGTCTTGAGCTTTTATTTTATTCTTTTCCAAAAATCTTTATATTATTAAATGCTGGCCTAATCAGATGTAGAAATAGTCTTCTGGGCAATCTTAGAACTCAACCAGCCCAGGAACAGAGCCAGATTTGAAAACTTGATGAAGCAGGAAAACACTCAGATCGCCCCATCCCATGGGCTGTGCTTCTGTTCTGAACTGATCTCGCTGGGGCCTCTCTACAGACCCACAGTACCTCCACCTCCACCGTCTGTGGTCCAGGCAGATCCCCACCCGCTCCCGGGAGATCCCAGCTGCTGCCTCCACTCACTCTCTCCTCGTCAGCAGCGCAGGATGGCGGTGCCCGTCGGCCTGCACAGAGGCCCGCACCAGCAGGGAGTGGCAGGCAGGCCCGGCCTTTCCAGATCAGCTTGCTCTCCCTCCCACCTGTGCTCCTCAAAACTGTGTCCTCGAGGGGAGCACGGGCGGGCAGTGCCTGCCCGCCCTCAGCACAGTCTCCACGCCGTCAAGCCTGGCCGGCACTGCCCTCACTGCAGACAGGCAAACTGAGGCGCCCAAGGGAAGCTATGGGGCTGGGGGCTGCACACAGTAGGCCTCCTGCTTCTAGGGTGTTTGTGTGCCTGGTTACAGGCTCCTGAACGCCCTTAGAACCCCGCAGGCAGATGCCAGCACCCACCTGCCACGCAGCCGAGGGGACCGCGAAGGAGACCAGCAGGTGGCCACACGTCTGCTGGGCCCAGCCCAGCTCTACCCACCAGTGACACTGGAGTCGTGGCCTCGCCTTGGGCATCACCAGCTCTGCACCAGCTCTGGCGTGAAGCTGGCGTGAGCCACTGGCCCCACAGGATGCCCAAGTTCACAGAGGCTGCCAGTCCAGGCCGCCATCAAGGTGAGCAGCCCACGCAGGCAAGCCCACAGCAGCCTGCTGGCCCTGGACCGCAGGGCAGACTCTCCCCACATGGCCCCACCCTATTCCTGCAGCTTCTCACAGACGCCTCTCCATGGGGGGCCCTGCTCACGGTGGTACCCCAGATGAAACCAGAGCACACACTCAACAATGCCATACATCTGAGCAAAAAAGCCATATTGCACAGTGGAGCTCTGAGCACGGGGCCTGGTGCCGGAAACTTCTGGAACATCTGCTCCCTCTCCTCTTAGCAATTCTTTTTCTCACCACCATCATGTTCGGACCCACAACCCCCCTTCAGAGTAAGCCCCCAGCCACCACCCAGAAACGGCACAGGGCGGGGAGGTGCCGCCAGCCCTCCCAAGGCGTGAAGCTGACTAGCCCAATTCCTTCAGGATTTGGCCCTGAATAAGGCTCAGCTGATGCCCACACAGCAGGGCCTCCAAGGATGCCCAGAGGGCACACAGCCGGTCTCAGGAGCACTTACTTCCAACAGGGAAGGAGCCAAGAATGCCCAATGTGCCCACGATGTTGACCCCAACCTGTCCATCTTCACAGACCACATCCCTTCCCCAGCACCACGCAGGCAGAGGCGGGAGGGAGCGTCTTCACAGGCCTCCGGGTGGCTGGTACCAACCTGTCTCACCAACCAAACCAGAACTGTGGTGTGTGGCTTCACTGGGAAAAACAAGCTCAGTGCTGGCATTCAACTGACTTCCCAACACAGCTCTAGAAAAAAAACTAAGCTCTTGGGAGGTTAATAAAAATATCAAAGAGGGCAGCCACCTGCAAACTGACTGCAGCCCTTCCAAGGTCCTGCCATCAGCACTACCATCCCCTTGGAACTTTCCCCTCCCATCAGCTGCTGAGGGCTCCTGGGAAAGCAGGAGGGACTGGGGAGGGACCTTCCCACCTTGGCCAGGCTGCTGGTGAGGCGGGGTGGGCGCGGCCTGTCTATGAAAGGGGAGAGTGCACAGCAGGAGGTGCCTGAGCTCGGCTAGCGCAGTGCAGGAGCCATGGCCACAGGGAGGCAGCTGGCCATAGGAGCAGCAGCTGGCCACAGAGAGCCATGGCCACCGGAGAGCCGTGGCCACCGGAGAGCCGTGGCCACCGGAGAGCCGTGGCCACCGAGAGCCATGGCCACCGAAGAGCCATGGCCACAGGAGCCATGGCCAGAGGAGAGCCATGGCCATCAGAGAGCCATCACCACAGGAGAGTCATGGCCATCAGAGAGCCATGGCCACAGGAGCCATGGCCACTGGAGAGCCATGGTCACAGGGGAAGGCAGCTGGCCATAGGAGAGCCATGACCACAGGAGAGCCATGGCCACCAGGGAGCCATGCCCACAGGAGAGCCATGGCCACAGGAGAGCCATGGCTACAGGAGCCATGGCCACAGGAGAGCCATGGCCACAGGGGAGCCATGCCCACAGGAGAGCCATGGCCACAGGAGCCATGGCCATAGGAGAGTGGCCATGGCTCTCTATGGCCATGGCTCTCAGGCGTCTCCTGCCGTGCACCCTCCCCTTTCATTGACAGGCCGCGCCCACCCTGCCTCACTAGCAGCCTGGCCAAGGTGGGGAGGTCCCTCCCCAATCCCTCCCCCACAGGAGGCATGGCCACAGGGGAGCCATGGCCACAGGGGAGCCATGGCCACAGGGGAGCCATGGCCACAGGGGAGACAGCTGGCCATCAAGGCCAGGGAGCGGACCAGTGCCGTCAGCATGGCCGCATGCAGCACGTCCCCAGGCACATCGCTCACAACCGAGGCACAGACAGGGAACAGACACACACTTGCCGGGCACAGGAGGTGGAAAACACGGTGCCACTACGGCCCATCAAGGGGACACCAGCAGGTCACACGTTGTCAGGTCCTGTGGTCCGCACATTCGCAAGCAGCACTCGCCGCTCCGGGACCAGCCACCTCCAGCAGCAGAGCTGAGGATGGCTTCATGATAGAACAGAGAGACCCAGGGCCTGAGGAGGGGGCTCTGCCCCTGGCACCTGAAGGGGCTACAGTGCTTGGGTGAAGGCCAAGGACGGATACTCTGGGAGGCAGAGTGACCCCGTGCTGGGTGTGACCCCGGACACCCGGTGGGAGGCAAAGGCTCCAGGTGGGACCGCCAGGAGGCTGTGCCCAGTCCTGCCACAGCAGCTCAGAGCCTCCGTGGGAGGAGGTGCACGGGGCCTAGGCCTCCCAGGTCCCTGAGGAAGACCTGGGAAGGAAGGGTGGGCCGACGCCTCCAGCTAGGCTCCCGCCTCGGCCGGTCTGGGCTGGCTTCGTTTCCTCTCCTGAGGTCTCCCGCCGGCTCAGAGGTGCAGTGACCTGAGCAGCGGGGCCCAGTGCTCCAGACTGCTCCCCGCAGCTCAGACAGGGCCAGCCCGCCTATCCGAGCACTGTGACAGGAGGAGTCTGCGGCGGCTGGAGGTGAGGGAACTGGAGCCGGGGCGAGGGCAGCGATTCTGGGCATGCTTGCACTTCCTACATCAGTGTGACATGGTCTGATGCCAGGAACAAACGTTCATTTGAAGGAAAAGAGACAGGTGTGATATTTTAAAATGGCTTCCCCGAGAAACCGGCGTCCTCCTAGACAAGCGGAGAGTTCAGGTGCCGCCGCCGCACTGCTCCCTCTGCAGCACTTCCACCACCGACGCCACGGCATCTGCGTCCTCCACTCACACCGCGAGACCCAGGCACGCGACGGCTTCCCCGGGCAGGAAACCCAGACAAGGCAAGCAGGTGACACTGTCTCCGTCCTGGTTCCCCGCGGGCGCCGAGAGGTGCCAACGCCCCCCGCGTGCAGAGGGTGAGAGAACTGAACAGACTCTGAGGGCCAGGTGTCCTGAGACAAGGCCAGGCCCTGGGGGCAAGGAAGCCTCTGGATAAAGCTCCCAGCGCTGAAGGCAGTGCTCCAGGCAACCCACCCTGCACGGGAGGGAGCCTGACACCGAGTGTCCACACTTCGAGCCCCTCTCCGGGCACAGAGACAGAACGCCCCCCATCGTGCTCCCCATGCACAGCCATCCTGGGACCTCAGCACAGCCATCCTGGGGCCTCCACACTCATCTCCAGCCCTAAGTGGACAGCACCAGGTTGGGCCTCCTCCCATGATGCTGCCAGCTCCCTCCCCGCCTACGTCCTCGCCGCTGGCCTGCGTGGGGGTCCTCAGTAAAGTGGGGGACAGCAGCCTCTGGGCGGTGAGGAGCCGGTCCTCAGCTGATCCCTCTACCCCGCCCCTCCCCCCAGAAGGCTACGCCACCCAACGCTGCTCTGGCCCGAGGCAAATGTCAGCAGGACCCTTACTGGGGAGACAGCTCGGTCCCCTGCCGGCCGGGGCCCCCTGTAATGCCAGGCAGGGGCATGTGCCGGGCACGTGGAAGCCACCTCCAGCCTTTCCTCCACCACCACGGCCAGCCCCTGGACAAGCAGGCTCCACCTCTGAGCTCTGTTCAGGCCGGAGACAGACCACTTGCCTTGCCCTAAAGGAAACGAGGGGACAGCCTCCTCCTCCTGCCTCGGCCAGACCCCCGTGCTCCACTGCTGCGGCCTCACCAGGGCTGCCGCCTCCTGCCTGGGCATTACCCGGGGAGCACCGGGGTGCCCACTGCCACGCCACAGGCCGGATCACTCGGCAGTGGGACTGCACTTACCCTCTAGACCCAGGATGCCTCCTCCCCTCCCTCACCTCTTACCCCATCTTCCCTCTGGGATCTTTGCTCCTCTGCAGTCTGTGAGCAGCGATGCCCGCTCACTCCCGTGCCAGTTCCAGCACAGCACAGACCCGGCACCTCTCGGCAGGGCCGGCGGAGAGGGCAGCTCTGCTGCGGAGGACTCCCTGGGACACGCCTGCGTTTCCACAGCAGGACCATGGGGCTTCCCTCGGGGGGGCGGCCCTGATCCTTTGTCTCAGGAAAAAGGCTGAGGACAAGTCACCACCACCACCTAGCCCAGCGTGCGTGCGCTCTCCGCCCCCCCTCCTTCTCTCTCTCTCTCTCTCTCTCTCTCACACACACACACACACACACACACACACAGCCAGAGCCTGGAGGACAGAGCAACCAAAGGCAGGCGGCCTGCAGGGTGGCGGCGGCCTGCCCTGCGTCAAACCTGGAAGGCCCGGCTAGCTTTACGGGCGCTGGGTCGGCTTACACCACGGAGGCCGCCTCATGCTGGACAGCTGCCCCCACAAGACAGAGGGCAGTAAACACCCACGGTGACAGGCATGGCCCCGCTTCCACAGCGCCCAGGGCAGCTCGGGTTACGGTTTATATAATCTTCCAGGGCCAGGACTGACACAGCCAGCACAAGGGCAAGGTTATGAAAAATGCATGTCCAGAGCCTTTGCAAAAAGAAAAAAAAAGCCACCCATCTGCCTTTAGCACGACTTAGTTTTAAGACCTCACACACCCGCTGGTGAACAAACGGAGCTCCGAGAAGCCACTCAGCAATTCCAGACCTTGTCTAGCAGCCCGGACCGCCAGGCCCACCCTGAGCAGGCCTGGCTCGGAGCGGCCTGGAGCACCCAGGCCAGGGCACCTGCACCTTGCCAGACATGGAAGTGCTCATTGCAGAGCAGCTGGGAGCTCCCAAGCCCAGGACAGCCCGGCAGCCCGACACTATTGCCGCAAGGACACGGACCGACAGCCCGGGGTCAGTGCAGCCCAGCTCCGAGGAAGGAGAGGTGCTGAGACACACCCTCCGAGGGCTTGCTCTGCCCACTCTGTGGCCGCACTGTGCCAGACTCGGTAGCCACACACCAGGAGGTCCCACCTCCATCCCCACCGGTCCGCACAGAGCCCCCACCCCGGCCCTGCCGGTCACACAAAGGGGAGGCCCTGGGGCCGGTACCCGGGACGCGGCCGCCACGCACCTGCAGCTCGCACCAGGCCACCTCCACCCAGGTCTCCGTGTCCAGCCCCTTGTACACCGTCTTGAAGGAGCCGCGGCCCAGCTCGATGTCAAACTTGAGGAAGCGGCCGTCCAGGGAGGTGGCCACGGCCTTGAGGTCATCCTCGTCGTCCTCCTCCTCCTCGGGCTCGTCCCGGCGGGCGGGCCCGGGCTCCGGCCTGGCCTCAGGCGGCCCCGCGTCCTCCTTCCTCGCCTCCGCCGCCTCCTCCGGTGGCCCCTCCGGGGCGGGCGCCGGCAGGGCGTCCGGGCCGGGGTCCTGCGGCCCCGCGGGTTCAGGCTCGGGGCCGGGGGCGGCGGCGGCGGCGGCGGCGGCGGCGCGGGGCGGCGGCACGGGGGCGGCGGGGCGGCGGGCGCGCTCGGCGATGAGGCGGCGCGTCTTGCAGAGCAGCAGCACGCGGCGCTGCAGGGGCTGCGGGGGCTGCGCGCCCGGCGCCTCGGCGGCCTCCAGGCCCGGCGGCTCCTCCTGGTCGGACTCCACCACGCTGCGGCGCAGGAAGCGCTGCGGCCCGGGCCGCGCCGCCCGCGCCCGGGGCGCCGCCGGCTCCGCCATGCCCGCCGGCCCCGCGCCGCGCCCGGCCTCCCCGCGGGCGTCTAGGCGGCCATCACCGTCCATCCTGCGGAAGGACACCGCGTCAGCGCCCGCACCTGTGCCGGCGGGAGGCGCCGGGGGCCGCGGAGGCTGCGGCGGGCGCGGCCGGCGGGGAGGAGCCGTGCCCGCGGCGGGGAAGAGCCTGGGGGCTGAGGGGCCGGGCGGGGGCCGAGGGGGCAGCGGGGAGGTGGGGGGAGCGGGAGGACGGCCCCGCGCCTCCACAAAGGGCCGGCCGGGCGCGGGGGCGCGGGGAGGGGGCGGCGCGCACAAAGGCGGCGGGGCTCGGCACTCACAGGGCGAGCGGGCGCCGTCCATGCCGCGCTCGGCCGTTGCTCTCGGTCCGGCCGCTCTGGGTCCGGCGGTGACGCGCTCCCGGAGCCTCAGCTGCGGCCGCGGGCGTGCGGCTCGGGTTCCGGCGGCTGCGCTCCGCACCGGCTCCCTCAGCGGCGCGGCGCGGGGCGGGGCGCGGGGCGGGGCGGGCACGCCCACCTGGCCGGCTGCGCCACCTGCGGGGGCCGGCCCCGCCCCGCCCCGCGCCCCGCCCCCTACTACCCCCGCCCCCCGCCCCCGCCGCCCCCCGCCCCCTACTACCTCCCGCCCCCCACTACCACCCGCCCCGCCCCCCGCCCCCGCCGCCCCCCGCCCCATACTACCCCCCCGGCCCCCGCCCCCGCCGCCCCCCGCCCGGATCCCCGCCGCCCCCCACCTCCTACTACCTCCCGCCCCCCGCCCCCCACTATCCCCCGTCCCCCGCCCCGCCCCCCACTATCCCCCGCCGCCCCCCGCCCCCCACTACCACCCGCCCCGAGCCCCCTACTACTTCCCGCCCCCCGTCCCCCACTATCCCCCGCCGCCCCCCGCCCCGCCCCCCACTAACCCCCCCCCCCCCGGCACCCCCCCGCCCCGCCCCTCACTACCCCCCGCCCCGCCCCCCGCCGCCCGGGCCTGTGGGACCACAGGGCCTCCGACAACCCGGCCCTGGCCTCTGGCTGCCTGGGCGGCTGCCGGCCGGGGAGCCCGTGTCACCGAGAAGAGGCCCAGGTGCCCTCCTCACCGGCGCCGGGGTCCCCGCCCTCAGGGAGACCTCGGGATGCCCACGCCTCCCCACCCACAGGGCTCAGCCTGCGGAGGGGGCGCCCTCTCACTCACTAGGACCCCAGGACCTCACCCCCTACCTGGATAGAGAGTGCTGGCCTCATACTCCCCTCTGCAACTGAACAACCGAGACCCCAAAGGCCGAGATCATCTGCTCTAACCCCAGAGCTCCTCAGGCTAGCTGCCCTGGCGGGGCATAGAGCAGAGGAGCCTTGCAGAGGCCCCCGCCCGGTCTCACCCCTCTTTTACATGGCACGTCCCCTCTGCAGATCCTCCCTCACCCTTCCTCCTCTGGCCCACGCCCACCGGCATGCCCTTCTCCTGTCAGGGAAATGGCCACCCCACAGACACACTGCCAGTTCCCAGCCCCACCTCTCCCGTCCTCCTCAGCCTGTGGTGTGTAGCCATTGGCCCACTTCCAGAGCAAGGGGAGGCGGCTGCCAGGGGAGATGCCAGGCTGTTCTCATGTTGGTCCCTGCCCCTGGCCTGGCACACTGCCACGCACACAAACTTTCAAACAGGTGGCGTACCTGTGGCTGTGGGGCCTGGAGCCCGCACAGAGGCACTCGGCCACAGCAGGGGGGGGGGGGGGTGCCAGCCGCTTTCCAAAGCACCAGGACTTCCCCAGGGTCCTGCAGGTGCCTGAGGGGCTGGAGCCACAGACACCCCTGGGAGGGCTGGCACCTCTTTCCAACTCTGGTCAGTGACAGTGGCAAAACTGGGAGAAATTACACCATGGAAATGGGCAGATACCACGGATCAGGACTCCCCCCAGGGAGCCTGGTTCCACGGAGTGCTGGCATGGGCTGGGCATTTGGCTCACACCTGCTAAATGCAGGCTTCAGTCCTCACTCGTGGGGCAGGCATCAAGCTCAGAGTCCACATGAGGAAGGGCCAGCAGCAGACCCAGCTCTGCCCCAGGACACCCTCTGATGTGGGGACCTGAGTGGGCCCTCCCCCAGAGCGGGGCCTTCCAGGCAGAGGAAGGGGGTGAAGGTCTTCCCTGTGGGACCACAGACTAGCCCGTCCGGCGTGCAGAGCCCAGGATCCTCCTGAAGAACCGGCCTGACCTGGTTTCTCCCGTTTGGAAGAGTGCCAGCTTCTCCAAGACTCAGTAAGACCTCGAGGCACCGGAGAGCCAACTGGGGTAGGCGGGCCTCGCCTTCCCAAAGAAGCCCAGCAGGTGGATCTGCATGTCCCGGACAGATGCCCACCAGCCCGGCCTCCGCTCGCCTCCCTGGCCCCATGGTGACGGAGGAGATGGCTGGCCATTTACACAGGCCTGGGGGCCACGGCCCACCACAGCGGGCAGGTGTGCAAAGGACGGCAGCAGTGCCCCCACATCGCCGAGCAGCTCGGCCTGGGAGGGGAGCCTGCCTGCCTGGGTACGGTGTGTAATGTGTGCTTGGCCCTGGGCCGGCTTCAGGCCTGCTCACACGCCTCCAGGGCAGGCAGCTTGCCTCCTCGCTGACCATGACCACGGAGTCCATGCTAAGCTGCTAGTGGAGAAGTCAGCTCCCTTTGCAAGAAACCTTGGTTGGGCCTGGCCGGATCCTAGGCCGGGAAGGGGAAGCCTGCAGCATCCTCGGACAGACCGTAGGACCAGAACTTTGCCAGGATCACTGTGGGTCCTTGGCCAAGTCTCTCGACACCTTCGTCCTGGCTCTGACACTGCCCATCTGCCTTACTGCTTGACTTAGGCTGCGATGAGCCAAACCGGTGGAAAACACTGCAAAGGATCCACCCGGTTGGTGATGACAGCACCTCTCTGTGCCTGGAGCAGCCATCTCAGTGGCTGTTGGGCCAAATGGGTTGATTCTCTCCATATCACAGATGAATATGTTGAGGCCCAGCCCAGAGACTTTTCAATTTTAAGTAGCTTGTTCAAGGCCACCGAGCTAGCCAAGGTGACCCTGGTACCACCAAGAGCTTTTAGCCGGCTACCTAGGACTCCAGTGCCAGGAGCTCCAAGTCACCCCCAGTCATGGCTGCCCTGGAGCCCAGCCTAGTCAGTAAGATGGGCACTTCCAGGGCCAGAACTCAGCAGGCAACAGAACCACCTCAACAGTTTGGTCATCTGTGAGAGGGACATATGGCCATGATCAGCGATGCAGAGGTGTGGTCAGTGTCAACACAAGTTCACTCAGGAGGCAGAGAGGGCCGAGGCCAGACCCACCGTCCGCCTCTGCTCACTCCGCCGGGGCACCCCAGAGCGGGAGGCTGGAACCGGTGTCAGGCACTGCCTCAGCGAGTTCAGGCAGCCAGGACAGCCTAGTGGGCAGACCAAGCGCAGCCTCCTGGAGCCCGCACAGGCCACCGCACAGGGAGGCAGCCCCTCGCCAGCAAGGGCCATCGGACCACCGTGTGGAGCCGCCAGGTCCCAGGCAGGACAGCAGGGAGCTCTGGAGAGCAGAGTGGGGGTGGCAGGAGTGCCCAGGGAGGACAGGGACCCACAGAGGAGGCCTCCCAGGGGTCCAAGGGAAGGGTGCAGTCAGGGGATGCACGTGTGTGGGGTTGTGTGCCCTCTGAAGAGTCCTGTATGGCTGGGAGGGTGTCTGGCCCTTCCACTCCGACCCCACCGGACGGGACCTCACAGACACCAGTGGTCCATGGGCCACCGGTTGACCACCGCTGTTCTACAGCACAGTCTTTCTTTTATTCTTTGCCATAATTAATACGCTGATGTAATCTTTTCTTTACTCCCAAATTTAAAAACATGTTGATTTTTTAAATAATAGCTTTATTGAGGCATAATTCACACTCCACAGAATTTACTGTTGTCAAGTGTACAATTCAGTGGTTTTTAGTATCTCCAGAGTGGTACCCCATTCCCTCTCTCTAATTCCAGAGCAGTTCCATCACTCCCTGGAACACCGTCCCCAGCCCTAGTTGCTCCCTCGCATCCTTTCAGCCCAGGCACCAGCAGGCGCTTCCTGTCTCTCTGGGCCCAGCTCTGCCGGACTCTGCTGAGGGGGCCTTGCCGTGGTGCCCCCTGGTGACTGGCTCTCCCACTCAGCGTGACTGACAGCTCATCCAGGTGGCAGCAGGTGGCAGTACTTTGTTTCTTTTTATGGCTGAATGATATTCAGCGAATGGGCCTGGCCAGTGTGGCTCAGTGGTTGAGTGTTGACCCATGAACCAGAAGGCCACAGTTGGATTCCTGGTCAGGGCACATGCCTGGGTTGTGGGCTCGATCCCCAGTAGGGGGCAAGTAGGAGGCAGCCAATTAAGGATTCTCTTTCCTCATTGATGTTTCTATCTCTCTCCCTCTTCCTTCCTCTTTCTGAAGTCAGAACATTTTTTTTAAAATGTTCATTGAATGGATAGACATACTGATTTTTTAAAAGCATGTCCACATTGTAGAAAATTTATAAGACAGAAAAAGTGGAAATAAAAATTTTTCGGTGGTCCTTGTGTTGCTATCCAAGTATGACACCCAGGGCGCCCCCTGCAGCGGCATGTGTGTGCTGGTGGCAGCTGTCTGTCTCCTCAGGAGATCCTTAGCAGGCTGCAATCAAATAAGTGAACTGCAGTTTGAACCTTTCCTCTTAAGCATAGTTATTATTTAATTTTCCTCAATTAGATTCCCACCAGATGCAAAATCATACCTCCTGTTTTGTGTGGTCCAGAGCACAGGGCTTTAGCCCTCAGCAGCCCTAATGATGCAAAGGTGTTTGACATCTCCTCCCACATCTGCTGAGGCAGCCAGGGCAGAGGTGGGGGGCAGGGGAGGGCTGTTAGGGGCAACCAGGCCCACAGGGGAGGGCAGTTGGGGGTGAGATCAGGCCAGCAGGTGAGAAGAATTGGGGTGACCAGGCCAGCAGGGGAGGTCCATTGGGGGTGACCAGGCCAGCAGGGGGAGGCTGTTGGGAGCATTAGGCAGGCAGGCAGGTGAGTGGTTAGGAGCCAGTGGTCCTGGATTGGGAAAGGGATGTCCGACTGCCAGTTTCCTTCTTTCTCTTCTTAATGCATACTTTTCAACATTTCGAGTAATACTGGTTTTCTTATCTGTGAAGTTCTTTATCTGACCTTCAATTCTAAGTGATAGTTTTGCTGGGTAGAGCAATTGTGGTTATAGGTCCTTGCTTTTCATGACTTTGAATATTTTTTGCCACTCCCTCTGGCCTGCAAAGTTTCTCTTTTTTTAATTATTTTATTTTATTTATTTATTTATTTATTTATTTATTTTTACAATAGTTTCTATTTTTTTTTTTTGAGTGAATTTTTTTATTTTATTTTTATTTTTATTTTTTTTAAATAAGTTTTTATTGTTCATATTATTACAAATGTTCCTTCCCCCCCCCCCACCATTGCTCTCCTCCACCAGGTTCCCATCCCACCCTCTGCCCTTTCCCCACTCCCCATTGTCCTCATCCATAGGTGCACAGTTTATGTTCAGTCTCTTCCCACATCCCCCTCTCCCCTTTTCCCCAAGAATCGTCAGTTCACTCCCCTTCCATACCTCTGATTCTATTATATTCAACAGTTACTATTGTTCATCAGATTTTTTTTTTAATTTCCTTGGTTTTTAGATTCACTTGTTGATAGTTACATATTTGTTGTTCATAATTTTTATCTTTGTTTACTTTCTCTTCTGAAAGAACTCCCTTCAGCAACTCATATAAGTCTGGTTTGGTGTTGATGAACTCCTTTAGCTTTTTTTTATTAGTGAAGCTCTTTATCTGACCTTCGATTCTGAGTGATAGCTTTGCTGGATAGATTATCTTTGGCTGTAGGTTCTTACTATTCATCACCTTGAATATTTCTTGCCATTCCCGTCTGGCCTGCATGGTTTCTGTTGAGAAGTCAGCTGACAATCGTATAGGTGATCCTTTATAGGTAACTACCTTCTTTGCTCTTGCTTCTTTTAATATTCTCTCTTTGTCTTTTGCTCTTGGAATTTTAATTATGATTTGTCTTGGTGTGGTCCTCTTTGGATTCCTTTTGTTTGGAGTTCTGTGCGCTTCCTGGACTTGTAAGTCTAATTCTTTCTCCAGGTGGGGGAAGTTTTCTGTCACTATTTCTTTCAGTATGTTTTCGATATCTTGCTCTCTCTCATCTTCTGGGACCCCCATAATTCTGATGTTGGTTCGCTTGAAGTTGTCCCAGAGGTTTCTTACATTATCTTCAATTTTCTGGATTCTCTTGCCTTCTAGCTTCTGTGGAGGAGTGTCTTCTGGCTCTTTATGTTCCAAATCTTTGACTTGATTCTTGCGATCTTCCCTTCTGTTTTTAGGACTCTGTAAAATATTTTTTATTTCAGACAATGTATTCTTTATTTCTTGTTGTTCCCTTATCATTTCTTGTTGACTCCTTATTAATTCTAGTTGATTTCTTTTCATGTCCTCATAGGTCTTATCCATCTTTTCTAGGAAATTCTTGAAAAACCTTATAAGCGTAGATTTGAACTCTATATCCAGTAGCTTTTTGTCCTCCATTTCTTTCGTTTGTGATCTATTTGGTTTAGGCATTTTCGCAGGCAGCTTTCCTGATGGGGCGAGGTTTCAGGGTGGAGCCTACAGCTTTGGCTTCCGTCAGCCCCGCCCTATGCGACTCCTGAGACTCAGGGTCCTTCAGTGCTCGCTGCAAGCGCCTCTGAGAGAAAGGCGCCCTCGATTTTCGCCTGCTGCCAAACAGTCAATGCTCTCCCCCAATGAGCCCGGTATTGGGGTTCAGTTCAGTTGGAAGTGGAGTTGGAGGTGGCGTTCAGAGCAGACTGGAACCCCTGTCTCCTTCCCGCCAGGCAATCCCGCGGCACAGCCGGCCGTCCCTTCTCTGCACGCACTGGGCGCCACCGCCGGGACCTCCTTTCGCAGCTTCCCCGGGTTCCGCCTCGCAGCCCAGCTCCCTCTGGCTGAGCCTGAGTCCCCGGGGTCTGGCCTAGGCCTGGGGTTCAGAGCAGTTGGGGGCCCAGCACAGTCGGAGTTTTATCTCCTTCCCGCCAGGGAACGCCCGCCAGGCACTCTGCCTCCCTCCTCTCCAGCTCCGTCCTCTCCGCGCGCCGCGTGTCTCCGTACCTTGGGCTTTTACAGCTCCTCCGCGCTTCCTTCTGGATTTCTCCTTGCTTCTCGTTGTAGAATTTCCAGTCAGTCAACTTTCCTGTAGTTCTGGGTGATGTCCATTTTATATTTTAGTTGTATTTTATTGAAATTGTTGTGTGAGGCTGCAGCTAGGTATTCACCTGGGCGCAGCCATCTTGGAGGACCCAGTTGAGTTTCTATTTTTTTATTTTTATTTTTTAAAATATATTTTATTGATTTTCCCCCCTGTTTCCCATATATGCCCTCCCTCCCCAGAGTTTTATGTCCATTGGTTGTACTTATATGCATGTATACAAGTCCTTCGGTTGATCTATTATCTCCCCCAAATCTCCCTACCCTCCCTGCTGTAATTTGAGTCTGCTTGTTGCTTTACTGTCTCTATATCTATCTTTTGGTTCATCAGTTTATAATATTCTTTATTATCCATAAATGAGTGGGGTCATGTGGTATTTCTCTTTCATTGATTGGCTTATTTCACTCAGCATGATGTTCTCCAATTCCATCCAGGTTGCTGCAAATGATGAGAATTCCTTCTTTTTTATGGCAGCATAGTATTCCAGTGTGCGGATGTACCATAGTTTTTTGATCCAATCATCTGCTGACGGGCACCTAGGCTGTTTCCAAATTCTGGCTATTGTATTATAGATTGTGGCTTGCAAAGTTTCTGTTGAGAAATCAGCCGACAGTTGTATGGGCACTCCCTTGTATATAACTAACTGCTTTTCTCTTGCTGCTTTTAGATTCTCTCTTTGTCCTTAACCTTTGGCATTTTAATTATCATGTGACTTGGTGTGGGCCTCTTTGGATTCCTCTTATTTGGGACTCTGTGCTTCCTGGACTTGTAAGTCTATTTCTTTCACCAGGTAGGGGAGGTTTACTATCATTATTTCTTCAAGTAGGTTCTCAATATCTTGCTCTCTCTATTTTCCTTCTGGTACCCCCATGATGCTAATGTTGGTATGCTTGAAGTTGTCCCAGAGGCTCCTTACACTATCTTCATATTTTGGTTATTTTTTTTTCTTTTTGCTCTTTCGGATTGGGTGATTTTTGCTTCCACACATTCCAAATTGTTGATTTGATTCTCAGAATCATCTATTCTACTGTTGAATCCCTATAAATTATTCTTTATTTCAGTTACAGTATGCTTAATTTATAACTGGATATATATATATATATATATATATATATATATATATATATATATATATATCTTTGACATTCTCATAGGATCCTTGAAAGTCTTACTAAGTCCCTTGAAGATCTCTTAGAATCCCTTGAAGTTCTCCTGAAGATCCTTAAGTAATCTTATAAACATTGTTTCGAACTCTGTATCCAGTAGTTTGCTTGCTTCCATTTCTTGCATTTGTGACATGTCTCTTTGTCTCTGCATTTTGGCTGCTTCTCTGTGTTTGTTTCTATGTATTACGTACAGCTTCTAGTCTCCTGGAACTGGTGGAGTGGCCATGAGTTGTAGGTGTCCTGTAGAGCCCAGTGGTTCAGCCTCCCCAGTCACCTCAACTGGGCACTCTAGATCTTGTCGTAGTTGAACCTTGATTGCTGTTGGCATCACTGGGAGGAATTGACCTCCAGGCCAATTGGCTGTGAGGACCAGCTGAGACTACAGTAGGAGAGCTTCTGGGCAGGAGACACTCCTATGGAGCAGGACCTCCTTCAGTGGGACTTTGGTCCTGGAGTCTGCCCCTTGAGTGTTTCACTTGTGGATTTGTAGAGTTGTAATCTGGTATGGTTTTAAACTGTCCACTGGTTGCTGAAACTGGTTTGGCTCAGTGGATAGAGCTTTGGTCTGCAGACTGAAAGGTCCTGGGTTCGATTCCGGTCAAGGGCATGTACATTGGTTACAGGCACATCCCCAGTAGGGGCGTGCAGGAGGCAGCTGGTCGATGTTTCTCTCTCATTGATGTTTCTAGCTCTCTATCCTTCTCCCTTCCTCTCTATAAAAAAAATCAATAAAATATATTTTTTAAAAATAAACTGTCTACTGGGTGCACTGTGTTTGGGGCCTCCTGGGAGCTTCAAACTCAGCCACTGCTTGGGGCCACCTGATGAGAGCTACACAGAGAGCTGAAGAAGGCTGCTGTTTGTATTGGGCTTGGAAGTGCTCAAGCGAGGCACAGCTGTGAAGTAAGGCAGGCTAGTGCCAGGTCTTGGGCTTTTTAAAAAAATTTTTTAATTGGTTTTTTACAGAGAGGAAGAGAGCGAGATAGAGAGTTAGAAACATCAATGAGAGAGAATCATTAATCAGCTGACTCCTGCACACCCCCTACCGAGGATGTGCTCACAACCAAGGTACATGTCCTTGACCTGAATCGAACCTGGGACTTTCCAGTCCACAGGCCAACGCTCTATCCACTGAGCCAAACCGGTTTTGGCTTGGGCTTCTTAATGATAGATTTGGGACATCCTGACTCCAGATGCTGCTTGTTTAAGAGATTTTATTGAAATCTGAAGCCTGAGCCAGGACAGGCCATTCATACGAAAAAACTGCTGACAACAGGATGGATGGGGCTGCAAATTGGATGGGGTGGGGTCTCAGGGAATCACCAGCGCAGAGTGGATGGTGTGGGCCACACTGATGGGAACTCAGATATGGCTGCCAATCAGCTCTGGGATGGGGAAGGTCTCAGTACAGGAACGATGACCCCTGTTAGCACCCCTGTCTGGGAGAAAGCCTCGCCCAATTCCTGCCCCGTTACCAGACAGTCCAGTTCCTTCCCATATGTCCCTGGATTCCCCCAAAGCCACTGCCCAGTGCTGGAGCTCAGAGGAAGAATGACCATGTAAGTTCACGCTCCGGCTTTTAAGAGGAGCAACTGGGTCTCCAGCAGCCGCCCTGTCACTCAGCCACACTCCCCGCTGGTTTTTAAGCCCAGAGTTATGGGGACTTCTCTTTCCAGCTCTGGAACCCGGGGCTGGGGGGTTGTTGTGGGGTTGGGACAGGTCTTGGAGATATCCCCCCTGATTAAAAAATCGCACAGATGGGTGTCAGACCAGCCTATTCCGCCTCTCCATCCCTCCTACCAGCCTCGATGTGCTTTTTCTTTGCTTCTCTAGTTGTAGGACTTCCATTCAGCCAGCTTTCAGGTGGTTCTGGATGATGGTGGTTCTGTATTTTAATTGTAATTTTGATGTGGTTGTGGGAGGCAGCAAGTACCTGTGTTTACCTATGCTGCCATCTTGGTTTGCCTTTTTCACATTTTTATTTCTCCTTAAAGCTCCAGGAATTTGGCCCAGGGATCTTGAGAAACTGCTATACTTTCAAAGTGGGAACAAGATGCTGATCCCAAAGGGTGGTATGGATCCCCAAGTAATTTGAGCAGCTAAAATAAAAATATTAACGACGATGCCAGTACTACTAGGTACGGGGTACGTGCCCAGCACCTAGCTGTGTCTTTGTAGGAATTCTCTCGTTCACCCCACAATGTCTTAGAGGTGGCCCTGCGATCAGGTAGGAAGAGAAGTAGCAGAAAGGCCACCAGACTGAGCTGAGCTCAACCTGCAGCCTGGACGTGATAGGCCAGCTCCCCCTCCCCCAGCCGACCACGAGCTGCCACTCAACCTCAGGCCACTGCTGGCCACCTTCTCCAGGCCTCCATGGCTGGTCCTTGCCTCTCGGCCTTCGTTACCTCCAGGGCACGTCTTTGGCCAGGCTGGTCTGTGCCTGCACACCAGCTCTGTGCCCACGCAGCTGTGGCGGCCGTGGAGGAGCTGGAGGAGTCTGAGTGGAAGGAAGGTGTCTCTTCCTGCTTTCGATCACATCAGCCCCTCGGCCCAGGGCACACAGCACCCAGCGTCCTCTGGCCCCACTCTGGCCGCACTGTGCCCCTCTGAGCGCGTAGCGAGTGCAGGGCAGCGCCCCCTCCACTGGCCCGCCCTTTCACACCTCAGGCTCCTCAGTGCCCCCAGCCCGGTGCAAGCTGCTTTCTGAGCGCCAGAGGCCCATGTGCTCACTCCAGCCGGCCCTGGTGCTGCCATGGTGTGGAGCCCCTATGAGGAGAACCCCTCTTCCTGCTGTGCCCAGTGTCAGCTTCAGCTCTCTTCTGTGCTTCTAAACTCTTCCTCTTTGGGGCTCCATGGTGTCAGGACCTCCCTTAATTCTAGTTTGACCTGGGCCCAGCATGCCCATCCCCCGCTCTCAAGGGCGGCCACCGCCGCTGAGGCCTGGACCGCGGTGATGTCCTCTTCTTGGCCCTGACAGTCACGTCACCACCCGCCTTGTCTGCTGCCTTTGAGCAATTCCCTGGGCAGACAAGCACCAGCTTCCTGGAAAGCAGGTCAGGGTGGGAGCAAAGTCCAAACAGTGTTCCTGCCCTTGGCATCAGCGTCTCCTTTTGGAGATTTATACAAGAAAGGCACCTGTGGTGCCTACAGATGTTCACTGGGAGGTTGTTTGTAATAAGTATGAATGGAATAAACATTCAATAATTAGAATATGGCCCAGAGAATTATGCTATCCTATAATAAAACCCTAACATGCAAATCAACTGAACAGCGGAATGACTGGTCACTATGGTGCGTACTGACCACCAGGGGGCAGACGCTCGACACAAGAGCTGCCCCTGATGGTCAGTGCGCTCCCACAGGGGGAGCGCCAGTCAGCCAGAGGCTGGGCTCACGGCTGGCGAGCGCAGTGGCGGCAGCGGGAGCCTCTCCCACCTCCACAGTAGCACTAAGGACCCCTCGAGGGATATCCACCAAGGGGTCCCGGACTGCTAGAGGGCTCAGGCCGGGCTGAGTACACGAATGTCATGCACAGGCTTCTAGTTCCTACATAATCGCGTGTGGTGAAGCCCTTCAGATGCTGCGTGTGGAGTTTTACAGTGAGAGACAGTGCAAAGTGCACGGGAGAAGGAGCAGAAAGAGATACACCAAAATGTCAGCGTGGGTGCTCCTACTGTTGTGCATTTTTCTGCACTTGGGGCAGGACGCAGCCACTCCTACCTGCTGGCCCATGTCCTTGGGATAATAGAGGTCAGTGGAGAGCAGGGTGTGTCTGGAGGCACAGTCTGATCACATCTTGGCGCTGCCCACTGGCTGTGACCTTCGACCGGTTACTTTTCCTTTCTCCGAACTTCCGTTTCTGATCAGTCACCACATAGCAGTGGAATCCACCGCCCAAGGGCTCAAGAGGATCTGAAATTCCCAGGATCCAGCGGCACAGCAGGCCTGAGCGCTGCCTCCTGGGCTCCGGCCAGCTCCGGCCTCAGGGTCTGCCGCCATGAGAGAAGGATGGCCCTGACTCAGGAGAGCTGGCCAACCCTCGCTTCCCGGGCCGGAGCTTTGGAGGTCATGGCTGTGTGTGTGGCACCAGAGCTGCCGGGAGGGGTGCGGGCTTGTGTGGAGAGCAGACGGAAGGCGTGTGAGGAGTTGGGTGGCCACAAATCTTGGCAGCCAACCAGTGGATGTGGTGGGGTCCCGGGAGCAGAGCCCCACCACAGCCCAGGCAGGTTCTGACCAGTAGGGCCTCTCCCCGCCCGTTTCCTCGTTGTACTCCGTGGGTTCTGGAGCTCCGATGCAGCAGCCTCTCCCAGCCACTGCCATCGGAGGGCTTTGTCCGCCGGCCTGCAGCTCTCCTGCCTGTGGGAGGCCTCGCTGCTCAGTGCAATTGCGTGCCTGCCCTGGCAGCACCTGCTGGCTCAGCCTGAAGAGGTGTGTGCCCGTGTGACATGCACAGCGCCAAACTGCCAGGCCTCGGGCGCGCTGGCCCAGCGGGCACATCGCAGGCCGGCCCCGGGAGGGAGTGGAGGTGTTACTGCTCAGGGGAGCCACGGAGACCAGGGAAGCAGGGCCGCGCACTCACGGAGCCGCCTGAAAGGGACCGCACACGGGGCCGCCCTGAGCCACGGGGGCGACGCGGGCGCGGGCCCGTAAGCGTCTGGCCACCGCGCTTTTCCTCACGCAGCCAGTGCACGTGTCTCTGTGCTTCACCAGTTAGGGACAGCTTGGTCACACTGTCAGTCCATTGCCACCCGCTCTGAGCGCAGCCCCGTGGCTCCTGCCTCGAGAGTCTCCTGTGTGTTTGTTCCACGAGGCCCGCAGACTCCTGGGGGACAACTCAGTCTGCAGCTGGGACCATTGCAAACTGCCACCCACTCCCACAAAGGCAGAAAGATGCAAAGGCTGCGATCCACAGAGACTGTGGGAAGAGCACTGCTTCCCATCTGAGAGAAGACTGGGCCCGGAGGCAGTGAGCGCCCAGGCAGTGTACTCACGGGACTGGAATTTCCTCGCTCGATGGGGTCACAAGTAACCTTGAGCGAGCAGGTGAATTCACAGATACGGAATCCACAGTACTGGGCACCACTGCACACAAACTAGATAAGAGGTGGACTTAGTTCTGTAGACTGCCCATCACAAGTACCATAAAGTCGGAAGACAAAGGACAGTTTTCTTAATCCATTAATTGCTCCCACAAATCAGTAAGTAAAGGCCAACAACATAATAGAAACACAGACAAGTCATGGAAGGAGGGAACTAAGGAAAAAACACAACTGCTTCGTAAATACAAGAAGAGCTCAACTTTGCTCCTAATAAGCACATTTCCATCAAACCTCCTGATACCACATTCCACCCTCAGGTTCGCAGACGAGGGAGTCTGAGGGCGCGGCGGGCGCCCCGGGCGGCCTGTGCGTGGGCCCAGCACGACGCCCACGCCCTCCGCCCACCGCCAGGCAGGGCTGCGGCTTCCTTCGCTAGGAATAAATGGCGAATGGTTTTGGGAGGTCTTAGAGTTTGCAAACGGGAACACAGCTGGGCAAAACAATGCAGCAGTGTCTCCACGAAGAAAGGAAGGTAAAAGTTCTCACAGTAAAAGAGAATGATCAGTTCGACACCCTTCGCCCAGGATCAGCCGGGGATGCTTATCGGTCAGGCGCCGGGAGGCCGTGGGTGGACACCGATGGATGCTCAGAATAATGATGTCGAGTGGAGGCACAGGTGCGTCCTGCAGGGAGTCAGGTGGCTGCACCCGGGAGCCTGCGGGGGAGTCCGAGGTGCCGCCGGAACTGGCCAGGACGGCGTTTAGAGTTGGCGTGCCACGGAGTCAGACCGGAGCAGTTCTCCTGCCTCGGCCTTCGCAGTGTGAGCAACCGCCGGCGTGGGGGTCCAGCACGTCCCTCTTCACTCCTCCTGACCCTCAGGAGCGCACTGAGCCCCTCACACCCCGAGAGCAGGGCCTGGGGACGGACCCTCCCCTATGCCTGGCTCCTCTGGGCTCCTCGCCATGCGTGTGAAGGTTGCCTTATCTCCACTCCTCCCTCCCTCCGGTGTCTGGGAGTGAGGCCCTTCGCGGGGGGTGGGAGGGAGGCCTGTTCACAGAACACACGTGCCAACCTCAGGCACCCAGAGGGGGTGCTGTGTCTTGGCCTATGGGCCGAGGTGCCTCAGAGGGGCCAGGCACAGATTTGAGGTTTCTCAGTTCATTCCCATTGAGGCCACTGCCCACCCTGCAGGGCAGAGACCCCTCGACACAGGACCAGCAGCTTGGGGCCCTGTGCCATGCAGGCAGCCTCCCTTGCCATCGTGGACTGACTGTCACTCCCAGGCCTGGCTGCTCCAGGCCTAGCACCCGCGTCCTGACCCCGGGCCCAAGGCCACTGACGCAGCAGGCGCCGCAGCTGACTTTTGCCGCAGAGAAGCCGCCAGGCCACCGGCACGTGGCAGGTCCCGGAGGGGCAGGGGCAGCCCAGGCAGAGCCCATGGCCCCACAGGTGCCCCACGGCTCCAGGTGGCTCAGCACCCTCCCACAGCCCACGTGGGCTGAAATGGGTGTGGCACAGGCTTCTTTGTTTTTCTCAGCTAGATTATGAAGAATTTGAACTCACAAGAACAGGTGTGAGCTATGCTGCCATTGCTTTTCATTCGTTCTGCACTCGCTCTGGTCCAGCTGTGTCCTCCCGGTGCCCCCGGGGTCCCTGCGGCCGCTGGTGGGAAGGGACAGAGGTGGCTCCCCTTCCTGCTCATGGACTCGGCGTAGACATGGGAACACCTTGGATTTGACCCCCTCTAACGGTGCCATCACTCAGGACACTTTTCTGGTGACAAACTCCAGCTCAAACTGGCCCAAACCAGAAGGGACTCATTGACTCGCTTGGTGGAGAGTCTGGCGGGCAGCAGCACGTCAAACGCGCCGGACCCAGGCCCTCGGAGCGGTGCGTGCCAGGCCCTCCCTTCCCTCCCTGCCCTCCCTGCTCCTCCCTCCGTGGCTCCTGTTGTGCTGCTTGCTTCTTCCCAGCCTCTGCGCTCCCTCCGACAGCAGCCCCAGCGCCCTGACACTGCGATCAGCCTGGAGCACTGCCTCCCGGACTGAGGGCTGGGCAGGAGGGCTCTCCAAGCCAAAGGAAGCATTCCTGGCCTTGACTTGGGCGTGCAGTCCAGACCCATTGACCGGGGGTACCAGCTGGGGGCCTCGCAGGCACACCTCGCCCCATGGCCTCTGAGGGCGTGCCCTCAGGGAGCTGTGCGAGTGTCGTGGGCGTGTCCCGGATGTCCTGGCACAGAGGAGGTGCCTGCCACGGGAGCAGGTGGCACTCTCCTGGGCTGTCGCCGCAGCTTCCATTCGTCAGGTTCTACATGAGCTGCACATCCGGGGATGAAGTCTCAGCAGCGACTATTCGATGAACGTATCAGAGTTGCCCTCTTGCAAGTTGGCACCGATGACCAGAGTGCCCTGTGCTTTAAGCCAAGGCCTACAATGTGGCTGCCTCACAGGGCACCAGCAGGGGCTGCAGGCAGCCGAGGCTGGAGGCACTGTCCACACGGGCCTGCAGGAGAGGCCAGGCCGGAGCAGAGCCTGGCCATTCACAAGATAAGGAACGGGCGGCAGCTCATGTGCTGCCCGGGGTGTGCGTGCTCGGCCCCGGATCCTGAAGATGAGGGGCGCGGCGAGGTGGCAGGGGCCTGTGGCCTGTGGTGGAGGCCAGCGCAGACAGGCCTTTTAACTGACGGAGAATCCAGTCCTGGAGTGGGAAGGGGCTGGCCGCGGGCGCCGCTCCGGGCTGCGGGCGCCCAGGAGGCCTGTCCAGCGGAGGGAGCGTTCTGTGAACGTCATCCTGGGGAGAGGGGACATTGTCGGGGGCTAGCAATCTGAATCCGTGCCATTAACCCAGCCGTCCTCCACCTTCCTGACGCCACAGCCCTTTAACACAGCTCCTCGTGTGGTGGTGACCCAGCCATAACATTATTTTCGTTGCTGCTTCATAACTGTAATTTTTCTACTGTTAGTGAATCGTAACGTCGCGACCCACAGGTTGAGAACCGCCAGCGGCGTCGCCTAAGACGGTTGGAAAACACAGACATTTACATGACGATCCATAACAGCAGCAAGTTATTATACAGTTAGGAAGTAGCAACGAAAATAATGCTGTGGCTGGGTCACACCACAGGAGGCGCTGTATTGAGGGGCCGCGGCGGGAGGAGGGTGGAGGGCCGCTGCCCACAGCCTCTCCTCGCGGTGGTCAGCATCTCCAGGAGCCATCAGCCGCCTGTCTTGCCGCGAGGCCTGGAGCCGCAGGGGCAGCACGCCGGAGGGTCATGCTTGCTTCTCCCTTCGACCCCATTTTGGAATCCCCCTGAGAAAAGCAAACACTCGGCCTCGTGTCTCCCTCAGAGCTACGACAAATGCAGAAGCTGGAATGATCGAATCCTGCGGGAGGTCCTGGCAGCCCCTCGCTTCCCTGGCCGGGCCGCCCTGAGGCCTGTCACTACGCAGGGTAACTGACTGAGGTCTCTCTCCCATCGTTTTCTTTAAAAAAGGGGGCGGGGAGGGGAAGTCACTGGAAAAAACATTCTCCAGGGAGGATTGAAAAGAGAATGGCCGCCGAAACCGGTTTGGCTCAGTGGATAGAGCGTCGGCCTGCAGACTGAAAGGTCCCGGGTTCGATTCCGGTCAGGGGCATGTACCTTGGTTGTGGGCACATCCCTGGTAAGGGATGTTCAAGAGGCAGCTGATCAATGATTCTCTCTCATCAATGTTTCTAACTCTCTATCCCTCTCTCTTCCTCTCTGTAAAAAATCAATAAAATATATTAAGAGAGAGAGAGAGAGAGACCTCAGAAACAAGTGCTGCCCGCACACACTGGGGTCAGCAGTGCTCGCTCCGTCTGGGGGTACCCCTCTCTCCGGGGCTTCTCTGGGGCGTCCGTTCACACCCAGCTGTGGGGCAGGTTTGTGCATTTGTAATTGTGGCAGATTTTGCCAACTGGTCCTCAGGAGAGCTTGTACCAATGTCCCCCGAGCCAGGCACCTCGCCCGGAGCTGCAGCACGGCCAACGTCTCACAGAAGTGGTTGCTGAATATCCTGGGCCACAGAATGGAGGGAGGAGGGAAGTGCACCGGGCCAGCACCATGTGGGAATCCCCGGCACCTGCCTCGGCTAGACAGGGGAGGTGGAGGCCACGAGAAGAGGCCTCCGCCCGATTCCCAATGCCCGGGAGGGGCAAACAGCGAGCCCACAGTCTCCGCCATGAGGAGCGGGGGGGGGGGGGGGGGGGCCGCACCTTACAGGGAAATAGGCTGCACAACCGGACACCCTCCAAACGGACTAAGAGCCTTGGTTTTTCCACGCTCCTGTCTCTGAGTCCGTTATGTGAATGCACAGGCGGGCATTCCTCACACCAGCCAGGTTAATTTCCCCGCCTCTCACTGGGAGGGAGCCGGCCTTCCAGCTGCCCAGGTCCCAGTCCCCAGCCTCCCAGCCTCCCTGCCCCCCAGCCTCCTTGACCCCAGACTCTCAGCCCCCCAGCCTCCCTGCCCCCCAGCCTCCCAGTCCCCAACCTCCCAGCCTCCCAGCCGCCCAGTCCCCAGCCTCCCAGCCTCCCTGCCCCCCATTCTTTCTGCCTCCCAGCCTTTCAGCCCCCCAGCCCCCCAGCCTCCCTGCCCGCCAGCCTCCCTGCCCCCCAGCCTCCCAGCCTCACAGCCTCACAGCCTCACAGCCTCACAGCCTCCCTGCCCCCCAGACCCCAGCCTCCCAGTTCCAGCCCCCCCAGCCTCCCAGCCTCCCAGCCTCCCAGCCTCCCAGCCTCCCAGCCTCCCTGCCCCCCAGCCTCCCTGCCCCCCCAACCCCTAGCCTCCCTGCCCCCTAGCCTCCCAGCCTCCCTGCCCCCTAGCCTCCCAGCCTCCCTGCCCCCCCAGCCTCCCAGCCCCCAGCCTCCCAGCCTCCCAGCCCCCAGCCTCCCAGCCTCCCAGCCCCCCAGCCCCCTAGCCTCCCAGCCTTCCAGCCTCCAGCCCGCCCTGCCGGGATGGCCTCCAGTCCAGGACCACGTGACCAGCACTGCCCCGTTGTGTGGGTGCCGCCTCGGGGGGCACAGGAACAAGCTGTGAGCTCACTCCCTGGGCTGAGGGAAGATCCAGACCGAGGGTCTGTGTTGGTCTCAGCCGCCACCGGTTCCCTGGAGGCAGGGAAGCCACCACCAGCCATGGCCCCGCCCCCGCTGCTGTTACCCTGGAGTCCCCACCTTCATCGCCCCCTGCCCCCCTCAGCTCTCAGCCAGGGAGCCCAGCCTCGGCTTCCAACCCCGCTCCCCCCGCAGGGCCCCAACAGTGGGAGCTGAATGGGCAGGGCCAGAGCCCACCTCTTTCAGGGACCCCCAAGCCAAGCCTTAGTCTCAAGACCATGGGGGGAAGAGGGAGGGGCGCACTTGTTACTTAATTGAATAAATTAATCTTCTCTGTTTGCAACTTCAGAGTGGTTTTCAGTGAGCCCACCCAGGGCCTGAGCACTGATTGCTGGAGCACAAAGCCTCCCAGATACTCAGGCTAGTCCTGGGCCCTCCTGGGCTCCTCCTGTGTCACCGTGTCAGGGCCCTGGACTGGCAGAACAGGGAAACTGAGGCAGAGAGCGGAACACACTGACAGCGACTTACAGCAGACACACTAGGTCGCCTCCGTACAGGTAACATCTAGCTTCAGCTGAATTTCAGCTCCAGGCCCAGAAAAGCAGCAACACCAGCGGGGCGACGCCAGGACCAGCTACGATGACTGACAGCCCCCAAGTTCCCTCCCTCCACTTCCCCCACAGGCCTGCACCCCCTCACCCTAACAGACCCCACGTCCCAGGCTCACCCTGACCCCCTTCCCAAGGCCCCCTCTCCTCTGCTTTCCAGGGACCTAAGCAGCCCCGCCTGGCTCTCCTGTTGCTGCTTCTGTGCTAAGCCCTCTTGTCTCACTGTCCCAGCTTCAATAAATGTCCCTCAGTCACTTGGGTCCTGCTGTGAAACCTTTCCCACACCCTGCCGGCCGCCAAGCACACCTGCCTGGGCCGGGACCCCGTCCAGTAACAATCCTTCAGAAATGAAGATGAAATAAGACATTTTACACACACACACACACAGTAACAATCCTTCAGAAATGAAGATGAAATAAGACATTTCACAAACACACACAGTAACAATCCTTCAGAAATGAAGGTGAAATAAGACATTTTACACACACACATACACACAGACACACAGTAACAATCCTTCAGAAATGAAGATGAAATAAGACATTGCACACACACACACACACTCACACTCACACGCACGCGTGCGCGCACACACACACACACACCCCAGCCGGCCGGGACCCCATCCAGGACCAGGACCAGGACCAGGACCACACAGCAGGTCAGAGAGCAGTGAGCGCCCGCCTCCGCCTGCAGGCACCCAGACCAGACATAGACACTCTGTTTGCAGCATGCAATTTTTCATCACCCCCGCCCCCCGAGAATCACAGGAAGACGTTAACAAGAACATGAATTCAAGAGAAAGCGAACATGTCTGGAAATGGGCGGACTGAGCAGTGGGGAGGCACGCGCTCACACTGAGGACAAAGCCCCTGTGAGTCCGTGAGCGCTCCGGGGGCGGCCCGCCCTCCAGCACGGCGGCCAGAGCCGCGTCCTGTGCTCCATTTAGAACGTGTGGCTCCCGGGGCACCAGCCCAGCAGAGGAAGACAGAGGGTTAAGGAGCCTCCGGCCATGACGGCCAGCTCCGCGGGCAGCCGCAGGCCGCTGTGCTCTGGGCCCGCGGAGGACAGGCCTGCTGTCAGGGCAGCTGCAGTGGCAGGGTCCTGATGGGCTGGCCGTGCACAATCCTGCCGGAGCCTCTTGCTCCCTGTGGTCAGCACAGCTCTCAGGAGCCCCGCCCGAGGCGCGGGCTGAGGAGCCGATCCCGGCGCGGGCGCTGGGGAGGTGGGCGGGAGGGCTGCACGTTGCTGGCCACCACGAGGTCTTGGCGGTGACACAGGAGCCACAGCTCAATGTGGCGGCTCCAGGCCTGCGACCGCTGTACTCGGAGCTACAGACAAAGGAGGGAAGCCACAGGCCCACGGGACGCAGAGGGAGAGCCGGGCAGGGCAGGGCTCCACCCGCACCTGCTCAGCGCGCCCCGCTCCGGCGTGTGTCTGGAAATCAAAGGCCAGGTTTTCAAGGGTGCAGTCCCCAAAACTGACTCTCTCCTAGAGATTCCCATCCCTGTCTCTTTATCTGATAACTTATCGCAGCATGGTCCCATGCACCAAAGCCTGCAGGTTCAGTACTGGGCAGGGTGTGTATGGGAGCAACCGATGGATATTTCTCTTTTTAAAACAAACACATCATCAGATGAGGATTGAAAAGAAACGTTTTAAAATAAAGTTTGGGAGAGTTGGTGGAAAGCCCTTATCAAGCAGTCACAACCCACTTCCCATCCTCCCGACCCTGACAGCCGCGTGTCCGTGTCCCCCTCTGTCTCCGGATGTGTTACTCAAGACATTGCATATGAACAGGATGGTCCCGAGGTGGCCGAGTGTCTGCTTCCTCGTTCCTCTGGGTGCGAGCTCCACTCCTGTGATGGCTGCGGACCAGCCGATGATAGACATTTGAACGCTTCTGCTCTGGCTGCAGTGAACTCCCTGTGCACGTGTGTGTGCGTGTGGGGCTGGGCCCGGTCACTGCTGGCCACCACAGCCTGTCCTCCACCCCTCTCCATGCGCCTGCCAGCATGAACTCTCGGCGTCCGAGGTCCTGACCGTGCTAATGGGTGGGAGGCAAGGTGATCGATCTCATGGTTATTGGCCGTTTGTGCAACTTGAGAGAAATACCTATTCAAGCCCTTTGCCCATTTTTTAATCCAGTTGTTTGTACATTTGCTGTTGAGTTTCAGGGGTTCTCTGTATATTCTAGACACTAGCCCCTGATCAGACTCACGATTTGCAAATATTTTCTCCCATTCTGTGGTGGTCTTTGCGCCCCCTGGGTGGTGTCTTTGATGCACAAAGTGTTTAGTTTTAAGGAAGTCTGCTTTTCCCTTGGCTGTCTGTGCCCAACATAATCCTCAACTAAATTCTCCACTCCTCTGGCCAAGTCCAGGGCCCCCTCAGGCTCGCTCCCCTGAGGGCAGGCCTTTCCCCAGCCCGGGTGTGCTGCGCCCCCTGCTGGCCGGCGCTTGGCACAGCGCGGGAGCGTCATCCCGTGAGATTAATTGGGCTCCTGGAGCTTGGAATGCTAAGCTGTGCTCGGGAGAAGGGAGAAGAGGATGTTGTCCGCGCCCCGGTCCCGTGGCTGCTCTCACGGTGTCCCCAGCACTGTGAGGTCCCCATCCTGCTCCAGAAGAGGACCCTGGGGCCTCAGAAAGCGCAGTGAGTGTCTGAGGGCCAGAGCTCCTGGGTGGCTGCAGGAACAGGCCACTCATCCATTCATCCCACAAACATTTGTGAGACACGCCCCACCCAGACCGCTGAGCCCCGCGAGCTCACAGTCCCAGTGGGACAGACTTACAGACAGTGCCACAGTGGAGTGAGCCCAGGCCCGGAGCCCAGCCTAGGTGCAGGGTTGGGGGGACGGGAGCATGGGAGAAGGAATACCCCTTACCCAGCTGGCAACTGGCGCTGACCGCTGACCAAAGAAACCCAGGGAGGTCCAAAGCCTCACTGTCCTTGTGCTGCGAGTGAGCCTCGCTCAGAGGACCTCTGTGCCCCAGGCTGGCCAGGGGGCCCTCACCAAGGTGAGAGTGCAGCCTTGTGAGAACACAGCCTCCTCGTCCATGTGTGGAGACCACGTGTCTGTGTCTGCCTGCCACACACCAGCGAGAGGTTCCGGAAGGAAGCGCAGACCCAAAGGCAGTGGTGTCCTGGGTGTGGGGCCACCGTGCCCGCCAGTGGGGGCAGGCATGCAGGAGAGGCCTTCTTAAAACGTTTGAGTCACTTGAATAAGACTGTTAAAAAATTAGGTTAAAAATGAAAAGAATGGCCAAAACCGGTTTGGTTCAGCGGTAGAGCGTGGGTCTGCGGACTGAAGGGTCCCAGGTTCGATTCCGGTCAGGGGCATGTATGTTGGTTGCGGGCACATTCCCGGTAGGGGGTGTGCAGGAGGCGGCTGCTCGATGTTTCTCTCTCATCGACGTTTCTAGCTCTCTCTCTCTCTCCCTTTTTCTCTGTAAAAAATCAATGAAGTATATTTTTTAAAAATGAAAAGAATGAGCAGAGTGTCAGCACTGGCTATGGGAATGGGCACCCCGGTCAAAGTCAGAGCACGCTCAGTGGGTGAGAGGCGGGTGACTGCACTGGTTCCCGTCACCGCCCCCTCAGCTCGGAGGAGCTGTCTGTGGTCCTGAGTGGCACAGCAGCGAGCCCATGAGCATCAGCAGTGCTTCCGGAGGCAGGAGGCCCCAGGATGGGCCCTCAGACTGTAGCTGACTCAGAAACCCCAGGGCGAGCTGAAATACAGATGCCTGGTCTCACCCGCAGACACTACCATGGCCTAGGAACCCGCATTTAAAAATCCCCTTGGATGCTGGGCCAGTCCAAGGACCCACTTTGAAAACTGCTGGCCCAGATGCCCTCTGCTGCCCTCTGGGGGCAGGAGAGGGATGGACAGGTTTCACCACATGCCATTTTGAATTTCATACTATTATGATTAGGCTACTTAACAAAAAACCTATATAATAAAGAGGTAATATGCAAATTGACCCTCACAGATGGCTGCCTATGACTAGGCTGGCAGGGGGGTTAGTGAGGGGCAACCAAACATCTGAACAAACCAGGTCGGCAAGGGGGTTAGTGAGAGGTAATCAAGCAACTGAACAGCAGACTGCGTGGGGCGACCAGGTTGGCAATGGGGTTAGTGAGGGATAATCAGATGACTGAACAGCAGGCTGCTTGGGGTGACCAGGCAGGCAGACAGGTGAGCGATTAGGAGCCAGCGGTCCAGGATTGTGAGAGGGATGTCCAACTGCTGGTTTAGGCCTGATCTCTGGTATTGGGCCTAAACCGGCAGTCAGACATCCCCCAAGAGATCTCAGATTGGAGAGGGTGCAGGCTGGGCTGAGGGGATGAATTTCACACACCAGGCCTCTAGTATGTAAATAAGATTTAAACTTCAGAAATTATTTTCATTATTTATTTTTAGAAAGAGAGGAAGGAAGATGGGGAAAGAGAAACATCAATCGGCTGCCTCCTGCACAATCCCTACCAGAGATGGAGCCCACAACTGGGCATGTGCCCTCAGCAGGAATCAAACCTCAGACCCTTTAATGCATAGGTTGATGCTCAACCATCTGAGCCACACCTGCCAGAGAAAACTTTAGGGCTCATTATAACTTATTAGAATGAGGCATGTGTAGCAGAGATGGCTAGTGCCCTCCACTGCCCATTCCCTTCTTCCTTCGTCATAGAAGCCCTGCACGTGATTGGGGAACATGGGTGCCTGGAACAGAAAGCCCACCTCCCACTTCCCTCATGTCCAGACATGGCCACGTGGATGAGCTCTGCCATAGATGTGAGTGAATGAGTCCAGGAGCTGCTGAGAAGTGTCTTAGAGTGTGGTGCACTCCTTTTTCTCTGCCTTTTCCCACTGGAGTTTCTCTGCCTTTTCCCACTCAAGGTGCTGGAGTTCACAGAGCCGTCTGAGAGCACGAGGCGGAGCTGTGGAGAATGGCAGAGCAGGAAGACAGGAGGAGCTGGGCTCTGGCCTCAGGATGCCACCACAGCCCTCCTGCTTGGCTCAGGCATCCTCGACGTGTAAGAAGGAAACATCCTCTTGTTTAAGCTATTGGTGCTTTGAAGTTTGTCACTCACAGGCATACTTGTCATAAGTGACTCATGGACTGGAACAGCTAATATTGATAAATGACCATATCACCCAAGTAAACTTACAAATTCAGTGCAATTCATATCAAAATACCAATGATATTCTTCTCAGAATTAAGACAAATAATAGTAAAACTTATATGGAATTACAAAAGATCACAAATAGACAAAACAATTTTGAGAAAGAACAAAGTGAGAGTTATCATTGTTTCTGCAAACTGTACTGCAAAACTATAATAATCAAAACAGCATGATACTGGCATAAAAGCAGACACCTCATTCAATGGAACAGAATAGAAATCCCAGAAATAAACCCACCCTTACGTGGTCAATTAATCTATGAGAAAGGAAGCAAGGGCATAAATAGGGAAAAGAAAGTCTATTCAACAGCAGTGTTAGGAAAACTGGACAGACATGAGCAAAAAGAATTAAACTGGACTCCTCTCTTTAAACTCAAAGTGAATTAAAGACTTAAATTTAAGAGCTGCAACCTTAAAACCTCCAGAAGAAAACATAGGTGGTAAACTATTTCATATTAGCCTGAGTAATATCTTTTTGGATATGTCCTCTCAAGTAAGGGAAACAAAAGTAAAAATAAAAAAATGAGACTTTATCAAATTAAAAAGCTTCTATACAGTGAATAAACCATCAACAAAACAAAAGACAACCTGCTGAATGGGAGAAGATATTCATTAATGAAACATCCAATAAGGATTAATATCAAAATATATAAGGAAATCATATAGCTCAATAGCAAAAAAATAAACAATCTGATCAAAAATTAGGCAGAAGACATGAATAAACACTTCTCCAAAAAGGACAAACAGATGGTCAAGAGACATGAAAAGATGCTCAACATTACTAATCACCAGAGATGCTTATTAAAACTGCAATGAATTTTCAAAATTAAAGATAAATTTAAAAAACAAACAAAACACGATGAGATACCACCTCACACCTGTCAGAATGGCTACTATAAAAGGTCAATAAACAACAAGTGCTGGCGAGGATGTGGAGAAAAGGGAGCCCTCGTCACTGCTGGTGGGAGTGCAGACTGGTGCAGCCGCTGTGGAGAACAGTATGGAGGTTCCTCACAAATGAAAAATAGAACTACCTTAAGGCCCAGCAATTCCACTCCCGGGTATACACCCAAAGGGACTCAAAACACTCATTTTAAAAGATATATGGCCTGGCTCATGTGGCTCAGTGGTTGGGCGTCAACCTATGAACCAGGAGGTCATAGTTTCATTCCCTGTCAAGACACGTGACCAGATTGCAGGTTCCATCTTCAGTAGGCAGGAGACAGCTGATCAATTATTCTCTCTCATCATTGATATTTCTATTTCTCTCTCCCTCTCCCTTCCTCTCTGAAATCAATAAAAATATATTTGGGGAAAAAAGATATGTACTCCCCTATGTTCACTGAAGGATTATTAAAAACAGCCAAAATATGGAAGCAACCTGGTGTCCATCAATCGACGAGAGAACATGCATGCTACATTCATTCAAGGAGTCTTATCAGCAATAAAAAGAACGAAACCTTGCCGCCTGCAGCAACATGGATGGGCCTAAAGGGCATCATGCTAAGTGAAATAAGTCAGAAAGACAAATGTCATATGATGTCACTTACCTGGGGAATCTAAAAGCAAAACAAACAGGCTCATAGAAACAGGCCAAAGGGATGGTCCCGGAAGGGAGGGGCAGGAGGATGGGGGAGGGGGAGGGGACTATATCAATCATACAGTGGTAAGTTGGCACGGTGACCGTGATCACTAGAATTAGTGGGGTGATCAATGGTAAGGTATCAAAATGCCAAATCACTATACTACACACCTGAAGCTAATATAGTATTCTATGCCAACTACACTTACATTTAAAAAGAAAATTAATTTAACACAAACAGAAATAAAGTACCTGCCCTAGCTCCCAGGCACTTGGCCCTGGCTGAGGTGGGGAGATGAGCAAGGACTGTGAGCGGGGAAGGACTGGCCCCGGAGAACATGAAACCCCGCCCCTGCCTCAGCCTGCCTGTCCTGCCGTGGCCCCACCTGTCAATGCCGGCACCACCTGCCACGTCAAGGTGTCCTGCCCATGCTTTTCCGACCACAGAGTCTGTCGCCGGAGTTAGTGTCCTCCGGTTGATGTTAGAGTGAGTTTTCCTTTCCTGAGCGGCTGCTCTTCGGGCAGCAGGAAGTCCCCCGGGCACCGGAGGAGGATCAGCCAGTGTGGGAGGGTCCCAAGACGTCCAGGGCAGGGATTGGTGCCGTGTCCCCTGAGCCCCGATGGGCACACAGAGCATTGAGGCGACCAGCGTGGGTCTGAGCCCTTGTAAAAGTAGATGAAGGTCAACTGAGAACGAAGGGGTGTGGGGGAGAGCATGTGTGAGCATGTGCATGCATGTGTGAATGGTTGCATGTGCAAGCATGTGCATGTGTGCATGAGTGAGAGTGTGTGAGCATGTACATGTGTATATGAATGAGAGTGTGTGCGTGTATATGTGTATGAGCAAGAGTGTGTGAGTTTGTGCGTGTGTGTGAGAGTGTGTGCAAGCGTGTGTATATGTATTAATAGAGTGTGTGTGTGCATGTGTATATGAGTGAGAGTGTGTGAGTATGTGCATGAGTGTGTGAGTGAGTGTGTGCAAGCATGTGTGTGTGTGCGTGTGAGAGTGTGTGCAGGCAGTGCAGCACAGGTGTGGGTCAGGTAGTCTGTCTTCTAAGCTCCAAGGGCTGGTTCCCAAGCCTTCCCACCTGGCCTTCCTGGCCTCCCCGCCCCGCCCTGCCCCGCCTCAGCACAGAGCACACCCCAGAAGCAGGGCGTTGCCGCCGGGCAGCAGTCCTTGCAGTGTGGCTCCTGCTTGCATCCACAGCAGCGCCCTCCTCTCAGCCCGGTGCCCGCCCCGTGCCATCGGGGGGAGAGGGGGAGGAGTGTGGTCTGTGCATACAAACCACAGTGTGATTCAGACTTAGGAAAGAAGGACATCTGACACAGGCTACAACATGGGGAGCCTTGGGGTCGTGGGAAAACTATAGAGACAGAAGTTGGGACATGGTGCCGGGCTGGGGCAGGGTGAGGAGTCAGTGTGTATCAGGGGCAGAGTTCCGTTGGCTAGAGGGTTGTTGCACATGTGAATATATTATACTTCACGCTGCTGAGCTTTGCACTAAAAATGGCTAAGATGGAAAACTATGTACACAGTGTCATTGCTGGTTGGTTAAGACCTTCTCAGAGGGCCTCTCTGTGCATGCACGGTCTGTGTCCAGTTCGAGGCGGGAGCTGAGCGGGCGTTTGGTGCAGTGAGCTGAGAGGAAGCCCAGGTCCCCGAGCTGAGAGGACTGGCTGGGAGTGCCGAGGCCGCCATGGGGGGTGCCGGTGTCTACCGGCCACCAGGGAAGGCTGGGGGTGCCCGGTGCCAGGCTGGTCCGCAGCCACCAGGGTGCAGACTCCGCAGACCTGGTAGTCAGGCACATGGTGGGAGAGCTCAGGGCATCAGGATGTAGGCACAGGACTACAGCTCAAAACCTGTATCAAGAAGGTACATGGCGCCCAGCCAATGTGGCTCAATGGTTGAGCATTGATCTATGAACCAGAAAGTCAAGGTTTGATTCCTGGTCAGGGCACATGCCCAGGTTGCAGGCTTGGCCTCCAGTTGGGGGTGTGCAGGAAGCAGCCGATCAATGATTCTCGTCATTCTCTCCCTTCCTCTCTGAGATCAATAAATATATATGTATTTCTAAAAAGGAAAGCACCTGGAAGGTAATTACCAGGACAGGGTGAGGGGCAAGGTGGCATGGGAACAGCACTCAGGGCTGTGGCTGGCCCTCGCGCTCTCCGTGGGCGGGGCCTGGGTCAGATGCTGCGGGCTCTGCCTGAGGACAGGACACCCCAGAACACCGGTGCGCGAACTGGAAGAGCTGTGGCTGAAACTCAAATGAGAAAGTTGAACAAAGAGCTGAGAGTAGAGACAGAGATGAAGTGGCCCCCCACCTCTGTCAGCTCCAGGACCAGCAGGGAAGGTGGCAGAGTGAGCAGGTTACAAAGCCGGAGCACACCTGCTGTCCACGGAGGTCCAGGTGCCGAGACAGAGCGGGACCAGGACACGAGGAGAGGGAATCCCTGGGAAATGAGGAAAGCAAAGGGCATGGAGCAGAAAGAGAGAGCAGCTGAGGGCCATGCTGGGAGAGTTTATTGGCAAGCCAAGAGACAGCCGAACACCAGGAGAAACTGGGGGGCCGCTGATCAGGGTGCCCCTGACAGGGAAGCACCCATGGCGGGGTTGGGTCCCTTCCCGGAGCTACCTACGGGCTTGGTGGGGAAATCTCGCCATCTTGGGAGGAAAATTGGATCGTGTCAGAGGCCTGAATATCCACAGCCGCAGCGACCACCAAGCAGCTGTGACCCCCGGAACGCGGATCCCAGGCGGCACGAACACTTGGACTCAAAGGAGCGCCCACCGCACAGCGAAAAGGTCAGATTTCGTGGGGATGGGGTAGAAAAAGCCCGCGTGCGGAAACTGGAGGACAGGGGCGTTGTTTACAAGTAGAAGCCCCTGGCTGTTGGGCAGGTGTCACCCCTGAGTGTACACGGGACTCCTAATAGGGAAGATATCTAAAGAGCAACATGTTTGGATCTGACTCGAGGGATATCGGAGAATTACAGAGGAGTACAGTTGGCTCGGACTTGCCCCCCCCCCCTAGATCAGTGCTGCAGGGGGGCGGGGGGGGGGAGAAAAAAACTAGAGAGGCTTTAGAGCCCTGGAAGTCAACCTAGAAACACTGCCACCCAGAGGCTAAATCACAAATTGACCCTAGTGTAATAAAATCAAAGCAAGATCTGCTTAAAACTCAGGACCTGATTACAACACTGAGGAGCAATGAAACTCAGGGAACAGCAATACTGTCCGGACTGGGAAACAGGCGTGCCAAATAGAATGATAGAGGAAGTGAATGACCTTCATTACTGCAAAAATTTTTTAAAATTTTATTTTTAAAATTTTTTAATTTTTGTGTTTTTTTCATTATTTGCAACATTTACTCAAGAAACTATTTTTTTTCCTTTTTCCTCACTTTATTTTACTTTTTTAATTATTACATTGTATATGTAAACAACATTATTACTACAACTATTTTACCTTTTTATCTTATTTTCTTTTGTTTATTTTTATTATGGTTATTTATTTATTTTTTTACTTCGGGATTAGGGTTCTACAGTCTATATCTTTCCTTCTCCAACGCTTTATTCTATCTCAACCCTACCTTTATGCCATCACTCTCTTCCTAACCTTTTCCCTTTGGAGCCCTGCATATCTTAACCCTTTCCTGCTCTAGATTTTCCCTATTCTTTCTGTTTACCACCTCCTAAAATTTCACCCTACTTGTGTATATCTAATTTCCAACCCCATGCTCCAAGCCCATTCACACCTCCTTTGTCGCTGTCCTAAACACACACACACACACAAACACACACACACACACACACACACAAGTCTTTCTCTCTATCCCTTTGTAGTTGTATGTTGAATGTTAACTATATTGAAGTTTTATGCTTTTTTGTAAGATTGGTTTGCCTATTCTTTTTTGTTTGATTGTATGTTTTTGTTAGCTTGGTTCTAGTCACTTTATTGGAGGTTATTAATATTGCAAACACATTTCTGTTCAGTCCTGTGTGTGTTGTACCTGGTTGTGTTGTATTTTGTGCCTTTAAGTCAAAGCAGGAGAGAGAGAACTACATAACCAGACATTCTGAAAAGAGAGATCATGGGGAGACAAAGAAACAGCCCGCATATGAAAGAAAAGCAGGCATCACCAGAAAAGGAAGTAAACGAGTTAGAGGCAAGCAATCTACCAGAGCAAGAAATCAGAACAATGATCATAAGATGGCTAAAAAGAATGGAAGACAAATTTGACAATATGAGTAAGAACCAAGAAGAAATGAAGACGAACCAAGAAGAAATGAAAAATGACATTGCTACTGTAAAGAACTCAATAGAAAGCATCAAGAGTAGACTGGAAGAAGCAGACGGCCGCATCAGTGAGCTAGAAAACAAGATGGGGAAAAATACCCAATTAGAGCAGCTTCTGGAAAAACTAAATAAAAAGCAGGAAGAGAGCCTAAGGGAACTTTAGGACAATACAAAACAAATCAATATTAGAATCATAGGTGTTCCAGAAGGAAAGGGAACTGAGGAAGACATGGAAAACGTATTTCAAGAAATAATGACAGAAAACTTTCCTGAGATAGAGAAGAAAAAACCCACACAAATCCAAAATGCTCACAGAGTCCCAAGCAAAAGGAACCCCAAAAGACCGACACCAAGGCACATTATAATTAAACTGGCAAACACCAACGACAAAGTAAGAATCTTAAAAGCAGCCAGAGAGAGAAAGAAAGTTACATATAAAGGAACTGATTTCTCCACAGAAACTCATCAGGCAGAGGGAATGGGATGAAATATACAAAGTCATGCAAAGGAAGGGTCTGAATCCAAGAATACTGTACCCAGCAAGGCTATCAATCAAAATTGAAGGTGAAATCAGGAGCTTCACAGACAAAAACAGACTAAGGTAATTTAACACCACCAAACCAGCAATGCAAGAAATGCTAAAGGGTCTACTGTAAAAATAAAGAAATAGGAAGCAAAGAAGGAACACGGGGGTACAGAATAAAAATGACATCAAATGAGTACCTATCAATAATAACTTTAAATGTATTATAAATGGATTAAATGATCCAATTAAAAGACATAGGATAACAGATTGGATAAGAAAACAAGACCCATATATCTGTTGTCTACAAGAAACCCACTTCAGAAAAAAAGACGCACACAGACTGAGGGTGAAGGGATAGAAAAAGGTTTTCCAGGTGAATGGAAATGAAAAAAAAAAAAAAAAAAAAAAAAAAAGCTGGGGTGGCAATACTTATATCTGACAAATTAGATCTCAGAGTGAAGGACATAACAACAGATAATGAAAGAAACTTCATAATACTAAAGGGAGCAATCCAACAAGAAGAAATAACCCTGGTAAATATATATGCACCCAATACGGGAGCACCCAGATACATTAAAAAAAAAAAAACCAAAAACCTGCTGGAGGACATTAAGGAAGAGATTAATGGTAATACAATCATAGTAGGAGATTTTAATACCCTACTGTCACCTTTGGACAAATCACCTAAACAAAAAAAAAAAATCAGCAAAGAAATATCAAACCTAAATGACTCACTAGACCAGATGGAATTAGTCGACATCTTCAGACCATTTTACTCCAAAGCCACAGAATATACATTCTTCTCAAGTGCACATGGGTCATTTTCAAAGATAGATCACGTGTTGAAACATAGGCAAAGACTCTTCAAATTCAAGAAGATAGAAATCATATCAAGCATCTTCTCAGATCATGGTGGCATAAAACTGGAAGTTAACTGCAATAAAAATAATCCAAAGAAATCAAACACATGGAGACTAAACAGCCTGCTATTAAACAAGGATGGGTTACCAGAGAAATCAAAGAAGAAATTAAAAGCATCTTGGCAACAAATGACAATGAAAACACAACAATCCAAAGTCTATGAGACACAGCAAAAGCAGTTTTGAGAGGGAAGTTCATATCCCTACAAGCCTATTGAAAAAAAAAAAAAAAACAAGAAAAAATGGTAACAAATTAGAAAACTATATAACTCGAAGAGTTAGAAAAAGAGCAACAAGAAAAACCCAGTGTAAGCAGAAGGAAGGAAATAACAAAAATCAGAGCAGACATAAATGACATAGAGACCAAAGAAACAATACATAAGATCAACAAAACCAAGAGCTGGTTCTTTGAAAGGATAAACAAGATAGATGAACCTCTAGCCAGGCTAACCAAGAAACAGAGAGAGGACTCAAATAAAGAAAATCAGAAATGAAAGAGGTGAAATAACAACAGACCCCGCTGAAATACAAAGGATTGTTACAAATTACTACGAACAACTCTATTCCAACAAACTGAACAACCTGGAGGAAATGGACATATTCCTAGAAAAATACAAACTGCCAAAACTCAATCAGGAAGAATCTAAAAATCTCAATAGACCAGTGACTTGGGAAGCAATTGAAGCAGTCATCAAAAAGCTTCCAGCAAACAAAAGCCCAGGGCCAGATGGCTTCACAGGAGAGTTTTATCAAACATTCAAGGAAGAACTAAACCTATCCTCCTCAGACTACTCAAAAAAATTCAAAAGGAAGGAACACTTCCAAACTCATTCTGTGAAGCCAGCATCACCCTAATACCAAAACCAGATAAAGACAACTCAATGAAAGAGAATTATAGGCCATTATCCCTCATGAACATAGATGTCAAAATCCTCAACAAAATTCTAGCAAATTGGTTCCAGCAGAACATCAGAAAGATCATACACCATGACCAAGTAGGATTTATTCTGGGAATGCAAGGATGGTACAATATCTGTAAATCAATAAATGTGATACATCACATAAACAAACTGAAAGATAAAAATAATATAGTCATATCAATTGATGCAGAAAAAAGCATTTGATAAAATCCAACACTCTTTCCTGATAAAAGCTCTCAACAAGGTGGGAGTATAAGGATCATACCTCAACATAATAAAAGCCATATATGATAAACCCACAGTCAACATCATACTCAATGGGCAAAAACTAAAATTATTTCCTCTAAGAACAGGAACAAGACAGGGATGCCCACTATCGCCACTCCTGTTTGACATAGTACTGGAAGTACTAGCCAGTGCAATTAGACAAGAAGAGGAAATAAAAGGCATCCAAATTGGAAAAGAAAAAGTAAAGTTATCCTTATTTTCAGATGACATGATATTGTACATAAAAAACCCAAAAGACTCCATTAAAAAACTAATTGATTTAATAAATGAATTTGGCAACATAGCAGGATACAAAATTAACACCAAGAAATCTATGGCATTTCTATACACCAACAGCGAACTTACAGAAACAGAGACTAAAAAATCAATTCCATTTACCACTGCACCAAAAATATTAAGATACCTAGGAATAAACTTAAGGAAGTAAAGGACCTATATGTGGAAAACTACACAACACTGAAGAAAGAGATAGAGGAAGATGTAAATAGATGGAAGAACATACCATGTTCATGGATTGGTAGAATCAACATCATCAAAATGTCCATACTTCCTAAAGCAATCTATAGGTTCAATGCACTCCCCATTAAAATACCAACGGAATATTTCACTGACCTAGAAAGAACTCTCCAAAAGTTCATTTGGAACAATAAAAGACCCAGAATAGCCACAGCAATCCTGAGAAAGAAGAGTAAAGTAAGAGGGATCTCCATACCAGACTCAAGCTGTATTACAGCCACTGTTCTCAAAACAGCCTGGTACTGGCACAAGAACAGACATGTAGATCAATGGAATAGAATCGAGAACCCAGATATCAACCCAAATCACTATGCTCAATTAATATTTGACAAAGGAGGCACGAATATACAATGGAGTCAAGACAGTCTCTTCAATAAATGGTGTTGGTTAAATTGGACAGATACATGCAAAAGAATGAAACTAGATCATCAACTTACACCATACACAAAAATAAACTCAAAACGGATACAGGACTTAAACATAAGATGGGAAACCAAAAAATACTAGAGGCATCCACAGGAAGCAAAATCTCAGACATATGCCAAAAGAACTTCTTCACTGATACTGCCCCTAGGGCAATGGAAGCTAAAGAGAAAATAAACAAATGGGACTACATCAAAATAAAAAACTTTTTTGCAGCAAAAGAAACCATCAACAAAACAACAAGAAAGCCCACTGTATGGGAGAACATATTTGCACATGTTACCACTGATAAAAGTTTAATCTCCAACATCTACAGACAGCTTATACAACTAAATAAAAGGAAGATGAATGATCCAATTAAAAAATGGGCAATGGACCTAAATAGAATATTTTCAAAAGAAGACAGAAGGAAGGCCAAAAGGCACATGAAAACATGCTCAAAGTCACTAATTATCCGAGAGATGCAAATCAAAACAACAATGCGGTAACATCTCACACTTGTCAGAATGTCCAACATCAACAAATGACAAGTTGCCCAAACTGGTTTGGCTCAGTGGTAGAGCATTGGTCTGTGGACTGAAAGGTTCCAGGTTCGATTCTGGTCAAGGGCATGTACAGTAGAGGGTGTGCAAGAGGCAGCTGGTCGATGTTTCTCTCTCATCGACGTTTCTAGCTCTCTATCTCTCTCCCTTCCTCTCTGTAAAAAATCAATAAAATATATATATATTTAAAAATATTTTAAAACATCAACAACAAAAACAAACAAACAAACAAATGACAATTGTTGGCGAGGTTGCAGAGAAAAAGGAACCCTTGTGCACTGTTGGTGGGAATGCAGACTGGTGCCACCACTGTGGAGAACAGTATGGAGTTTCCTCAAAAAATTGAAAATGGAATTCTATTTGACCCAGTAATCCCAGTCCTAGGATTATATCCCAAGAAACTAGAAACACCAATCGGAAAGGATATATGCACCCCTATGTTCATAACAGCACAATCTACAATATCTAGGATTTGGAAACAGCCTAGGTGCCCATCAGCAAATGATTGGATCAAAAAACTATGGTACATCTACACAATGGAATACTATGCTGCCATAAAAAAGGAGGAATTCTCATCATTTGCAGCAACCTGGATGGAATCGGAGAACATCATGCTGAGTGAAATAAGCCAATCAATGAAAGAGAAACACCACATGACCTCACTCATTTATGTATAATAAAGCACATTATAAACTGATGAACCAAAAGTCAGATATAAAGACAGTAAAGCAACAAGCAGACTGTCAATTTACAGTGGAGAGGGTAGGGAGATCTGGGGGAGATAATAGATCAATCGAAGGACTTGTATACATGCATATAAGTACAACCAATGGACACAAAACTCTGGGGAGGGAGGGTATGTATGGGGGGCCAATGATAAGATATGTACACAGATAAAAAAGAAAGCAAAGGGCATGGATGTGCCTGACAGAAAATGCATGGGCGCCATGCCATCCAGCCCCCAGTACGAAGGGAAATGTTAAATAGCACTTACTAGACCTCTGATAGTAGAGAAATACACTCCAAAACTCCTAGGAGAAAACGTGCATACCTTCTCTGTCCCTTGAAGTTATAAATCTTATCATGTTTTTGAAATGGCAACCTCCCAGGAGATAACAGAAATATTGCCCCCGAGTGCCTGCAGCTGGGAGGAGAAACGGAGAGAGCACAACCTGACCAGGCTTTAGAGCACAACCTGGCCAGGCTTCTCTCACATCGATATTTCTCTCTCTCCCCGTCCTCTACCTCTAAAATAAATTTTATAACATATCTATAGATATAAAATGCTAATATGCTAAGTGTCCTCCCAACCGTCCGACCAGTCACTATGACGCACACTGACCACCAGCATGCAGATGCTCAACGCAGGAGCTGCAGTGACACACACACACTGACCATTTACAAAGACATAGCAGTGTTTGACTATATCTACACAGTGAGAAAACCTGAAGTCATTGTTAAGGTCCACCATTTCTTACTTCTTTTCAGTCGGGTCACATTTCTAAGCTTTCTAAATCTCCGTTTTCTGGCTAATGAAAACCTGGCACCCACAAAGCAACACTTGGCTTCCCCCAAGTGGGACACAGGCCCCGCCACCACCCGGGAGGACAGCCCATCAAATCACAGACAATGCTGCCAAGACCTTTTGGTGCAAAATGCAGCCCACAGCCCAGCCCAGAAACGGTTGCTGTGGGCACTGGTCAATGATGTCACATAGCAACGCCCAGCTTCCCCTCCCTAGCGAATAGCCTCCTTGGAGTTTCTTCAGTCCAGGAGCACGATTTGCTTTATAGCCAAATGTCTGTGAAAGTTTTCCCATGCCTCATTTAATCCTCACAGAAGTCCTGGAGCAGGTAGATAGGAGAATCAGTGGAATCATATTTTTTCATTAGCCAGAAAACGGCGATTTAGAAAGCTTAAAAACTTGACCCGACTGAAAAGAAGTAAGAAATGGTGGACCTTGACAATAACTTCAGGTTTTCTCACTGTGCAAAATATAGGGTAAAATATTTAACACTGCTGTAGTTAAATATTTTACCCTTTGTTCTCCCTGCATGATCTACAATAATAATCTGCTTCGTGTTGATATTTACTGCTATGTTGCTAACAATTATTTTATTAGCATTATCTCTTTATTCTGAAAGAGAAGTTGGGGTGTTTCACTGGGCATGAAAAAGTTTAGCTACATCAGAAAGCAGGTCTAATTAAGCAAGTTTATTTTCTATCTATAAAAGGCTAAGTTGACTTGAGCATGTGTAATATATATAAAACTCTCACTGGTGCCAATTGCATGCCTGTGTTTCGATCTGTCATTGTCAATCCTGAATTTGGTTGACGCTTCTATTATAGAGCAAGGGCGAATAGCAATATTAAAATATTTCTTCTAATTAATTTCCTTTCAATGTGCACAATTCCATGCACTTGGCAATTCGTTAAAAAAAGAAAAAAAGAATCTATACTAATAAAAGCCTAGGTGGCCCTCTTGCACTCGCACCCTTACATAATGCCCTCTTGTCTTCACAAGATGGTCGCCACAAGATGATTAGCCAGGGAGGGCAGTTGTGGGTGACCAGGTTTGCAGGGGAGGGCATGTGGGGGCAATCAGGTCAGCAGGGGAGGGCAGTTGGGGGAGACCAGGCCTGCAGGGGAGCAGTTAGGGGGTGATCAGGCTGGCAGGCAGAAGTGGTTAGGGGCAATCAGGCAGACAGGCAGGCGAGTGGTTAGAATCCAGCAGTCCTGGACTGAGAGGGATGTCTGACTGCCTCTGACTGCCGATTTGGGCAGTCAGACATCCCCTGAGGGGTCCCAGATTGGAGAAGGTGCAGGCTGGGCTAAGGGACACTGGTCCCCGTCTGGCCGCATATGCCTGGGCTCGGCCCCCAGCACTGACTCTGGCTGCAGCAGTTGGGCGGGGAGAGCAGCCTCCGCGGTGCCTGTGGGTCGGCATTGTGTCCAGGACGAGGCTTGCCCTGGAAGCACAGCGACTTCTCCGTGCAGTGGCAGCTGCCCGCCCCGCCCCTCCACCTCCCCCCGCCTGCCCTGCACCCCCAAAAGCCAGTGAGGGTGCACACAGATGATATGGTTTCTCTGACATGGTGTCCTGGCCTCGCCCAAGCTTACCCCTGTCCTTTGCCACCCAGGCTGTATCACTGGGGGACTAGCAAAGCTGAGTGTTGTGTGTGGACACCCTCATCAAATAGGCAGCAACCAGAGGTCACAGTTTAGAGGTCATGACCTTCACGACCAGGCAGAAGAGCATGGCACTGAGTGGTGGAGTTCTGTCTCCTGTGGCTGCTTGCAGGCTGGGCTGTAGGACGGAGGCAGGACAGGGAAGGGCAGTGAAGCTATGCAGGTGAGGTGGACGCAGGACCCCCCTTCCTCCATCAGAATGACGGCCAGGAGGGCCTGCTGCCACATATGCCAGAAGGAGCGCCCTGCCGAGACCCCCCACCCCAGAGATGGGCGTCAGGAGACCTGTGCCGCCTCCCTCTGCAGATCCGAGAGGCTGCTGGGCACGAGCCCCGTCCACCTAGCACAGCTGTCGCCACAATTTGCAGCAACACATCCCACTGGATGGTGACTGGGCAGTGCAGAGTGAGGGGAGAGTCTCAGTCTCCCCGCGTCCCTGCCCCGGCGAAGCCAGGCCTGCAGGAAGCTCCCCACACCCCATTCCATTGTGAAGGGGCTGCTTCCCCCCATCCCACCCGCCAGCAGTGACGAAAGGGCCTCTGTCCAGGAGGACCCTGGGCAGAGAGCTGAGCGGGGGCTGTGTGCCTAGGAAGACAAAAGAGACGCAGTGCCCTGCCAGCCAGTGTGGCTCAATGGTTGAGCATCGATCCAGGTTCCAAGTGTTCACCGATTGTGCTCCTGATCAGGGCACTTGCCTGGGCAGGAGGCAGCAGATCGATGATGTCTCTCTCTCATCGATGTTTCTATCTCTCCCTCTCCTTCCTCTCGCTCTGAAAATCAATAAAAACATTTCTTACAAAAAAAGAGAGATGGACTTTCCTACTTTACTTCCACCTCAGTGTGCATGCAGGGCCTTCGTGAGCTGTGAGTCTGCGGGCGCTGAGTCCGAGCCACAGGAAGGGGGTGAGAGGGCCGGCTGGCCGCAGGGGCTCCGGCTTCTGGCCCAATGGAGCCTGGGTGGAGGCTGGCTCGAGGGCAGCGGCTGCAGAGACTGAAGGGCCAGAGGGCTGATTTGTTTGTGTTTGTCCCCTGCCACTTGAGTGGTGGCGAGGCCGTGCGGGAGCCAGGGGAGCTGAGGTGCTGCAGTCTCCCTGGGTTTCTCTCCCCTGGGTCTCTGTTTGGGGATAGAGGGGTGTTCAGTGGGCCCTGGGGCACTACAGGGAATCAGAGGGGAGCTCCCCAGGGGGTACAGCCAGCGCAGGGGGCCTGCCCTATGGGTTACAAGCAGGACCCCATTAAACCAGTGCTAAAATCCAGGCGGGGACAGCACCCGGGAGCCTGTGACCCTCAGCATTGGAGTAAAGTCTGGTGCTGCCACCAACAGCAGACCCAAAGGGAATCAGAGGCACCGGGACCTGGGTCCCAACTCCACTTTATTCATTTTCTCTTTATTTCTTTATTGTTATTTTGAACATAATCTCCCCTTTATTTTAATTTTATTTTTTTAGATTTTACTTCATTTCTGTCTCTCTTTTTCTCTCTCATATCCCTTATTTCTCTCTTTCCTTTACTCCAACTAGTTTGTTCTTTGTTTGTTTTTTGTTTTTTTTTAATTTTCCTTTCTTCTCTTTCTATTCTATACATTATTTTATTCATTATTATTACCTTTTAAAATCCACTCCCCAAATGTCCCTGTGTTTTCCCTTCTAGCCCACACCCACCATCCCCTCCAAGCCTTCACTACATCATTGTCTGTGTCCATGGCTTATGCATATATAAATATAAGTTCAAAAAGAGAGAATCATAAAGGCGGCAAGAGAAAAGCAAGTCATTACCTACAAAGGAGCTCCCATAAGACTGTCAGCTGGTTTCTTAATAGAAATACAATAGGCAAGAAGGGATTGGAATGAAGTATTCAACGTAATGAAAAGCTAGGACCTGAAGCCAAAACTACTCTATCCAGCAAGACAATCATTTAAAATTGAAGATGAATTAAAGAGCTTCCCAGATAGAAGAAGAAGAAGAAGAAGAAGAAGAAGAAGAAGAAGAAGAAAGGAGTTTGTTACCACCAAACCAGCAATACAAGAAATGTTAAAGAGTCTGTTTTATTTTTTATTTTTTCATATTTTATTGATTTTTTTTACATATTTTATTGATTTTTTTTACCCCCTCCCTCCCTCCCACCCATCCCCTCCCTCCCCAGAGTTTTATGACCATTAGTTGTACTTATATGCATGTATACAAGTCCTTCGTTTGATCTATTATCTCCCCCAGATCTTCCTCCCATCCCCACTGTAATTTGACAGTCTGCCTGTTGCTTTACTTTCTCTATCTCTGTCTCTTGGTTCATCAGTTCATAAAGAGCTTTATTGTCCACCAATGAGTGAGGTCATGTGGTATTTCTCTTTCATTGATTGGCTTATTTCACTCAGCATGATGTTCTCCAATTCCATCCAGGTTGCTGCAAATGATGAGAATTCCTTCTTTTTTATGGCAGCATAGTATTCCTTTGTGTAGATGTACCAAAGTTTTTGGATCCAATCATCTGCTGACGGACACCTAGGCTGTTTCCAAATTCTGGCTATTGTAGATTGTGCTGCTATGAACATAGGGGTGCAAATATCCTTTCTGATTGGTGTTTCTAGCTTCTTGGGATATATTCCTAAAAGTGGGATTACTGGGTCAAATGGGAGTTCCATTTTCAGTTTTTTGAGGAAACTCCACATTGTTCTCCACAGTGGTTGCACCAGTCTGCATTCCCACCAGCAGTGCACGAGGGTTCCTTTTTTTCCACAACCTCGCCAACACTTGTTGTTTGTTGATTTGTTGATGTTGGCCATTCTGACAGGTGTGAGATGGTACCGCATTGTTGTTTTGATTTGCATCTCTCGGACAGTTAGTGACTTTGAGCATGTTTTCATGTGCCTTTTGGCCTTCCTTCTGTCTTCTTTTGAAAATATTCTATTTAGGTCCATTGCCCATTTTTTAATTGGATCAATCATCTTCCTTTTATTTATTTGTATAAGCTGTCTGTAGATGTTGGAGATTAAACCTTTATCAGTGGTATTATTTGCAAATATGTTCTCCCACACTGTGGACTTTCTTGTTGTTTTGTTGATGGTTTCTTTTGCTGCAAAAAAGCTTTTTATTTTGATGTAGTCCCATTTGTTTATTTTCTCTTTAGCTTCCATTGCCCTAGGGGCAGTATCAGTGAAGAAGTTCTTTTGGCATACGTCGGAGATTTTGCTGCCTGTGGATGTTTCTAGTATTTTTATGGTTTCCCGTCTGATATTTAAGTCCTGTATCCATTTTGAGTTTATTTTTGTGAATGGTGTAAGTTGGTGATCTAGTTTCATTCTTTTGCATGTGTCTGTCCAATTTTCCCAACACCATTTATTGAAGAGACTGTCTTGACTCCATTGTATATTCGTGCCTCCTTTGTCAAATATTAATTGAGCATAGTGATTTGGGTTGATATCTGGGTTCTCGATTCGATTCCATTGATCTATATGTCTGTTTTTGTGTCAGTACCAGGCTGTTTTGAGAACAGTGGCTTTGTAATATAGTTTGAAGTCTGGTATTGAGATCCCTCCTACTTTACTCTTCTTTCTCAGGATTGCTGTGGCTATTTGGGGTCTTTTATTGTTCCAAATGAACTTTTGGAGAGTTCTTTCTAGGTCAGTGAAATATGTCGTTGGTATTTTAATGGGGAGTGCATTGAACTTATAGATTGCTTTAGGAAGTATGGACATTTTGATAATGTTGATTCTACCAATCCATGAACATGGTATGTTCTTCCATCTCCTTACATCTTCCTCTATCTCTTTTTTCAGTGTCGTGTAGTTTTCTGCATATAGGTCCTTTACTTCCTTAGTTAAATTTATTCCTAGGTATCTTAATTTTTTTGGTGCGATGGTAAATGGAATTGCTTTTTTAGCCTCTGTTTCTGTAGTTTCGCTGTTGGTGTATAAAAATGCCATGGATTGCTTGGCATTAATTTTGTATCCTGCTACGTTGCCAAATTCATTTATTAAGTCAATTAGTTTTTTTAATGGAGTCTTTTAGGTTTTTTATGTACAATATCATGTCATCTGCAAATAAGGATAACTTTACTTCTCCTTTTCCAATTTGGATGCCTTTTATTTCCTCCTCTTGTCTAATTGCAATGGCTAGTACTTCCAGTCAAACAGGAGTGGAGAGAGTGGGCATCCCTGTCTTGTTCCTGTTCTTAGAGGGAATGGTTTTAGTTTCTGCCCATTGAGTATAATGTTGGCTGTGGGTTTATCATATATAGCTTTTATTATGTTGAGGTATGATCCTTGTACTCCCTCCTTGTTAAGAGTTTTTATCAGGAAGGGGTGTTGGATTTTATCAAATGCTTTTTCTGCGTCAAGTGATATGACTATATGATTTTTATCTTTCAATTTGTTTATGTGATGTATCACGTTTATTGATTTGCGGATATTGTACCATCCTTGCATTCCTGGAATAAATTCTGCTTGGTCATGGTGTATGATCTTTGTGATGTTCTTCTGGAGTCGATTTGCTAGAATTTTGTTGAGGATTTTGGCATCTATGTTCATGAGGGATATTGGCCTGTAATTCTCTTTCATTGAGTTGTCTTTATCTGGTTTTGGTATTAGGATGATGCTGGCTTCATAGAAGGAGTTTGGAAGTATTCCTTCCTCTTGGATTTTTTGGAGTAATCTGAGGAGGATGGGTTTTAGTTCTTCCTTGAATGTTTGGTAAAACTCTCCTGTGAAGCCATCTGGCCCTAGGCTTTTGTTTGCTGGCAGATTTTTGATAACTGTTTCAATTTCTTCCCACATCACTGGTCTATTGAGATTTTTAGATTCTTCCTGATTGAGTTTTGGCAGTTTGTATTTTTCTAGGAATATGTCCATTTCCTCCAGGTTGTTCAATTTGTTGGAATAGAGTTGTTCGTAGTATTTTGTAACAATCTGTTGTATTTCGGTTGGGTCTGTTGTTATTTCACCTCTTTCATTTCTGATTTTGTTTATTTGGGTCCTCTCTCTTTGTTTCTCGGTTAGCCTGGCTAGAGGTCCATCTATCTTGTTTATCCTTTCAAAGAACCAGCTCTTGGTTTTGTTGATCTTATGTATTGTTTTTTTGGTCTCTATGTCGTTTATCTGTGCTCTGATTTTTGTTATTTCCTTTCTTCTGCTTACACTGGGTTTTTCTTGTTGCTCTTTTTCTAACTCTTTGAGTTGTAGAGTTAGATCATTTGTTAGCCTTTTTTCTAGTTTTTTGCAATAGGCTTGTAGGGATATGAACTTCCCTCTCAAAACTGCTTTTGCTGTGTCCCATTGATTTTGGATTGTTGTGTTTTCATTGTCATTTGTTGCCAAGATGTTTTTAATTTCTTCCTTGATTTCTCTGGTAACCCAGTCCTTGTTTAATAGCATGTTGTTTAGTCTCCATGTGTTTGATTTCTTTGGATTATTTTTATTGTAGTTAATTTCCAGTTTTATGCCATTATGATCTGAGAAGATGCTTGATATGATTTTTATCTTCTTGAATTTGAAGAGACTTTGCCTATGTCCCAAAATGTGGTCTATCTTTGAGAATGTCCCATGTGCACTTGAGAAGAATGTATATTTTGTGGCTTTGGGGTGGAATGTTCTGAAGATGTCAATTAATTCCATCTGGTCTAGTGAGTCATTTAGGATTGATATTTCTTTGCTGATTTTTTGTTTAGATGATTTGTCGAAGGGTGACAGTGGGGTATTAAAATCTCCTACTATGATTGTATTGCTATTAATCTCTCCCTTAATGTCCTCCAGCAGTTTTTTTTTTATGTATTTGGGTGCTCCTATATTGGGTGCATATATATTTACCAGGGATATTTCTTCTTGTTGGATTGTTCCCTTTAGTATTATGAAGTGGCTTTCATTATCTCTTGTTATGTCCTTCACTCTGAGATCTAATTTGTCAGATATAAATATTGCTACCCCAGCTTTTTTTCATTTCCATTCGCCTGGAAAACCTTTTTTCATCCCTTCATCCTCAGTCTGTGTGCGTCTTTTTTCTAAGGTGGGTTTCTTGTAGACAACAGATGTATGGGTCTTGTTTTCTTATCCAATCTGACACCCTATGTCTTTTGATTGGAGCATTTAATCCATTTACATTTAAGGTTATTATTGATAGGTACTCATTTGACGCCATTTTTATTCTATACCCGTGTTCCTTCTTCACTTCCTATTTCTTTATATTTACAGTAAACCCTTTAGCATTTCTTGCATTGCTGGTTTGGTGGAGATAAATTCCTTCAGTCTTTTTTTGTCTGTGAAGCTCCTGATTTCTCCTTCAATTTTGATTGATAGCCTTGCTGGGTACAGTATTCTTGGATTCTGTCTTCTGGGATTCATTTTGCTTGGGACCCTGCGAGCATCTTGGATTTGTGTGGATTTTTTCTTCTCTATCTCAGGAAAGTTTTCAGTCATTATTTCTTGAAATACTTTTTCCATGTCTACTTCAGTTTCCTTTCCTTCAGGAACCCCTATTATTCGAATATTATTTTGTTTTGTATTGTCCCAAAGCTCCCGTAGACTCTCCTCCTGCTTTTTAATCTTTTTTTCTAGAAGCTACTCTAATTGGGTATTTTTTTCCATCTTGTCTTCTAGCTCACTGATGCGGTCCTCTGCTTCATCTAGTCTACTCTTGATGCTTTCTATTGAGTTCTTCATGGTAGCGATGTCATTTTTTATTTCTTCTTGGTTCTTCTTCAATTCTTCATGGCTCTTCTTCCATTCCTCATGGTTCTTCCTCATTTCTTCTTGGTTATTGTCAAATTTCTCTTCCATTCTTTTTAGCCAACCTATGATCATTATTCTGAACTCTTGCTCTGGTAGGCTGCTTGCCTCTGACTCGTTTACTTCCTTTTCTGGTGATGCCTGCTTTTCTTTCATGTGCGGGGTATTTTTTTGTCTTCCCATGGTATCTCTTTTTCAGGATGTCTGGTTATGTGGTATTCCTTCTCTTGAGTTGATTTAAAGGTGCAAGATATAACACTTGAATCCGGGCATTTGCTCCCTTTGGGGCGTCACCGGTGTTCGATGGACTCTTCCGCAGTGGGTCCTCCAGGCCGGAGATGCTGGTCCTTTCCAGTATGGCGAGGCGGCGGAGCTCCGGGAGAAGTCGGCGGCGCTGGCCGCCCGGTCAGGAAATCCCGCCCAGCTGACCCTTCCTTACCCTCCTTGACAGATCTGTTGCCCCTTAGCTGCTAACAAACACTCCCTGAGCGACTCAGACGCTGCTCCTGTGTATCTTGGGACCAGAGTTAGAACAAGTCCATCTGTTCGGTCGCCATCTTCGAGCTCTAAAGAGTCTGTTTTAATAATAAGAAGAAATAGAAAGTGAGAGGAACATAGGCACAAAGAATTAAAATGGCAATAAATAAATATTTGTCAATAATGACCTTAAATATAAATGGTTTAAATGCTCCAATCAAAAGACAGGGGTTAGTTAAATGGAAATAAAAATATGACCCATATATATGCTGCCTATAGACTCATCTCAAAACAAAAGACACACAGGATGAAAGTGAAAGGGTAGAAAAAATGCAAAAAGGAAACAAACAAAAAAAGCTGGGGTAGCAGAACTCATACCTGACAAAATGGACTTCAAAGCAAAGGCCATAGAAGAGACAAAGAGGTCACTGCATAATACTATAGGGATTCATCCAACAAGAGGCTATAACCCTGGTTAACATATATGCCCCAATATAGGAGCATCTAAATATATATATATATATATATATATATATATATATATATATATATATATATATATATATATATATATATATATATATAAAGACTATTGGAGGATTTTAACAGAGAAGTTAACAACAGCACAGTCACAGTAGGGGACTTTAACACTCCTCTGGCTTCACTGAATAGATCTTCCAGAAAAAAAAGTAACAAGGGAACAGAGACTCTAAAGGACACACTGGATCAGATAGATTTAATTGACATTTATAAAACATTTCACCCCAATGCAGCAGAATATACATTCTTTTCAAAGGCTCATGGGTCATTCTCAAAGACAGACCACATGTTAGGACACAGAACAAGTCTCTACAAGTTCAAGGAAATTTAAATCACATCAAGCATCTTCTCAGATTAAAATGGCATGAAACCAGAAATCAACTACAATAAAAAAAAAAACTAAAAAAAATTCAAACACATGGAGGCTAAATTGTATCTTATTAAGCAATGAATGAGCTACCAATGAGATCAAGGAAGAAATAAAAAACTTCCTGGAAACAATTGAAAATGGACACACAACCACCCAAAATCTATAGGACACAGCAAAAGCCATCCTGAGAGGGAAGTTCATAGCACTACAAGCCTACCTTAAGAAGCAAGAAAAAGCTTAAATAAAATATCTGACCCTATATATAAAAGAACTAGAAAAAGAACAACAAACAAAGCCCAAAGTAAGTAAAATAAAAGAAATTAATTAAGATCAGTTTGGAAATAAATGACATAGAGTCTAAAAAAAAAAAAATACAAAAGATCAATGAAACCAAGAGCAGGTTCTTTAAAAATATAAACAAGATTGATGAAATTTTAGCCAGACTCATCAAGAAACAAAGAGAGAGGACCCAAATAAATAAAATCAGAAATAAAAGAGGGGAAGTAACAACTAACATCACAGAAATATAAAGGATTGCAAGAAAATAGTATGAACAATATATGCCAACAAATTGGACAACCTGGGCGAAATGGACAAATTCTTAGAAACATACAATCAAAAAGAATCAGAGAACCTGACTATTCCAATAACAACTAATGAAATTGAAGTAGTAATTAAAAAACTGCCAGCAAATAAAAGTCTTGGATGGCTTCACAGGTTAATTTTATCAAACACTTAAGAGAGAACTAACAACTATCCTCCTCAAACTTTTCCAAAAAATTTAAGAGACAGGATGACTTCCAAGCTTTTTTTATGAGGCCAGCATGATCCTAATCCCCAAAACAGACAAAACACTACTCAAAAAGAAAGTTGTAGGCCAATATCTCTGATGAACATGCTAAAACGCTCAACAAAATATTAGAAAATTGGATCCTGCAATAAATTTAAAAAATACCATACACCAGGACCAAGTGGCATTTATTTGGGGAATGCAAAGTTGGTACTTGCATCCATATTTGTAAATAAATAACTGTGACACATCACATAAACAAACTGAAGGATAAAAATCACATAATCATATCAATAGATGCATAAGAAGCATTCTATAAAATCCAGCACCCATTTATGATAAAAATTCTCAGCAAAGTGGGGATGAGAGATCATACCTCAATATAATAAAAGCCACATTTGAAAAACCTACAGCCAACATCACACTAAATGGGAAAAAATTAAAAGTGTCTCCATTAGGATCAGAAACAGGACAGGGATGTCTGCTTTCACCACTCTTATTCAACATAGTGCTGGAAGCCCTAGCCACAGTGATCAGACAAGAAAAAAATATAAAAGGCATCCAAATTTGAAAGGAGGAAGTAAAATTTCTTTTTTGCAGATGACATGATTCTATACATAAAAAAAAAACCAAAAAAACTTCTAAATTTAATACATGAATTTAGCAAAGTATTATAGCAGGATACAAAATTAATATTCTGATATTGGTGGCATTTTTATAAACTAATAGTGAACTCTCAGAAAGAGAACCCAAAAAAACAATTCCATTTACCATTGCTAAAAAACATAAAATAGGGTTCTTAAAAATGAACTTAACCATAGAGGTAAAAAATAAAAAACAAAAACAAAATCAAAACAAACAAACAAACAAAAAACACAATAAAACACCTGTGCTTGGAAAACTATAGGTCACTAAAAAAAAAAAAAAAAAAAAAAAAAGAGAGATAGAGGGATATACAAAAAAAAAAAAAATGAAACTAAACCACCAACTTATACCATATGCAAGAATAAACTCAAAGAGGATGGAAAACTTAAATGTAAGTTGTAAAACCATCATAATCCTAGAAGCAAGCATAGGCAGCAAAGTCTCAGACAGCTTGGAGAGCAGCGGTCACCAAACTTTTGGACCTAGTGGTCTGCGGACCACTGGTGGGCAACCACTACCTTAAAGTAATATTTTTGCCGATATGTCTCCGAGGGAAATGTAAAAAAGACTGCCTCTCACTTGAAAAGGACTTTCTGTTTTTAAGACAACAAATGTCAGTCTGAAGGTCCCTGAGACATAGAATTAAACAGAAGAGAAGATGTTTCACTAGTATCCTCTTCAGACCTAGGTTCCCTCCTCCTGTGCTCTGCTGCCCCACCACAGCTCCAATCTGTCTTCGGCCCTGCCACCTGTCCTCACACACTGCCACAAGTCCTCACACAATGGCACCGGTCCTCACGCACTGCCACCTGTCCTCACACACTGCACCGGTCCACAGACTCTGCCACCTGTCCTTACACACTGCATCCTGTCCTCACACAATGCCACCTGTCGTCACACACTGCATTCTGTCCTCACAAACTACCACCTCTCCTCACACACTGCCACCTGTCCTCACACACTGCTTCCTGTCATCACACAATCCCACGTATATTCACACTGTCACCTATCCTCACACACTGCCACCTGTCTTCACACACTAGGTACTGTCCTCACACAAACTGTCACTTGTCCTCACACACTGTCACCTGTCCTCACACACTGCAACCTGTCCTCACACACTGGCACCTGTCCTCACACACTGCAACCTGTCCTCACACACTGGCACCTGTCCTCACCCGATGTCGCCTGTTCTCACACACTCTCGCCTATCCTCACACACTGCCGCCTGTCTTCACATACTGCCACTTGATCTCACACACAACATACTGTCCTCACATACTGTGTCCTGTCCTCACATACTGCGTCCTGTGATCACACACTGCCACGTGTCCTCACACACTGACACCTATCCTCACACACTGCCACCTGTCCTCACACACTGACACCTGTCCTCACACACTGCCACCTGTCCTCATACACTGCCTCCTGTCCTCACACACTGCCACCTCTACTCACACACTGATTCCTGTCCTCACACAATCCCACCTATCCTCACACTGTCACCTATCCTCACACACTGCCACCTGTCCTCACACACTGCCACCTATCCTCACACACTGCCGCCTGTCCTTACACGTTGCAACCTGTGCTCACACAGTGCATGCTGTATTCAAACACTGCAATCTGTCCTCATATTCTGCCTCCTGTCCTCATACACTGCCTCCTGTCCTGACACACTGCCTCCTGTCCTCACACACTGCCACCTGTCTTCACAAACTGCTTCCTGTCCTACACAATCCCACCTATCTTCACACTGTCACCTATCCTCACACAGTGCCACCTGCCCTCACACACTGCATCCTGTCTTCACACACTGCCATCTGTCCTCACACACTGCCAACTGTCCTCACACACTGTCACCTGTCCTTACACACTGCCACCTGTCCTCACAAACTGTCACCTGTCCTCACGTACTGTATCCTGTCCTCACACACTTCATCTTGTCCTCACACACTGCCTACTGTACTCACACACTGTCACCTGTCCTCACACTGCATTCTGTCCTCACACACTGCCATCTGTCCTCACACACTGCCACCTGTCCTCACAAACTGTCACCTGTCCTCATGTACTTTATCCTGTCCTCACACACTTCATCCTGTCCTCACACACTGCCTACTGTACTCACACACTGGATTCTGTCCTCACACACTGCATCCTGTCCTCACACACTGTCACCTGTCCTCACACACTGGATTCTGTCTTCGAACACTGTTACCTGTCCTCAGACACTACCACCTGTCCTCACACCCTGCATCCTGTCCTCACACACTGTAACCTGTCCTCACACACTGTCACCTGTCCTCACACACTGCATTCTTTCCTCACACACTGCCGCGTATCCTCACACACTGCATCCTGTCCTCACACACTGCTACCTATTATCATACACTGCCTCCAGTCCTCACACACTGCCTCCTGTCCTCACACACTGTAACCTGTCCTCACACACTGCTTCCTGTCCTCACACACTGCTTCCTGTCCTCACACACTACCACCTCTCCACACACGCTGTCACCTGTCCTCACACACTGTCAACTGTCCTCACACACTACAACTTGTTCTCACACTGCCGCCTGTCCTCACACAATGCCACCGGTCCTCACACATGCCACCGGTCCTCAAACATGGCCACCTATCATCACACACTGTCACCTGTCCTCATACACTTCCTCCTGTCTTCATACACTGCCTCCTGTCCTTACACACTGCCTCCTGTCCTCACACACTGCCACTCGTCCTCACACTCTGCATTCTGTCCTCACAAACTGTCTAGTGTTCTCATGTACTGCATCCTGTCCTCAAACAGTCCCACCTATCCTCACACACTGCCACCGATACTCACACACTGCCACCTTATCTCACAAACTGCATCCTGTCCTCACAAACTGCGTCCTGTCCTCACACACTTCCACCTGTTTTCACACACTGCCACCTGTCCTCACACACTGCCTCCTGTCCTCACACACTGTAACCTGTCCTCACACACTGCTTCCTGTCTTCACACACTGCCACCTGTCCTCACACACTGCCACCTATCCTCACACACTACCACCTATCCTCACACACTGCCACCTGTCCTCACACACTGTAACCTGTCCTCACACACTGGCACCTGTACTCACCCACTGTCATCTGTCCTCACACACTGCCGCCTGTCTTCACATACTGCCACTTGATCTCACACACAACATCCTGTCCTCACATACTGCGTCCTATCCTCACATACTGCGTCCTGTGATCACACACTGCCACATGTCCTCACACATTGACATCTGTCCTCACACACAGACACCTATCCTCACACACTGTCACCTGTCCTCACACACTGCCACCTATCCTCACAAACTGTTACCTGTCCTCACGTACTGTATTCTGTCCTCACACACTTCATCTTGTCCTCACACACTGCCTACTGTACTCACACACTGTCACCTGTCCTCGCACACTGCATCCTGTCCTCACACACTGTCACCTGTCCTCACAACTGAATTCTGTCTTCACATACTGCCACCTGTCCTCACACAATGCCACCTGTCCTCTCAAACTGTCACCTGTCCTCACAAACTGTCACCTGTCCTCACGTACTGTATCCTGTCCTCACACACTTCATCTTGTCCTCACACACTGTCACATGTCTTCACACACTGCATTCTGTCTTCGCACACTGTTACCTGTCCTCAGACACTACCAACTGTCCTCACACCCTGCATCCTGTCCTCACACACTGTCACCTGTCCTCACACACTGTCACCTGTCCTCACACACTGCATTCTGTCCTCACACACTGCCGCCTATACTCACACAAGTTCGCCTGTTCTCACACAATGTCACCTTTCCTCACACACTGCCGCCTGTCCTTACACATTGCAACCTGTGCTCACACACTGCATCCTGAACTCACACACTGCTACCTATTATCATACACTGCCTCCAGTCCTCACACACTGCCTCCTGTGCTCACACACTGTAACCTGTCCTCACACACTGCTTCCTGTCCTCACACACTGCCACCTATACTATCATACTGTCGCCTATCCTCACACACGTTCGCCTGTTCTCACACACTATCACCTATCCTCACACACTGTCACCTATCCTCACACACTACCACCTCTCCTCACACACTGTCACCTGTCCTCACACACTGACACTTGTTCCCACACTGCCGCCTGTCCTCACACACTGCCACCTGTCCTCAGACACTGCCACCAGTCCTCACACATGGTCACCTGTCCTCACACACTGCATTCTGTCCTCACATACTGCCACCTGTCCTCACACACTGCATCCTGTCCTGACACACTGCCACCTGTCCTCACACATGCCACCAGTCCTCAAACAATGCCACCTATCCTCACACACTGTCACCTGTCCTCATACACTTCCTCCTGTCCTCATACACTTCCTCCTGTCCTTACACACTGCCTCTTGTCCTCACACACTGCCACCCGTCCTCACACACTGCATTCTGTCCTCACAAACTGCCTACTGTTCTCACATACTGCATCCTGTCCTCACACAGTCCCACCTATCCTCACACACTGCCACCGATACTCACACACTGCCACCTTATCTCACAAACTGCATCCTGTCCTCACACACTGCGTCCTGTCCTCACACACTTCCACCTGTTTTCACACACTGCCACCTGTCCTCACACACTGCCTTCTGTCCTCACACACTGTAACCTGTCCTCACACACTGCTTCCTGTCTTCACACACTGCCGCCTGTCCTCGCACACTGCCACCTGTCCTCAGACACTGCCGCCTGTCCTCACACACTGCCACCAGTCCTCACACATGGTCTCCTATCCTCACACACTGCATTCTGTCCTCACATACTGCCACATGTCCTCACACACTGCCACCTATCCTCACACACTGCCACCTATCCTCACACACTGCCACCTGTCCTCACATACTGCATCCTGTCCTCACACACTGCGTGCTGTGCTCACACACTGCCACCTGTCCTCTCACACTGCCATCTGTCCTCACACACTGTCAGTTATCCTCACATACTGCCGCCTGTCCTCACTGACTGCCACCAATCCTCACACACTGTCACCTATCCTCACACACTACCACCTCTCTTCGCACACTGTCACCTGTTCTCACACACTGCCACCTATCCTTGCAAACTGTATCCTATCCTCACACACTGCCATCTGTCTTCACACACTGCCACCTGTCCTCACACACTGCATTCTGTCCTCACACACTGTCACCTGTCCTAATACACTACCACCTCTCCTCACACACTGTCACCTGTCCTCACACACTGCCACCTAACCTCACACACTGTCACCTATCCTCACAAACTGTAACCTGTCCTCACACACTGAAATCTGTCCTCACACACTGTCACCTGTCCACACACACTGCCACCTATCCTCACACAATGTCTCCTGTTTTCACGTACTGCATCCTGTCCTCACACAGTCCCACCTATCCTTACACTGTCACTTATCCTCACACATTCCCACCTATCCTCACACAATGCTACCTGTCTTCACACACTGTGTCCTGTACTCACACACTGCCACCTGTCCTCATACACTGCCTCCTGTCCTCACACACTGCCACTTGTCTTCACACACTGTCTCCTGTCCTCACACAAACTGTCACTTTTACTCACGCACTCTCACCTGTCCTCACACACTGCCACCTGTCCTCACACACTGCCACCTGTCCTCACAAACTGTCACCTACTCTCACACACTGACACCTGTCCTCACACACTGTAACCTCTCCTCACACACTGCAATCTCTCCTCACACTGTCACCTGTCCTCACACAAACTGTCACTTATCCTCATGCACAACAACCTGTCCTCACACGCTGCATCCTGTCCCCACATACTGTCACCTGTCCACACAGTACCACCAGTCTTCACACACTGTCGCCTGTCCTCACACATGCCACCTGTCCTCACACACTGCCATCTGTCCTCACACACTGCATTCTGTCCTCATACACTGTTACCTGTTCTCACGTACTGCATCCTGTATTCACACAGTCCCACTCCTCCTCACACTGTCCTCACATACTGCGTCCTATCCTCACACACTGCGTCCTGTCCTCACACACTGCCTCCTGTCCTTACACACTGCATTCTGTCCTCACACACAGTTTCCTGTTCTCACGTACTGCATCCTGTACTCACACAGTCCCACTCCTCCTCACACTGTCACCTATCATTACACACTGCCACCCATACTCACACACTGCCACCTGATCTCACAAACTGCAACCTGTCCTCACATACTGCGTCCTGTCCTCACACACTGCGTCCTGTCCTCACATACTGCATCCTGTCCTCACACACAGCCACCTGTCCTCACACATGCCACCTGTCCTCAAACATTGCCACCTATCCACAAACATTTTCACCTATACTCATACACTGCCTCCTGTCCTTACACACTGCCTCCTGTCCTCACACACTGCATTCTGTCCTCACATACTGCGTCCTGTCCTCACACACTACGTCCTGTCCTCACATACTGCATCCTGTCCTCACACACTGCGTCCTGTCCTCACACACTGCCTCCTGTCCTTACACACTGCATCCTATCCTCACACACTGCCACCTGTCCTCACACACTGCATTCTGTCCTCACACACAGTTTCCTGTTCTCACGTACTGCATCCTGTCCTCACACATTACCACCTCTCCTCACACTGTCACCTATCATCAAACACTGCCATCCATACTCACACACTGCCACCTGATCTCACAAACTGCATCCTGTCCTCACACACTGCGTCCTGTCCTCACACACTTCCACCTGTCCTCACACACTGCCAAGAGTCCTCACACACTGTCAGCTATTCTCACACACTGCCGCCTGTCCTCACAGACTGCCACCTATCCTCACACACTGTCACCTATCCTCACACACTGCCAGGTGACCTCACACACTGCCACCTGTCTTTACACAGTGCCACCTGTCCTCACAAACTGCCACCTATCCTCACACACTGTCACCTATACTCACACACTACCACTCTCCTCACACACTGCCACCTGTCCTCACACACTGCCATCTGTCTTCACACACTGACACCTGTCCTCATACACTGCATTCTGTCCTCACACACTGTCACCTGTCCTCATACACTACCACCTCTCCTCACACACTGTCACCTGTCCTCACACACTGCCACATAACCACAAACACTGTCACCTATCCACACACACTGCCACCTGTCCTCACACACTGCCACCTGTCTCAAAAACTGTAACCTGTCCTCACACACTGCAATCTGTCCTCACAATGTCACCTCTCTTCACACACTGCCACCTGTTCTCAGACAATGTGACCTGTTTTCACGTACTTCATCCTGTCCTCACATAGTCCCACCTATCCTCACACTGCCACCTGTCTTCACACACTGCCACCTGTCATAACACACTGCATCCTGTCCTCACACACTGACGCCTATCCTCACACACTGCCACCAGCCCTCACACACTGCATACTGTCATCACACAATGTCACCTGTCTTCACAAACTGCCACCTGTCCTCACACACTGCATCCTGTCCTTACACACTACATCCTGTCCTCACACACTGCATCCTGTCCCTGCACACTGCGTCCGTTCCTCACACACTGTCAGCTATCCTCACACACTACCACCTGTCCTCACACACTCTCACCTGTCCTCACACACTGCCACCTGTCTTTACACACTGCATCCTGTCTTCACACACTGCCACATGTCCTCATACACTGTCACCTATTCTCACACACTACCACCTGCCTCACACACTGTTACCTATCCTCACACAGCCACCTGTCTTCACACTCTGCTTCCTATCCTCATACACTTCCACCTGTCCTCACACACTGCCACTTTTACTCACACTTCCACCTGTCCTCACACACTGCCACCACTCCACACACACTGTCACCTGTCCTCACCGACTGCCATCTGTCTTCACACAGTGCAATCTGTCCTCACACACTGCCTCCTGTCCTCACACACTGTAACCTGTCCTCACACACTGCAATCTGTCCTCACAAACTGTCACCTCTTCTCACAAACTGCCACCTGTCCTCACACAATGTCACCTGTTCTCACATACTGCATCCTGTCCTCACACACTGCAACATCCTGTCCTCACACACTGCAATCTATTCTCACACACTGCCACCTCTCCAAACACACTGTCACCTGTCCTCACAGACTGCCACCTAAACTCACACACTGTCACCTGTCCTCACACACTGCAATCTGTCCTCACACACTGTCACCTGTCCCCACACACTTTCACCTATCCTTTCACACTGCCACCTGTCCTCACACACTTTAACCTGTTCTCACACACTGCAATCTGTCCTCACAAATTGTCACCTGTTCTCACACACTTCCACTTGTCCTCACAAACTGTCACCTATCCTCACACACTGCTGTCTGTCCTCACACACTGCCATCTGTCTTCACACAGTGCAATCTGTCTTCACACACTGCCTCCTGTTCTCACAAACTGTAACCTTTCCTCACACACTGCAATCTGTCCTCACACACTGTCACCTCTCCTCACTAACTGCCACCTGTCCTCACACAATGTCACCTGTTCTCACGTACTGCATCCTGTCCTCACACACTGCAACATCCTGTCCTCACACACTGCAATCTGTCCACACACACTGCCACCTCCCCAAACACACTGTCACCTGTCCTCACAGACTGCCACTTAAACTCACACACTGTCACCTGTCCTCACACACTGCCACCAGTCCTCACACACTACCACCTGTTCTCACACACTGTAACCTGTTCTCACACACTGCAATCAGTCCTCACACACTTTCACCTATCCTTTCACACTGCCACCTGTCCTCATACACTGCGACCTGTCCTCACACACTTTAACCTGTTCTCACACACTGCAATCTGTCATCACAAACTGTCACCTGTTCTCAAACACTGCCACTTGTCCTCTCACACTGTCACCTATCTTCGCACACTTCCATCTGTCCTCACAAACTGCCATCTGTTCTCACAGACTGTCACCTATCCTCACACACTGCCGCCTGTCCTCAAACACTGCCACCTTTCCTCACACACTGCAACCTGTCCTCACACACTGTAACCTGTCAACACACACTGCATCCTGTCGTCACACACTGCGTCCTGTCTTCACACACTATCCTCTGTCATCACAGAAACTGTCACTTGTCCTCACACACTGTCACCTTTTCTCACACACTGTCACATGTCCTCACACACTACCACCTGTCCTCACACACTCTCACCTGTCCTCACACACTGCCACCTGTCTTTACACACTGCCACCAGTCTTCACACACTGTCACCTGTCCTCACGCACTGCCACCTGTGGTCACAAACTGTCACTTATCCTCACACACTGCCACCTGTCCTCAAACACTGCCACCTTTCCTCACACACTGCTACCTGTCCTCACACAGTGTCACTTGTCCTCACACACTGCATCCTGTCCTAACACACTGCATCCTGTCCTCACACACTGTCATCTGTCATCACAGAAACTGTCACTTGTCCTCACACACTGTCACCTATTCTCACATACTGCCACCTGTCCTCACACACTGCCACCTGTCATAACACACTGCATCCTGTCCTCACACACTGCCACCAGCCCTCACACACTGCATACTGTCGTCACACAATGTCACCTGTCTTCACAAACTGCCACCTGTCCTCACACACTGCCGCCTGTCCTCAAACACTGCCACCTTTCCTCACACACTGCGTCCTGTCCTCACATACTGCGTCCTGTCCTCACACACTGCGTCCTGTCCTCACACACTTCCACCTGTCCTCACACACTGCAATCTGTCCTCACACACTGTCACCTGTCCTCAAACAATGTCACCTGTTCTCACGTACTGCATCCTGTCCTCACACAGTCCCACCTATCCTCACAAGGTCACATATCCAAACACATTCCCACCTCTCCTAACACACTGTGTTCTGTCCTCACACAAAATATCATTTTACTCACGCACTGTCACCTGTCCTCAAACACTGCCACCTGTACTCACACTCTGTCACCTACCTCACACACTGCCACCTGTCCTCACACAATGTCACCTATCCTTACACACTGCCACCTGTCCTCACACACTGTCACTTGTCCTCACACACTGCATCCTGTCCTCACACACTGCATCCTGTCCTCACACACTCATCTGTCGTCATACAAACTGTCACTTGTCCTCACACACTGTCACCTTCTCACACACTGCCACCTGTCCTTACACACTGCCACCTGTCTTCACATACTGCTACCTGTCCTCACACACTGTCACCTGTCCTCACACACTGTCACCTATCCTCACACACTGCCACCTGTCCTCACAAAAACTGTCACTTATCCTCACGCACGACAACCTGTCCTCACACATTGCATCCTGTCCTCACACACTGCCACCTGTCCTCACACACTGTCACCTTTACTCACACACTGTGACCTGTTCGAACACAAACTGTCACTTGTCGTCACACACGACATCCTTTCCTCACACACTGCCACCTGATCTCACACACTGCATTCTGTCCTCACACACTGTTACCTGTTTTCACGTATTGCATCCTGTCCTCACACAGTCCCACCTATCCTCACACTGTCACCCATCCTCACACACTGCCACCTGATCTCACAAACTGCATCCTGTCCTCACATACTGCATCCTGTCTTCACACACTTCCACCTGTCCTCACACACTGTCAGCTATCTTCAGACACTGCCGCCTGTCCTCATAGACTGCCATCTGTCCTCACACACTGCCACCTGATCTCACATACTGCATCCTGTCCTCACTCACTGCGTCCTGTCCTCACACGCTGCCACCTGTCCTCACACACTGTCACCTGTCCTCACACACTGACACCTCTCCTCACACACTGACACCTCTCCTCACACACTGCCCCCTACCCTCACACACTGCCACCTGTCCTCAAACACTGCCACCTGATCTCACAAACTGCATCCGGTCCTCACATACTGCATCCTGTCTTCACACACTTCCACCTGTCCTCACACACTGTCAGCTATCTTCAGACACTGCCGCCTGTCCTCATAGACTGCCATCTGTCCTCACACACTGCCACCTGATCTCACATACTGCATCCTGTCCTCACTCACTGCGTCCTGTCCTCACACGCTGCCACCTGTCCTCACACACTGTCACCTGTCCTCACACACTGACACCTCTCCTCACACACTGACACCTCTCCTCACACACTGCCCCCTACCCTCACACACTGCCACCTGTCCTCAAACACTGCCACCTGATCTCACAAACTGCATCCGGTCCTCACATACTGCATCCTGTCTTCACACACTTCCACCTGTCCTCACACACTGTCAGCTATCTTCAGACACTGCCGCCTGTCCTCATAGACTGCCATCTGTCCTCACACACTGCCACCTGATCTCACATACTGCATCCTGTCCTCACTCACTGCGTCCTGTCCTCACACGCTGCCACCTGTCCTCACACACTGTCACCTGTCCTCACACACTGTCACCTGTCCTCACACACTGACACCTCTCCTCACACACTGCCCCCTACCCTCACACACTGCCACCTGTCCTCAAACACTGCCACCTGATCTCACAAACTGCATCCGGTCCTCACATACTGCATCCTGTCCTCACTCACTGTCACCTGTCCTCACACGCTGCCACCTGTTTTCACACACTGCCATTTGTCTTCACACACTGCCACCTGTCCTCATAAACTGTAACCTGTCCTCACACACTGCAATCTGTCCTCACACACTGCCACCCATCCTCACATACTGCCACCTGATCTCACACACTGCGTCCTGTTCTCACATCCTGCATCCTGTCCTCACACACCACGTCCTGTCCTCACACACTGCCACCTGTCCTCACAGACTGCCACCTATCCTCACACACTGTCACCTGTCCTCACACACTGTCACCTATCCTCACACACTGTCACCTGTCCTCAAACAATGTCACCTGTCCTCACACACTGCATCCTGTCCTCACACAGTCCCACCTATCCTCACACTGTCACATATCCTCACACATTCCCACCTCTCCTCACACACTGTGTCCTGTCCTCACACAAAATGTCATTTTACTCACACACTGTCACCTGTCCTCACACACTACCACCTCTCCTCACACACTGTCACCTGTCCTCACACACTACCACCTGTACTCACACACTGCAACCTGACCTCACAAACTTTAACCTGTCCTCACACACTGCAATCTGTCCTCACACACTGCAACCTGTCCTCACACACTGCATCCTGTCCTCACACACTTCCACCTGTTCTCACTCACTGCCACCTCTCCACACACACTGTCCCCTATCCTCACACACTGCTTCCTATCCTCACACACTGCCACCTGTTCTCACAAAGTGCATCCTGTCCTCACGTACTGCGCCCTGTCCTCACAAACTGCATTCTGTCCTCACACACTGTGTCCTGTTCTCACACCCTGCATCCTGTCTTCACACACGGTCACATGTCCTCACACAATGCCACCTATCCTCACACACTGCCACGTATCCTCACACACTGCCGCCTGTCCTCACACACTTCCACCTGTTCTCACTCACTGCCACCTCTCCACACACACTGTCCCCTGTCCTCACACACTGCCACCTATCCTCACACACTGCCACCTGTCCTCACACACTGTCACCTGTCTTCACACACTGCCACCTGTCCTCAGACCCTTCCACCTGTCCTCACACACTTCCACCTGTTCTCACTCACTGCCACCTCTCCACACACACTGTCCCCTGTCCTCACACACTGTCACCTGTCCACACACACTGTCCCCTGTCCTCACACACTGTCACCTGTCCTCACACACTGTCACCTGTCCTCACACACTGCCACCTGTCCTCAGACCCTTCTACCTGTCCTCAGTCCTTGACACCTGTCTGGCGCTGAGCCCGCAAGACAGGCTCACACCCTCCCGTTGGCCCTTGCCCAATTGCTGTGCATGCCGTTTCATTTTCATCTCACTGGACAGCTCCCAGTCTCCTGGGAACACTTGGCTCTACAAGGGCAGGGAGATGTGGTCTTGATTAGGAGTCATTCAAATAAAATTTGGTCGTTCTGTCATTAAAAACCAAGAAGGAAATAATGGATATTGGGTGGCAATCTCTGCCCCAGGGGACAGACCAATAATCGGTTAAGACTATCACTCGGACAAAGTAGCAAGTCAAGACTGACCCAATTCTGTCCATCGCCTCAGCCTCCCTTGCGGTTCAGACCTGAAGGGCAGTCTGCTGAGGAAATTCTGGACTTTGCCTCCAGGGTGAGAGGCAGCTGATAAGGCTAGTGGGCTCCTCCTGTCTCTCCCAGAGGCACAGACATGATGCCTGACGCTGTGGCAGCCGTGCTGTGATGCCGGGGCAGCAGCCCTGAGGAGATCAGAGCTTCCCTGAGCTGCTGCTCAGAAAACATCAAGCCTCTGAGTGAGGCAGCCCTGCTGGGTCTGATCTGGCGATGGGCTGTTCTCTCAGGTGAACCCCATCCCTTCCGTCAGAAGCCACTCTGACCGTCCCCCTGGTGGTTCTGAGGGCTCGGTGCGTGCTCTGGCCGCCTCTCCCAGCCAGGCTACAGAGCGCAGTGGGAGACACTGGTTTGCTGCAGCAACTTGCCACGTTGCCTTAAAACCATCTCCTGCTGCCTTGTTTCCCTGATGCCCGGCCTCAGAGTGAAGGGGAGCACTGCTCGGCCTGCTGGCCCTGACCACCGGCCTGGGCTGCTCCGGGAAGGCCACTCCAGGGGCCTCCCTCCGGCTGGGCGGGGCCCGGGATGGAAGCCAGGAGAGAGGTCATCTAATGGGCAGGTGTTTCCTAAGCAATTTCTGGAAAACGTAAGAAGGAGTAAGGAAGGAAAATAAATGCTGTCATTTCCAAAAATGACTGGAATTTTTAAAAGCGCTTCTGAGCCCTCAGTCCCGCAAGGGGCCCCGGCTGACGGCACAGCAGACTGAGCCACAGCTGCTTCCTGCCCCTCCCCACGGCCAGGAGTGTGGGCAGCTGTAAGGACCCATGTTGTCTTGGGTGTGGGCCCAGCGTGGCAGCACCCAGGTCAGGGAACCCGTCCAGTCACAGGACCTCTCAGGAGTCGTCATGCCCGGGGTCAGGGTCACGTCGCAGGTGCCCCGAGCAGCCGCTGCGGGCAGCGGTCTCTGGCGGGAGGCTCAGGGCCACGTGCACCTCCGCAAAGTCAGAGGCGGTGGCAGCAGCTTCCAGGGCAGCCAGGCCTTGGACATTGGTCTGAGGGACAGTGGGGAGTCTCAGCCTACCCCTGCTCCCTGAGTTGTTCTCCCTCTGTCCCTCTCCACCTCTTCCCTCTCTCCCCTTCCCTCTCTCTCTCTCCTCCGTCGGTGGCTGAGGCATGCTAGGCTGAGAGCTGTGGTCTGCGTGGAAGGACCCTCCTTCCCTCAGACTGTGGGGCCCTGAGGGAAGCCTCCCCTCAGCCTCAGATCCCATCTGTGAACCGGAGCCAGGTGGGCCCTCAGGGTGCCTGCGGACTGCGTTCTCGCTGGTCACAGCACAGTGTTGGGCCCCAGCAGCCATCTTGTAGCTAGACAATCACTGGGCCTGTGCTGCCGCTCACCACGTGAGCCGATTCAGAGAGATGGGGGTGAGCGTTTATCCCAGTCCTGCTGGCAGCATGGGAGAGCGGCAGGTCACCCACAGTGCTCCCCCTCCCCCCAGTAGCCAGCTGCTTATATAAGGCAGGACAAGACCACATGGGATGTCACATGGGCAGTGTTCAGGCCCTGGGGGCTGGAGACTTGTGAAGGCCTGTGGCTGTGCCAAGGCTGGGATCCTCCAAGGACTGGGCCTCTGGCTTCTGCAACGAGGCTGGTCACTTTCCAGGTAACAGGAGCTCCCAGGGGGAGGACGGCCGCCTGTCCAGGTGAGCTCCGGCCCCGGTGCAGCTCGCAGCCAGGTGAGTGTGCGCCTTCTGTGATCAGAACAGAGCAATCCCCGCCACAGAGCAGGACGAGCATTTCTCGCGGTTCTAGCCCCAGACTTCTGTTCCTGCCCGTCGTCCCCTTCTCTTTGTCCTGCAGCCCCTGCTCCCAGCCCGGAGCCCCGAGCCTGGCCCAGGGCCCCAGGGAACGTCAGGCACACCATGGCCGCCACCCTCCTCCTCTCCCACTCAGGCCTCAGCTCCCGCTGAGGTGGGGGGAGGGGCTCACCAGAGGTGGATGCGTTGTGGCCGGCAAGACCCGGTGGAGGCAGGGCTCCAGGCCAGGGAAGGAACGAGCAACCAGACCACAACAAAGAATGGAGCATAACTGTTAGTCGTAAAATAGTTCTGTTGCAAGGCTTAACTCCCAGGCAGGCACATCCTGTTTCCAGTAGCCACAAAGCAGGACAAACAGACCAAACCAGGTCAAACAGAGACTGCTTAAGCTGAAAATAAACCCCCACCCCAGGTGTTGTATAAACTTTAAGTGTTACTGTACTAGTGGAATTTTTCTATAACTTATAACTGACCTTTCTTTGTTAAAACTTTAGCCAATCCTAATCTGCCAGGCATCCCTAAGCGGGGATGAAAGCAGCGTGCTTAGAGTGGGTCGGGGCTCTCGTTGCTCGCTGCTGTGTCAGTTGAGACGGGAGCCCGGACTCGAGTTCGTAATAAAGGCTTTCTGAATCCCAATGTGGCTGGCGGGTGGTCGTCATTCGCGGGTCGCCCATACCATCTGGAGGCCCCAGCGAGATCCACTCTGTCAGTGGATGGTCACCCCAGGGAGGACACGCTGATCTCCGTCCGGGTCCAGGGAGGCAGAGTGACCTCTGCACTAAACGGCGATCCGGTAGTTGAAGCCATCTGGGCCTCAGAGACTGAGGTAAGGTCTGGTCTGGTCTGGTCTGGGGAACGTTCCAATCTGGGGGACCTTAGGAGGGCTGGACCCAGCGTAACCTCCAGGTCCAGAATCCCACCGCGACGGTGCTTGGGATTCACAGGTCTGTGGTGTCAGGAGTGGGGTTGGACAGGTGTGTCTGGTCTCTGTGTGTTGTATTGTCTTTGTTAGTCTGCTGTTGGTGTCTTTTTTTTCGTACGGTCAGGATGGGGCAGGGTCCATCTGGACCCTCCACCCCGTTGCAATGTTTTCTTAAGAATTTTCAGGATTTCTGAAAATAGGCAGACGAATACGGCTCTGATGTTAATGCTTTTTATTTAACCACTCTTTTTCCCAGATCAACACCAGTCTGTAGGATAACTTTCCCCTCACAGTTCCTAGAGTATTAGTCTTGTTTCCTTTGTCCAATATGAGTGCCATTTCTGTTTTGCTGAAACATTGTAATAGTACTTGTTTACTGAAAGGGTATAAGTACAGACGTTTGTTTAATATTTTGTTTGTCTGCTTGGGTATAATTATTTGTTCATGTAAGTGTGAAAATCTGTAAAAGAAAAAAAAAAGAAAAAGAAAAAAGAGAAAGAAAGAAACCTTTAATTTGTTTAAAGCTGAAGGCTCTGACAGCTAGTAAACCGCCCTGAGTGGCCACTGGGATTCCTTTTTCCCAAGGGTGCTTTGCTTTCTGTCAGAGGTTTTATAAGTTTGTTAATTTGAAGGTATGAGGTTGTAACAGTTATGGTCCAAAAAGATTAAAAGCAGAGACTGAATTCTAAAATTAACTATTTACAAGAAGGATGCTTGAGCTGGCAAAGTCACCAAGTCTGTCCAGCAAGCTCAAAAACTAAATGAATCTAATTTCATACACCTGCCTCCACCCAGTCTTCATCAGTGCTGGAGGAATGGTCTCAGAACTGTTTTTTCAATTGGCCATCTAAGTTTAATGTGATAAATGATTACAATACATTGTAAAATCTTTAGGAGAAAAGGAAAATATTTTGAGGGCAACTTGGTCCGTGTGTGTGTGTGTGTGTGTGTGTGTGTGTGTGTCAACTCTTAAGTTATAGTTTTAAAATCAGTAATATTAATGGAAACACACGCAGAGGAGCTTGTCAGAAAGTTCAGGGAGTCTGATTGCAGTGTAGGGGTCACCGGTTCCCCCAAGGCACCTTCGCTAGCCAGAGGCAAAAGACGGACAGCCTGATGAAAACGCCCTGGTGGCAGCACCGCCTTCGCCACCTGGAACCCACGCGCTCCCTGCCTCCGCCCATCTCCAGGGGTTGTTTTGAGTATCTGGAGGCGACTTCGGTGAGGAGAGAAATTCCTTTGTGACCTCCTGCACCCCATGAGACCCCAAACCTCCCAGTGACTGCTTGGACACTTTTCACCATGTTCTGTTAGGGGGCTTAAAGGCGCAGCTTGAAATTCTCCTATTCAGGCTTATCAGAAACTGAGATCCTTATCTGTAGGGAAAATGTGGCATTTTAAATTTCAAGCGGCTGGAGGCCTGGGAACAGGGTACTGAGCCTGCTCCCTCCTCCCTCTGCCTTTTCTAAATATTTTAAAATAATAGGAGGTTTGAGGCATAGTTATGCATTTTTGAAGGACATAGAAAGAAAGTTTAAGGGCTAATTTGAAATAGTGAAGGTTTTTGTGAAGGTTGTGCATGTGATGAGAAGGGGAATAAGAAAGGATTGAAAGGAAGAGAAAGCCAGCAGCAAAGAAGGATGTCCTGGCAGGTTAGCTGGAGAGGCAAGAAGGGAGACTTAGACTCCAAGGCTTTTTTTTAACTTAGAGGAAGAGGACTGACAGGACCGGGGCTCCTTTCGGGTAACCTTACAAGTGAGAGGCAAACCTATTAATTTCCTGGTGAGCACTGGGCAGTTTATTCAGTCTTGACAGAGCCGATGGGACCTCTAGGAAGATATCAGTCCAGGGAGCCACCAGACAAACTGCCTGTTTTCCTTGGACATCAAGAAGGACTGTAGACCTAAGAAGGAACACATACTGGGGGACGCAGCTGCTGAACTGGACCAAAGTGGAACAATGAGCCTTTGAGGAGCTAAAGAAGGCTCTCGTCTCAGCAGCTGCTCTAGCCTTGCCAGATGTCGAGAAGCCCTTCCACCTCTATGTGAGTGAGGTAAGGAGCATTGCCAAAGGGGTTCTCACTCAGACTCTAGGTCCCTGGAAGAGACCTGTGGCCTATCTATCTAAGAGGCTAGACCCTGTGGCAGCTGAGTGGCCAGTGTGCCTCTGGGCAGCAGCCACCACTGCATTGCTGATGAAGGAGGCAGATAAGCAGACTCTGGGCCAGGAGCTAGCCCTAACAACACCCCATGCCGTTGAGAACTTCCTTCGGGTGCTCCAGAGAGATGGATGTCAAACACCAGAATCACCCAGTGCCAAGCTCTTCTCCTGGACCAGCCCTGCATCCGGTTCCATAAGACACTGGCCATCAGCCCTGCCAGCCTGCTTCCAGATGATCCAGAGGAACCCATTCATGATGGCATAGAGGTAACAGACACAGTACTGACAGATGTCCTGCCGTCATCACCAGATGAGGTAATGTTCACGGATGGGGATTTGTCCGGGTTCAGGATGGGATCTGATATACAGAGGCAGCAGTAGTCACCCTGACCACACCATTTGGGCACAGTTCCTGAACTTTTGGCCTTAATCCAAAAGTGCAATCCCCAGGAAAGAGGATTACCAACTTCAGCCAGAAAGAACATTAAAAATAAGGAAGAGATTTTAGCTAATTTGAGTCCATCTGACTCCTAAAAGCAGTTGCAATAGTGCACTGCAAAGGACATCAGGAAGGGGAGACAACTGAAGCCAGAGGAAATAGAGCCGCAGACCAAACTGCTAAGGAAGATGCCCCAAAACCAGTGGGGCCTTTACAAGTCTTAGTAACCCTGCCGGACCCCGACCTACACCAAACAAGAGGAGGAATTGGCTGAACAGAAGCAAGTCATCAAAGGACCAGATGGTTGGTGGACCCTACCAGATGACAGACTGTTCGTCCCAGAGGCTCTAGGTTGGACGTTAGTTGCCCATTTACGCCAGGTTACCCACTTAGGTGTCACCAAGACTTCTGAACTTCTGTGAGGCAGATACTACAAAGCTTAAGTAAGGTAAAAGCAGTCACTAGAAGTACTGTCCGTGTACAGGTAAATGCTAAGCAAGAATAGAGAGACCCCCTGGGAATTCAGGCCCCAGGGAAATTCCCTAGGAGAGCATTAGGAGGTGGGTTTCACAGAGATTAGCCACCAGCATTGAGGTACAAGTACATGCTAGTTTTTATAGACACCTTCTCAGATTAGGTTGAAGCATAGGATAGAAACTGCCTCTGTAGTAGTCAAAAAATTACTCCAGGAGATTATACCTAGATTCGAGCTGCCAGTAGTCATAGGATCAGATAATAGCCCAGCCTTTGTAGCAAGGTATCTCAAAGTATAGCTCAAGCCTTAGGACAGGCCTGAGTGGAACTCTAAAAAGTTTAATTAAGTTTGTCCTGGAAACCGGTGAAAATTGAACCAACCCCCTGCCCTTCGCCCTATTATGGGCCAGGTGTACCCCCTACCTGGATGGGTCCCCCCCTTTTTTGAGATCATGTATGGTAGACCTCCTCTCCATCCTTCCCAGGGTCAGGGAGAAACTGAAAGCTAGAATTCATAACCATTCCCATGCTCAAGTCCTTACAGGCTCTGCAATTTACCCAGAAGCCATGTATAAGCTTGTTCCAGATGCACTGCCAGTGCCCCCCGTGGACCCTGTACACCCCTTCCAGCCCGGAGACTCTGTGTGGGTAAAGAAGTTCACTGTCCAAGGACTCACCCCAACCTGAAAGGGACGCTACACTGTTATCCCGAGCACGCCCATGGCTGTTGAAGTAGACGGCACCCAGACCTGGCTACATCACTCCCAGCTCCTGCACAAAAAACAACCTGGATCCTGGCAACCAGCAACCTCCCCCATGAGATCCCCAGCCTGGGCTCCACACAGGCCAGGAGGAGACTTGATGCCTGCAGGAGGGGAATTGGACTTCAGTGAGGACAGTACTAATGGGAACTGTGGTACTAGAGGTTTTGGTAACTGTAAGAACATTTTTGCTAGCCAGTGAGAAAGTCCGAGGCTAAGTAAAGCTACATGTGCAAGGGAATGGGAGAGCAGAAAGAGGGACGGAGAAGACAAGAAGGAAATCGGTATGAAAACTTATTTTTCTGATCCCCTGGTTAACATTTTAATAACAGCTATAGCAGGGCCCCTCACCCTACTCTTAATAACAGCTATAGCAGGGCCCCTCACCCTACTCTTACTCATGTCACTCATTGGACCCTGCCTCCTCCGCAGCCTGCCAACCTTCAAACAGGATAGAATTCAGGCAGTAAAGCTCATGGTCCTAATACCCAGTATCAGCAGATGCGGGAGGAGGAATGGGAGCAGCCAGAATCAACGATTTGATTCCCCGATAAGACCAGTGGGGAATGTTGTGGCCGGCAAGGCCCGGTAGAGGCGGGGCTCCAGATGGCCAGCAACACCCTGTTGAGGCAGGACTCCAAGCCAGGGAAGGTACGAGCAACCAGACCCACAACAAAGAATGTAGCATAACTGTTAATCGTAAAATAGTTCTGTTGCAAGGCTCAACTCCCAGGCAGGCACATCCTGTTTCCAGTAGCCGCAATTCAGGACAAACAGACCAAATCAGGTCAAACAGAGACTGCTTAAGCTGAAAATAACCCCCACCCCAGGTGTTGTATAAACTTTAAATGTTACTGTACTAGTGGAATTTTTCTATAACTTATAACTGACGTTTCTTTGTTAAAACTTTAGCCAATCCTAATCTGCCAAGCATCCCTAAGGCGGGGAGAAAGCAGCGTGCTTAGAATTGTCGGGGCTCTCGTTGCTCGCTGCTGTATCAGTTGAGCCGGGAGCCCAGACTCGGGTTCGTAATAAAGACTTCCTGAATTCCAGTTTGGCTGACTGGTGGTCGTCATTCGCGGGTGGCCCATAACAGATGTACTGGAAAATCAGCCACCACCACCACCTCCTCCTCCCAGCCCAGCCCCAGCCTGCAGCAGTGCCCAGGACTGCCACCCACTCTGAGCTCCGATGGTGGCATTGATCTTGGTTAGAGCCTGAGCCTGGCCTGAGCCGCATAGAACTGGGCACCGCCCACTACATAGGGCCACCCTCTGCCATGGGTGAGAGCACTGGGCGGGCCTCCCATGAGCTGGAGGGTGGAGGCGGTCCCAGCCCACGGATCCAGCAGGCTGCCCTCGCCCTGGGCGTCTCTCCTGCAGAAAGGGTGTGTTTGGGAAAGGAAGGGCTTGACACCAGGGCCTGCATGGAGGGTGCTGGAAGAAGGAAGCGAAAGTGGCCTGAGGCCCAGGCGCTGCGGGTAGACAGGTTCCTCCTGGGCTCTCTCGGTCGGTGCAGGGGACACTTCCCAACGGGTGGCATGGCTTCTCTCTAAAGGCCGGCCTGTCCCTCCGCCAGGCTCAGCCCAGGCGGCCCCGGCGGTCTCCAGAGGGAGGCGCCAGTGCGGCACGCAGCGGGAGGCGGGCAAGAACAGAGGCCAGCTAGAAGCTCACTCAGGACCCTGGTGCCAACCGCGCGTAGGAACTGGGGCACCATGGAAGGTGTGGGCACCATGGTGGTGTGGACATCATGGGGGATGTGGGCATCATGTGGGATGTGGGCATCATGGGGGATGTGGGCATCATGGAGGATGTGAACATCATGGGGGATGTGGGCATCATGGGGATATGGGCATCATGGGGGATGTGGGCATCATGGGGGATGTGGGCATCATGGGGGATGTGGGCATCATGGGGGATGTGGGCATCATGGGGATATGGGCATCATGGGGGATGTGGGCATCATGGGGGGTGTGGGCATTATGGGGGATGTGGGCATCATGGGGGGTGTGGGCATTATGGGGGATGTGGGCATCATGGGGGGTGTGGGCATTATGGGGGTGTTGGCATCATGGGGATGTGGGCATCATGGGGGGTGTGGGCATCATGGGGGATGTGGGCATCATGGGGGATGTGGGCATCATGGGGGATGTGGGCATCATGGGGGATGTGGGCATCATGGGGATATGGGCATCATGGGGGATGTGGGCATCATGGGGGGTGTGGGCATTATGGGGGTTTGGGCCTGGCCGCTCCCAGCCTGGCAGGTGCTGCTCCAGCATTGCCCATTTTTAATTGGATCATTCATCTTCCTTTTATTTAGTTGTATAAGCTGTTTGTAGATGTTGGAGATTAAACCTTTATCAGTGGTAACATTTGCAAATATGTTCTCCCACACAGTGGGCTTTCTTGTTGTTTTGTTGATGGTTTCTTTTGCTACAAAAAAGCTTTTAATTTTGATGTAGTCCCATTTGTTTATTTTCTCTTTAGCTTCCATTGCCCTAGGGGCAGTATCAGTGAAGAAGTTCTTTTGGCATATGTCTGAGATTTTGCTTCCTGTGGATGCCTCTAGTATTTTTTGGTTTCCCGTCTGATGTTTAAGTCCTGCATCCGTTTTGAGTTTATTTTTGTGTATGGTGTAAGTTGGTGATCTAGTTTCATTCTTTTGCATGTATCTGTCCAATTTAACCAACACCATTTATTGAAGAGACTGTCTTGACTCCATTGTATATTCGTGCCTCCTTTGTCAAATATTAATTGAGCATAGTGATTTGGGTTGATATCTGGGTTCTCGATTCTATTCCATTGATCTACATGTCTGTTCTTGTGCCAGTACCAGGCTGTTTTGAGAACAGTGGCTTTGTAATACAGCTTGAAGTCTGGTATAGAGATCCCTCCTACTTTACTCTTCTTTCTCAGGATTGCTGTGGCTATTCTGGGTCTTTTATTGTTCCAAATGAACTTTTGGAGAGTTCTTTCTAGGTCAGTGAAATATGCCATTGGTATTTTAATGGGGAGTGCATTGAACCTATAGATTGCTTTAGGAAGTATGGACATTTTGATGATGTTGATTCTACCAATCCATGAACATGGTATGTTCTTCCATCTGTTTACATCTTTCTCTATCTCTTTTTTCAGTGTTGTGTAGTTTTCCACATATAGGTCCTTTACTTCCTTAGTTAAGTTTATTCCTAGGTATCTTAATATTTTTGGTGCGATGGTAAATGGAATTGCTTTTTTAGTCTCTGTATCTATAAGTTCGCTGTTGGTGTATAGAAATGCCATAGATTTCTTGGCGTTAATTTTGTATCCTGCTACATTGCCAAATTCATTTATTAAGTCAATTAGTTTTTTAATGGAGTCTTTTGGATTTTTCATGTACAATATCATGTTATCTGCAAATAAGGATAACTTTACTTTTTCTTTTCCAATTTGGATGCCTTTTATTTCCTCTTCTTGTCTAATTGCGGTGGCTAATACTTCCAGTACTATGTCAAAACAGGAGTGGCGATAGTGGGCATCCCTGTCTTGTTCCTGTTCTTAGAGGGAATGGTTTTAGTTTTTGCCCATTGAGTATGATGTTGGATGTGGGTTTATCATATATAGCTTTTATTATGTTGAGGTATGATCCTTGTACTCCCACCTTGTTGAGAAAGTGTTGGAAAAAGTGTTGGATTTTATCAAATGCTTTTTTCTCCATCAATTGATATGACTATGATTTTTATCTTTCAGTTTGTTTATGTGATGTATCACGTTTATTGATTTGCGAATATTGTACCATCCTTGCATTCCTGGAATAAATCCTACTTGATCATGGTGTATGATCTTTGTTATGCTCTGCTGGAGCCGATTTGCTAGAATTTTGTTGAGGATTTTGGCATCCTGCCATTTTTATTCTATACCCCTGTATTCCTTCTTTGCTTTCTATTTCTTTAATTTTACAGTAGACCCTTTAGCATTTCTTGCATTGCTGGTTTGGTGGAGATAAATTCCCTTAGTCTTTTTTTGTCTGTGAAGCTCCTGATTTCACCTTCAATTTTGATTGATAGCCTTGCTGGGTACAGTGTTCTTGGATTCAGACCCTTCCTTTGCATGACTTTGTATACTTCATCCCATTCCCTTCTGGCCTGATAAGTTTCTGTGGAGAAATCAGTTGCTAGTCTACTGGGGGTTCCTTTATATGTAACTTTCTTTCTCTCTCTGGCTGCTTTTAAAATTCTTTTTTTGTCATTGGTGTTTGCCAGTTTAATTATAATGTGCCTTGGTGTCGGTCTTTTGGGGTTCCTTTTGCTTGGGACTCTGTGAGCATTTTGGATTTGTGTGGGTTTTTTCTTCTCTATCTCAGGAAAGTTTTCTGTCATTATTTCTTGAAATACGTTTTCCATGTCTTCCTCAGTTCCCTTTCCTTCTGGAACACCTATTATTCTAATATTGTTTTGTTTTGTATTGTCCCAAAGTTCCCTTAGACTTTCCTCCTGCTTTTTAATTTTTTTTTCCCCAGAAGCTGGGTATTTTTTTTTCATCTTGTCTTCTAGCTCACTGATGCGGTCTTCTGCTTCTTCTAGTCTACTCTTGATGCTTTCTATTGAGTTCTTTACTGTAGCAATGTCATTTTTCATTTCTTCTTGGTTCGTCTTCATTTCCTCTTGGTTCTTACTCATATTGTCAAATTTGCCTTCCATTCTTTTTAGCCATCTTATGATCATTATTCTGAATTCTTGCTCGGGTAGGTTGCTTGCCTCTATCTTGTTTACTTCCTTTTCTGGTGAAGCCTGCTTTTCTTTCATATGCGGGCTGTTTCTTTGTCTCCCCATGATCTCTCTTGTTAGGATGTCTGGTTATGTAGTTCTCTCTCTCCTTTTCACCGTGCAGTGGGGCACTCCTGTGAGGCCAAGTGTTCGCGCTGCCTGGGATCTGTGTTATGGGGGTCACAGCTGCTTGGTGGTCACTGTGGCTGTGGATATTCAGGCCTCTGACACGATCCAATCTTCCTCTCAAGATGGCGAGATTTCCCTGTCCAAGCCGGTAGGTAGCTCTGGGAAGGGACATAGCTCCACGTGGGTGCTTCCCTGTGAGGAGTACCTCTGTCAGCAGCCCCCCAGCAGTTTCTTCTGGTGTTCGCTGTCTCCCAGCTTGCTAATAAACACTCACAGCTCAAGACCATCAGCTGCTCTCTCTTTCTGCTTCGGGACAGGGCTCAGAATCCGCCCATCTATTCTTCCGCAATTTTGTCTCCCCCTATTATTATTCTATATAGTAAAAGGCCAGGGACCATAGGCATAACGACTGGACGACTGCTCAACCAGTCAGCATGAGGTGCATTGACCACTCTCAGTCCCTCCCCTCCCCCACCTTCCACCCTCTCACCCTCACCCTCACCCACAGGCAAACAGGGAAGCACAGGGAAGCAGGTGGATGGCTGACCTCTTGGTCCCTTCCCCTGCCCGCAGGCTCCGATGAACCACCATGGTGAACGGGCCAACCAGGAGGACCAGGCTGGCTGTCAGGCCACTGGGATTCCCAGCTCATTCCCAGCTGCTCGGGGGCTCAGGCCGGCGGGAAATTGGGCACAGGTGACTTCACCTCCATGCGCGTATGCCAGGCTGGCCGCTGATGGAACGTGCTGCCTGCTCGGGGCTGCTCACATGGGCACCACCACCATTGCTGCTGCTGCTGCCACTGCCACTGCCACTGCTGCTGGGGCTTGCGGTGCTGATGGAAGCTGTGGAGTGCACCCATGACCTACCCACCCTGGCAGCGGAGGTGGTGTTCAGCCTGGGGTCTGGCGAACGGGAAGATGATGGCCCTGACTGCAGGCTAGGCCTAGGGGCCCTACCCACATGATTTTGTATGCTGGGCCTCTAGTGGGCAGTTGTTTGACCAGGAGACTGGGAGTTCAACTGCTCACCATGATGTGTGCTGACCACCAGGGGGCGGTGTGGAACATGGCAGGCGTCAGTGACACAGTGCTGGCAGCAGGTAGCAGTGGAGGCACTTTTGGCCCCAATGGGCCCCAACGAGAGCAGAATCATGGCAGGACCGTGGTGAGACAGTGGAACAGGTGAGTGGGCAGAGCCAGGCCAAGGCAGATGGTGACCACCGGTGGCAGCAGGGGGTGGGGCCACTGCCTGGCTCCCAGGCACTTAGGGAGCTGGGAAGGTGGCCCAGCCCCCATCAATCGCCCCACAGATGGGATGGTGGAGCAGGTGAGGAGGTGATGCCGGGCCAAGTGGGGTGCCAGGTGGAGCTGTGGGACTGCAAGGCTGGGGGTGCAAACTGGGTCAAATCTCCACAGGCCACCCCAAAGGACCCCGCCCATGCAGGAATTCATGTACCAGGCCTCTAGTTATCAAATATCGTGAAGAAGAGTTGCTTTGTTTTCAAGTGTGTGTCTTGTAACAACTGTGGAAGTTTGGATACTCTCAGGTTTAAAATTAAAAAGATTTTCAGTTTGGCTCAGTGGATAGGCAGTCGGTCTGTGGACTGAAAGGTTCCAGGTTCGATTCCGGTCAAGGGCATGTACACACCCAGTGGGGAGGGGGGGTTTGCAGGAGGCAGCTGATTGATGTCTCTCTCTCATTGATGTTTCTATTATTGCTCTCTATCCCACTCCCTTCCTCTCTGTAAAAAATCAATAAAAAAATATTTTAAAAAATAAAATAAAAAAATAAAATGAAAAAGGTTTTGTTTGTTCCACAGGAAGTGAAAAGTGTGACTCATAATTTCAAAGTGAATGTCTTTAGATCTGAGGTCATTTTTAAAATAGGTAGTAGCCATTTGTAGTGATTTTGATTGCTATGGCAGAAACAAGGCCCAGAGTTTGCTCAATGACTTTCTTGGTTCCACACATCTGCTATCATCATATGGCCCAGCTCACCCTCTGAGAGTGACAGGAAGTGTTTGCTACCAGAGTGAAATGTACTGGTGCCTGGATGCCACCTGGGTGCACAGCAGATGTGCATGAGTGAGAAATACCCCTCAGATAACATGTCGGGGTTACCTGACACCACAGCAGAATTTGGCCTCTTGACCAAAATATTCACTGTTTTAGTTACCTATGGCTGTGAAACAACTTACCCTAAGACGTAGTGACTTTAAAAAGGAGCAATTTACTGTCTCTGTCAGTTTCTAGGGGCTAATTTAGCAGTGACTCTGCAGGGTGACTCTAAGTGGGTGTCTCTGTGAAGCTGAGGTCTTATCTGAAGGCTTGACTGGGGCCAGGGATCCACTTCCTGTGATTCACTCCCTCATGGCCAGCCAGTGCTGGCCATCAGTCAAGGGGCTCAGCTCCTCCCTACACCAGGTCTCCTCACGACAAGGTGGCTGGTTCCCCCAGAGCGAGTGACTGGGGAGAGAAAGGCGAAGCCACCATGTCCTTTGTGACCCAGCCTCTGACATCCCACACGCCGCCTGGCTGTAATTGACTGGGCACAGAGACAGGCCCAGTGACTGAGGGAGGCCAGACAAGGGTATAGACGTGAAAGCGAAGGCCTGTATTACTAGCAATCAAGCTACTTGTTAACCTTCCCAAAGGACTAGTAACATTGGTTTGAACATTTTAAAGGTTTAGCTACTATAGGTGTCACGTAGGGTTAACATTGCTTAATGGGGCGTTTTGGAGGGACGTTATGGCAGACGGAGCAGCACGGCCATGATGTACCTGCCAGGAGGAAAGGACAGGCATTTTCAGGGACAGGGAGCCATGTCCTGGAGTGAGAAGCCTGCTCTCACCTTAATAGAGGGTGTTCCCTACCTCTCCCTCTCTGTCTCCCCCAGCCCCCATCTCTCCCCCTCTTTGTCCCTCTACCACCTCCCACTCTTCATCCATCCCCCCCCTCCCCCCGCTTTCTTCTCTCACGGTTTCTGCAGGAAAGGGACCAGGGAGGCCCTGCCAGGACGGAGTGAGTAATGGCTTGGAGAAGGAGCTGGAAAAGCTGCCGAGCAGGAGGGCCAGCCTGAGGGGGGCGGTCCTGAAATGCTGCCTGTCCTCCTGTGCAGAGGGGGCCGCCATCCAGCGGATAAAAGCCCCTTTGTGTTGCCAGGTTCTGTCGCTCGGGAGATGTCTGAGTGAGAGCCGCTGCGTGCTCTGGGCTCTGCAGCACCAGCCTCTGACCGAGGGCCATCGGGGCCACGGACAGAGGTGTGAGCTCGGGGAGCGGCCCAGAGATGGCAGACACCGCCCAGGAGCGACAAGGCAGCTGGCCCCACCGAGAGGCCAGCTTCGGGCCTGCCTCGACTCTGCGGCTGGACCTGGGGCTCGGCCCCGGAGCCCCTGCAGTCGGCCATGCCTGCTTCCTAGTCTGCAGGACAGGACGCTCAGCTCCCAGATTGTTGGATCAGCTTTAGCTGACAGGGAGGGAGGGAGGGGAAGGAACATGGGAGCCCAGGCGGTTGAAGCCAGCATTTCAGACGGAGAGGCAGAAGCCAGCAGCCGCCCGGCAGGTGTCAGCACACCAGGTGCGGCTGCTTTTCCGCCTCCACCCTCCCGGCACGCAGTGCGTGCATCTGCCGCCGATTTGCCTTCAGCTGGGAGCTGGGACAGGGCAGGAGCCCGGGCACCGGAGCTCTGTCCTCCCCGGATTGTGCCAGTGAAACAACTGCAAACGGTGCCTCTGAGGCAGCCACACGTGCCATGCGGACAGCGAGGCGAGGGGCAGGGGGAGGGGGCAGCGTGGGAAGGAACATGTGCCCAGAAGTGGGTCCCCAGTCAAACCCATGACTTGACCCTAGTCCCCACCTCAGGGCACAGAGGGAGGTCCCCAGAGCAACCCCCTCCTGGGCCTGACAGAAACGGAAGCAGAGGGGGGGAGGGGGGGAGGGTGCTGGTGAGCACCCCCAGGTGCTGTGATTGGCCAACCAGTGCAGGACAAAGGCACCCCCTTGGGTGAAGCCTCTGCCGTTCCCTCCACACCAGGCCTGAAGCCTCGCTCCCTGCAGGCCCCGGAGCCTGCTGGCCTGGGCGCCCTCCAGCCTCTCCGTGGCCTCAGGGGGCTCTCGGCACCCATTCCAGGAGGGCTGTGCTGGGTCTCAGCTCTGGGAGCCGCTCCCGCCTGCAGCAGGAGCACACTCCACAGCAAGCAGCACGAGGCCCCGCCTCTGGGTGGCAGTGTCCCCACTTGGCCACAGCCCTGAGGTCAGGTCGCACTGGGAGCCTCAGCCACGCCCAGCCGGCTGGGAGCACCTGGACCCGTGGGTGCAGGAGGCAGCTCCTGAGCCCCAGGGAGCGGGGCCTCCCAAGGGGCAGGAAACACCGGGGCACAGAGAGGTCGCCCTCAAGGGCACCTGGGACTCGGGCCTGGGAACAAAGGCTGTGGCCCTGGACAGGGGAGGCGGAGGAGCAGCTGGTCCGGTCTCACGGAGCAGCCCGTCCGTGGAGCAGGGGCCGAGGCAAAGCTTCAGACCCAGCTTACAGGGAGCAGCGCGGCCGCCCGGCTGCCCTCTGCCGCCCCGACCAGGAGCCTGCACAGCCACAGCCCGCAGTGGCCTCGGGAGGAGGAAGGCCTGGCCTGCCAGCGCCCGCTCTCGCCAAACCACAGCCCCCTTGCCCGGAGTCCACACTCACCCAGGCCACTGACCCGCTCTCGGTGTCGGCCTGGCCCCGGTGTGGCTGTGTCTGCGGAGCACAGGCCGCACCCGCCATCGCGGAGGGCGGTGGCGGCTGAGCAGAGACGTGGCCAGGCGTGCCCCGGGCAGAGGGCTGGTGGGCACGGGTCAGCAGTGCCTGGGCTTTGTGTCCAGCCCCAGGAACAAGACCGGTGCTCTCCAGGGCACAGTGAGGGCCGGGCCGAGGCAGACAGGGGGCTGCAGTCCGGGACGAGGGGAGGCCAGGCAGGGCCGAGGTAACCAGGCGGCCATGGGGCGAGAGCAGGCGGCGGGAGGGGAGCACAGGGGTGAGGGCTTTCCACGAGACTTCGGAGGGGCTCAAGCTGGCTGGTGGATGTGCGTTTCACACAGGACTGAGGGGTAGGGGAAGTGTTTACTCTGTCCTGTGTTTAAAGAAAACTGCTTTATTAATGAAAATATAACGTGAAAAATAGGATTGAGGTCAGCTGTGGACATCAGGGAAAAATTACAGCGCCCTCAAAACAAGACAGGTTTCTTTCTTACCCCCTTCGAGACGGTGGGGGGGACAAGGGGAGGGGGGGGGGAGATGGGCACAAGGCGAACAGACGGCCTGTGGATCCAGACCCCTTGCCGGAGCCAGCCGCTGCTGGGCCTGCTCTGCTGATGGCTGCAAGGAGCTCAGCACCCGCTTTATTTCTGGGGTTCAGAGCCTTCGAGGACCAGCTGCTCCCTTCCATGTGGCCCTGGCATCTTAAGTCCTGCAAGGGCCGACGGGGCGAAACGCCTGCAGTGCCCACCGCACACCCAGCCTGTTGCCAGGCTCGGCCCGGCCGCCTGTGGCAGGGCTTCCTCTCCCGCCTTCCATGGGGTGATGGCACACACCTCCCCCGGGGCCGCCCCCCCACCTTCACCGTCTGGCGGGCTGTGCTTCCCGAAAGCACCTGACAGAGCGAAGAGCACTGGGCCCCACCCGCTGCCAGGTAACGGTGCCCGGGGTGCCCCGTAGGCAGCCACCAGCTATAGGGAGTGCCCATTGCCTCAGGCCCGCTGCTCCCTGGCGGTGGGCATGTGTGGGTGAGCCCGGGCCCCGGCCCAGGAGGGCAGAGCTGCAGCTGCAGAGCCAGCCTCCTGGCCAGGACCTTGCACAGGCCTGCCTCCCTCCGCCCGGGGTGCCAGGCCTGCCTCACCACCTCCAGCATTCTCATCCCCGCCCCACTCCCGCCTCTCGGAGATGGAGAGGGACCGCCTCTCGGAGATGGAGCAGAGGGCGCAGCTCACACCCCCTGACCTCAGGCCCCAGAGGAGCACAGCCCTGAGGGGCCGGGTCCCGGGTCCAAGCCGCCCCGTTCACAAGCAGGGTGTCTCAGCACACCTCCTCCCCACATCCACGCTTCTCCAGGGGCCACTGAGAGGGGTGGTGAGGGTGCCCTGAGCAGAGCGAGGCTGCGCCCCTGGGTCCGCCCCGGGTTCGAGGCTGCCTGCTCAAAAGACCAGAGTGCAGGGGGCACCTCTTCACGGCACCCCGTTTACACACCGGAGGCACGGCCAGCCACACCGCTCAGAGGGGCAAGCGCATCAGCCCAGCGCGGCGAGTGCAGCCGTTTGTGCGTGTCTGCATGCGTGCGCTAGCCGCACACGTGTCTCCTTCAGAGTAGGGTGACATATCCAGATCCGAGTGCCCGGCGGCCCACGGCCCACCGCGCCTTTTCCTGGCTCTTGCCTCCGGCACGCAGAGCTGTCAGGAGCCCCACAGGACAGCATCTTCAGGGCGGGAGGCCAGGCACCCAAACTCCCCCCTGAGCCCCAAGATGCTCCTGGTGCAGGACAGCAGGTTCCCACCACCCGGACGCCTGGGCCTCCCGCAGCCAGGCGGGGCTCAGGCCTGGACAGCGAGGGAACGCTGCCACGGAGGGGACCCTGCCCGCCCCCCCATGCTGGCTTCTGCGCAGAGGGCGCAGCTCACACCCCCTGACCTCAGGCCCCAGAGGAACACAGCCCTGAGGGGCCGGGTCCCGGGTCCAAATGCCTGGTGAGCAGATGGGACCGGCAGTCCTACAGCAGCAGGGCCCGGCGGGCGGCCACCGGTGGCACGGACGTGCCCTGGCCACAGGGCAGCCTAACCGGGCCGAGTGCGTGACTCCTCTCCTGGTAATTCCCCCGGTGACTCGCATTTTCCATGCCTTCAGTTCACACACAAACACCAGCCACCACGGGGGCGGAGGGGGGCGTGGAGAGCAGGGCCGGCAAGGCCCCTGGGGTTCCAGCCCCACACGTGCCCGCCTGCAAACCGGCGGGGCCGGACCCACAGGCCACCGCTCAGCCAGCTGTGCCTCAGTTTCCTCCGCGGGTTCGGGGCACCGGCACCCAGGGAGAGAGAAGCGGCGCCTTGGGCCCAGCAGGGCGGCCCAGAGCACAGCGCTGGGGCTGGGGGCTGGCTCCCACCACTGCGCTTCCCGCAGCCGGGAGGGGGTGGTCTGAGCCAGTCTGGGGGACCATGCCCGGCCGCGGGCTAAGAGGCCCCTTCCCCTCACAGGGAGCCGACCGCGGAGAGCCCAGCCGCCGGCCCAGGCCGCAGGCCGGGGGCTCAGGGCCCGGAGGCCGCCCCAGGCGCAGGAGCACGGGGCGGGTGGCTCTGCTCAGGGCCTGGGGAGGGGTTTCAGAGCAGAGGGGGAAGGCAGAGTGGGGTCCCCGCCGGAGCGGGAAGGCAGCTGTGCCCGGAGCCCGCTAGGGCTCCCTCCGCGCCGGCACCTGGGAGGCCCGGGTTCTGGTCCAGTTAGGGGGCAGGAGCCCGGGCCGGACCCACTGCACCCGGCGCCGCCGGGCAGGGCCCTGCCTCCCGCCGGGAGCCGCGCTGTCCCCGAGGGGAGGAGGGGGTGCGTGGGAGGCCGGCGTCCCGCTGCCCGGGCGGAGGCAGGGCTCAGCGGTGGAGGCGCCGGGGCGCACAGCGGGCGCGCCGCCGGCGTGGGCTCCCGGCGTGGGCGGAGGGCCAGGCTCCGGGCCGGTTTTACGGATTAAAATCGCCCGGACCGGGCGCGGAGAAGGCGGACTCCACACCTCCGGCCTGGGAAGGGAGGAGCCCCAGCGTCCCCGGCGCGGAGGGCGGGGCCGGGGCCAGTCTGGGGGCGGGGTCTGAGAGGGCGGGGTCAGGCGGGGGCGGGGCCAGCCGGGGGCGGGGCCTTGGCGGGCGGGGCCGGCGGTCAGGTCCGGGCCCGCGGCGCGCGCGGGACACGGCGGCGGGAGGGGCGGCCTCAGCTCGCGGCGGAGCGGCGGCGCCGGGCGCACCATGGACTCGGCCCCGGAGGGGTACGAGCTCAACGGTGACCTGCGGCCGGACTCGCCCGGCGCCCAGGACGCCCGGGTAAGCCCTCTCCGCCCCCCGCGGCCTCCAAGGGCCGCCTCCCTGGGCTCGGGCCCCGTGAGCCCCGCGGGGTCCCCCCTCTCCCCCCGCCGGCCCGCAGGTGAGCGGGGCGCGCGCTGGGGGTGCCGGAGCCTCCCCTCCCGCAGCCTCCAGCTCCAGCCGCCTATCGGCCCGGTGCGCCCGGCGGGGAGGGGGGGGCGCAGCCTCCGGGCCCCGGGCCAGCGGCACCGGCACGGCGGCCCCGGGCCAGCGGCACCGGCTCGGCGGCACCGGCGCGGCCGCACAGCACCGCGCAGCCCGCGTGGCCCCCACAGGGAACCGGGCTCTGGACCGCGGAAACTTGGCGCCACTTGTGTCCCCGGGGAACTTGGAGCCTCTGGGGCCGCTGTCCCCGCACCCACCCCGCGGCCCTGCAGCCTGCCCTGCCGGGCCAGGCCTGGGGCGCAGGGGGAGCCCCCCGTCGGGGCCGGCGCCCTCCGGCCCTGGTCCCTCTGCGCTGGGCAGGGCCCCTTGGGGCCAGCACTGCCCAGGGGTGTGAGCTGCCCTGGCACCGCCTGGGGGGCTGGTAGACATTCTTTCCGTTTCTGCCCCTGGGGTAGGGCCTGGGGGGATGATAGGACACCAGGTGGCGTGGATGCCAGGCAGAGCCGAGTCCCACACAACGGTCATTTCCCTCCTCCTCCCACAGCTAACCTCCCGGCCGGGCCGCCCTCCCTCACACCGGGCAGCCGGGGCGGGGCTGTCCTGGTTAGAGGTGAGGAGGAGCGCAGTGGCCCTGCCCTGGAGGAGCCTTACAGCCTGGGCTGTGTGTGGGGGGGGCGCTCCCCCCCCCCCCCCCGGCTCTGCCCTGGCCTGGGGCTGGGGGGGGGTACAGCAAGTAACCCCAGGCCCTCAGGTGGAAGTCGGTTTGAAGGGAGGGGTCCTGCTCACCTCCCAGCCTTGGCTGCACACTTCCCAGCAGACCTGTCTGGGGGGAGGGGTACTGGGTTGGGTCTGGAGGGGGAGGGGCACTGCATTGGGTCTTGGGAGAGGGGCACTACGTTAGGTCTGGATGGGGAGGGACACTGCTTGGGTCTGGGGGTAGGGGCACTGCGTTGGGTCTGGAGGGGGAGAGGGAGGGGCACTGCGTTGGGTCTGGAGGGGGAGAGGGAGGGCCATTGCGTTGGGTCTGGAGGGGGAGGGCCACTGCATTGGGTCTGGAGGGGGAGGGCCACTGCATTGGGTCTGGAGGGGGAGGGCCACTGCATTGGGTCTGGAGGGGGAGGGGCACTGCCTTGGCTGGGGGGAGGGGCACTGCCTTGGCTGGGGGGAGGGGCACTGCCTTGGCTGGGGGGGAGGGCACTGCCTGGCTCTGGAGGGGGAGGGGCACTGCATTGGCTCTGGAGGGGGAGGGGCACTGCCTGGCTCTGGAGGGGGAGGGCACTGCATTGGCTCTGGAGGGGGAGGGGCACTGCCTGGCTCTGGAGGGGGAGGGCACTGCATTGAGTCTGGAGGGGGAGGGCCACTGCCTGGCTCTGGAGGGGGAGGGCACTGCATTGGCTCTGGAGGGGGAGGGGCACTGCCTGGCTCTGGAGGGGGAGGGCACTGCCTGGCTCTGGAAGGGGAGGGCACTGCATTGGGTCTGGAGGGGGTGGCTCTGCATCCGGTGAGCAGACAGAAGCCCCCGGGCTGGCGTGCCGGCAGCGGGGCCTGGAGGATGGATGGGTGCAGGTGCCCCACCCGATGTGGAGAGGGCCCGAGGCAGAGGGCATGGGGAGAGCAAGCCGCCGCCCCGCATGTCTGACTCCTCCGCAGGCCTGGCCCCTGGCCTGGAGGCCCGTGCAGGGTCGGGTGAAGAGGGCACTCCACCCCCAGGAGCTCTCAGCCTCCCCCTCCCCTCCCCCCAGGGCCGACCTCGGTTTCTCGTCTGTGACGTGGGGGCAGCAGTGCACTCCTCAGGGTCACGGTGAGGACCGAGGAGGAGCTGTGTGTGGAGCGCGGCCTCCGCCTGCCACGCCCTCTCCTGGGGACACGGACACTGACGTGCTGCCTCCCTCCTCCTGCTCCCCTCCCTTCCCGTCCCAGGGCGGCCTCAGGCGCCTGCTGAGGGCGGGCAGAAAGGTTGGCCGGAGGAGGGGCACACCGGGGCGAGGGGCTGTGTCCCCAGCATGCCCCTGGCCACGAGGACAGGCGGGGGGGGCCTGGCGGTGCTGCGCCGGGGGCAGGCAGAGCCACCGGCTCAGCGCTCTGCTGTGAGGTGGCCAGGCCTGGAGGAATCAGACAGGTGGCCCGTGGGCAGGCGCCGTGGGCCAGGCAGGGGGAGATCCGAGATGCCCTGGCCTGTGCGGGGCAGCAGGCCCGTCTGCCCGGCCCCCGGAAATGTTTTCTTAAGGCGGGAGGGCCGGTGCGTGTGGGGCTGTTGTGAAAGCGGCCTGCACACTGGGCTGTTTACAGCTACGTGTTGCCTGGGGGCCTGGCTGGCGGCTGGGGACACGGCAGCAGGTCCTGGGACGGTGCCAGCGGAGGACAGCAGGGGGTGGACGGGACGGCGAGGCTCCGGCTCTGGGCCAGCGCAGCCCGAGGAGCGGGACTTTGCCTCTCCTTTCTGCTTTCCCGGCAGATTCCGGGCTGACGGGGTCCTCGCCACCTTCTAAAAGGTGACGTGGCCGCAGGGTCACCAGAGGCCAGTGCTGAGCCCACAGGAAGTGGGTGTGCCCAGCCCACAGCCAGCTGCCACCGGAAACACCCCCTCCGTCCTCCACCAGACTTCCTGCCTGGAGCAGGTCAAGACCTCTTGCCGGCTGATGGGAGTCTGGGGATGGTGTGGCCTGTGTGGCCCCAGGCGGTGCCCGCATGGCCAGGCCAGTTAGGGCTCCATTCCTGACAGCCCTCCGCTGTGGGCCACCACTCAGACCCCTGACCCCTCCCGCCAGCCGTTTACAGATGGAGAATCGGCACCGTCAGGGATGCGGGGGGAGGCCAGGTGCTGAGCCTCAGATTGCTGGGTCCTCGGGCTGCCGCCCAGCAGAGGTGAAGTGGGCTCTGGCCGGACGGCGGACCCATGCGGCCTCGCTCTGCACTGCTCAGGACTGGGTCCATGGCAGAGTGGAGCCAGGCCCAGGGGCGGGTCAGTGACCAGCCCTCAGGTTCCTGCCTGGTCTCCGGGAGAGCAGGGATGGGGGCTGGAGCCTTGGGAAGCCCCCTCCGCTGGACTATCCCCCATACTGTGACCAGAATTGGGCAGCCGGGGTGCCTCAGACCTGGGTTCAAATCCTGGGTTCGAATCAAGTCCCAGGCCCCCACCTGCTGGACGGAGGACGCACAGCAGTGTGTTCTATGGAGAGGTGCCTAAGACCCTGCCGCAGAGGGTGGGCAGCCCTGTGCACAGCTCCTGCCCACCGGCCCCAGCCTTTAGGGGAAGCAGTCCACGCCCTGGGCCCCGGTGCGGCTTGGGGTCCTATGGGCCAGGAGCACACTAACAGGGCGTTTGTCCCCTGCGCTGCCCAGGTCTTGGTAGGAGGTTCCAGGGAGGCTCCTGGCAGCTGGGGAGGCAGGCAGCGGTTCCTATGGGCGTGTACATATGTGTGAGTATCTATGCATGTGTACACATGCCTGTATTGTGTATGTATATGTGTGCATGTTGGTATATGCATGTTAATACATGTGTGCCCGCGCGTGTGCGTGTTATGTTTATGTGTCGGCTTGGTTGTGTGTGTGTGTGCATGTTTGTTTGTGTGTGAATGAGTGGGTGTGTGTGCATAAGCTCGTGTGCACTTGGCCCACGGGAGTGGAGCCCTTTGTGAGTGCAGCCGGCTTTCCTCTGGGTGAGCCTGGGTGAGCATTGGTGCCCCAGTGAGACCAGCCTGGCCTCTTGGTTTAGGAAGCGCAGGGGCACCGATGATGGGTGTGGGGCGAGGGGTGGCCTCATGCCAGGGGGCGCAGCCCCCGACCCTGGCCAGGGAGCAGCCCGAGGCTGGGCGTGAGGCCGGCCACCGTGAGCGCGGCCTCAGACCTGGCGTGGGGGCAGGGGGCCCAGCCCGGCCAAGCGAGCGTCCGGCGGGCGGGCGGGCAGGGCCGCGCCTGTGGGTGGAATTTAAACCAGTGGGTTCACTACTTCGGAGCCACCACGGAGGGAAGAGGCAGGCAGCAGAGCCGCCTCAATGTGAACTCAATGTGAACGTGAAGGTGCTTTGGACGGGAGCCCGCCCTCCGAGGCGCCAGGTGGAGGGGGCTGAGCCCGGCCCTCCCGCCCCGCCGCCCATCCCCCTCTCCTGAGTCCAGAAACAGGATCTCCTGTGGCCCCAGGAGGCCCGTCCAGCTTGGCAGCAGCTGCCAGGGGACAAAGGGCCAGGGCGGGGGTGGGGAAAGTGGGGCAGTTCGAGGTCACCTGGAGGGGGAGACGTGGGGAGTGGCCGGGCCGTTCTCAGCAGAGGCCGGGGGTCTGCCTGGAGGGGAGGGGCAGGCTTCCGTGCGGCCTGTGCACATGGCAGCGCTCACACACCTGTGCACACGGCAGCGCTCACACCTGTGCACACGGCAGCGCTCACACACCTGTGCACACGGCAGCGCTCACACACCTGTGCACACGGCAGCGCTCACACCTGTGCACACGGCAGCGCTCACACCTGTGCACACGGCAGCGCTCACACCTGTGCACATGGCAGCGCTCACACACCTGTGCACACTGCGGCCGGTGTGGAGGCTGGGCGGGCACTCGCCTCCGCCTGCACCGTCTGCGTGAAACATGCAGCTTTTGGCCTGTCAGCCATGTGCAGTTACGCGGCTTACACTTTGTAAATGAAGTTAAGGAAGGCTCTGTGCAGCAGAGAACGCCAGGCTGCTCTGGGGTCTGCTGCGCTCCTGCTCGGCCGGGGTGGGGGTGCTCTGTGAAGGGATCTGGCTCCCACCCCAAAGCCACCTCTGCCCTGGCCCCCCAGACCCGGAGGGGGGAGGAGGGGGGCCGGGGGGCCGGGAACGGGGTGCGGCCGTCCAGGGCGGCCCCAGCGCGGTGTGCGGTGTGCGGAGGCACCTTTCCTTCCTCCTGCGGGACGGGTTCCGAGGGGGTCGGCGGGGCACCTGGCCCTCTCCCGCCTCTTGTTCTGTGAGGCTTCCTTCCCAAACCTCCACCGGGCTGCTTCCCTTCCAGTCCCCGGAGGAGCCCCGGGCGCCCTCTGACCCCTCTCCCCCCGCAGCCCTCGCGCTGGGGCCGCAGCGGGCCCATCAACGTGAACCACTACGCCAACAAGAAGAGCGCGGCCGAGAGCATGCTGGACATCGCCCTGCTCATGGCCAACGCCTCGCAGCTGAAGGCCGTCATCGACCAGGGCCCCAGCTTCGGCTTCTTCGCGCCCCTCGTGGCCCTCATCTCCATCTCCCTGGTGCTGCAGATCAGCGTGGGCGTGCTGCTCATCTTCCTGGGTACGAGCCCCGGGTGGCTGCCGGGCAGGGGGCCCGGGCCTGTGAGTGTGAGCGGGGAGCCCCGGGCCCTGTGAGTGTGAGCGGGGAGCCCCGGGCCCTGTGAGTGTGAGCGGGGAGCCCCGGGCCCTGTGAGCGGGGAGCCCCGGGCCCTGTGAGCGGGGAGCCCCGGGCCCTGTGAGCGGGGAGCCCCGGGCCCTTTGAGTGTGAGCGGGGAGCCCCCGGGCCCGCCTCCTGGCTGCTGTGGGACCTCCTGCCTCAGTTGCCCTGCCTGTCACGTGAAGGTGAGGCCTGAGGGAGGACCCCTCACAGGACACTCAGGAAGGTGCTGGCCCTGCGGGGCTTCCGGCCGGCCGTCCCCGGTCGGTCGTGCATGAAGCAGGCGTCTGATGGACGGAGGTGGCCGTGCGGGCCTGGCGGGCGGCCTGGGCAGTGTGCATACCCTCTCCCCACAGTCAGGTACGACCTCAACAACCCAGCCAAGCACGCCAAGCTGGACTTCCTCAACAACCTGGCCACCGGCCTGGTCTTCATCATCGTGGTGGTCAACATCTTCATCACGGCCTTCGGCGTCCAGAGGCCCGCGACGGAGCTGGCGCCGCGGCAGTAGGCCGGTGAGTGAGGGCCACGGCCCTCCCCGGCTCGGCCCCCAGGCCCCCCGGCCCTGACTGGAGCTGGGCCCCCGGCCTCGCGTCCTCCTCTGCCCGGCCTTGTGGGTGGCGCCTGCCGCTGGGCGTTCCCACCCCACACGCAGGGCGCAGGGTCCTGCACTCGGGACCCCGCTGGGCTGCACACCACGGGGCGGGGAGCCTGCTGCCAGAGGAAGGGTGGACGGCTGACGGGCAGCTGTCTGTCCAGCAGGGACGCCCATGGCCGTGTGGGGACCCACAGAGCACCGGCCGCCAGCGTGCTCCCTGTTCACGGCACGATGGCCGGGCCAGGGTGACCTCAAACATGACCCCGACTCCCCGAGCCTCAGACCCAAGGCTGGCGCCCTCCGGCCCTGTTCTCCGGGCCCCGTCAGAGTGTGCGGGGCCAGGCCCTCCAACTCTCAGGGGCTCCAGAGGGGAAACTGAGGCTTGCCCAGGTCAGAATGGGGCCTTTCTGGAGTCGGAGTGGCCCCCACTCTGGACACCACTAAGCAGGGTCTTAGGATGGCCAGGCCCTGCCTGGCAGCCTCACCACTCTCTGCCCTTTGCAGGTGCCTGGCCGATGCCGCCACAGTCATGTGGACCCCAGGAGCGGCCTCAGCCGTGGGCCCCGCCTGGGCGTTGCACCCTGAGAACGCCAGAGCCAGGACCGGGCTGGAGGACACTCACCAGTGAGTCCTGCTCCACCTGCGGCTCCTCCCCTGAAGCAGGGGCAGCGAGGCCAGAGGCGGAACGACCCCAAGGAGGGCCGTGGCCACAGACACGCGGCAGGCCGAGGAGGGCGGCCAGGCCAGGGCCGGCCCGAGTCTTGGGACATTTCCAAAAGGACAAGGAGATGCCTGCCGGCCAGCACACTGCCCGGCCCTGGCTCCGCCCTTCCTGCCTGGCACCCCGACCAGCAGCTTCCCCGGGCAAACACCCCCCCCCCCCCTTGCTTTTCTAAGCACAAATGACCAATAAACGATTGCTCCTCCCCTGCGGCTCCCAGCTCTCTCCCTCCTGCCCGGCGGCCTGTGCCGCCTCCCTTCTGCCCCGCAGCCTGCTGGCTCACACCGGGGCCTGGCATCCAGGCGGTTTCCAGGCGGAGCCCAGAGCCCGGTCCCCAGTGCTGTGTCATTTTAACAGAACAGCGAGGGGCCCGCAGCCAGGCCCAAGGCCGTGGCCAGGTCGCGGCGGCCACCGTCCGCTCTATGGGGCCCCACAGGTGTGGCCAGCGGGCGGCCGTGAGAAGCTGGCCCACCGCCCACTGCAGCCGCTGGCGCTCGGGTGGCGAGCGCGTCCCATAGGCCGAGGCTGCGGCTGGACTGGGCCAGGGCACTGCCCAGGTTGTAGATTCAATCCCCAGTTGGGCGAGTACGGGAGGCAACTGATTAATATTTTCCCTCTGTCTTCCTCTCTGAAACCCATAAACATGCATTCTCTGGCGAGACTGGAAAACTAAAGAAACTTCAGGTGCACTGGCTGCCGTCCCGGCCGAGCCACCCCCTGCCCTGCACACACTCCCACTCCCCCGCCCCCCGCCCCGCCTGGCCCTGCCCTGCCCTCCCGCTCAGGCCACCAGCACTTCTCAGACCCAGGGCCCGCGGCACATTTGTAAGGCAACGGCCTGGGGTGCTGTGTCAGGGTTGGGGAGCCATGGCTGGTCCCACATCAACTTTGGGGGCATTTGGGGTCAGAAGCCTCGCCTGGAGCCTCGGGCTGGGGAAGTGGCAGGCACTGCAGGGGCCCACCCTCGCCATGCCGGCCTAACACCAGGCTGCAACCCATCCTGCCCACCGGCCCACGTGGAGTTCTGCCAGAGGGTGAAGTGGCCCCATTCTTGCCTGTGCTTTTAGGGACCTTGGTCGGTCTGGGTCTCCCCACGGGTGCCACCACCCATGGACTGTGTCTGGCACACAGTAGGTCCTCAGAAGGTGTCTGTGGCATTCTCACTCATCCATGGGTGCTGCAGCCCAGAGCGGGGGCAGAACAGAGCCAACTCTGGGCTCCTCCTGGACCTCACACTCCACTCCTACCCACCTCTCCCTGAAGCTCCCAGGGGACACGAGAATGAGGGAGGGTCTAAGGAGCAAGCAGATGCACACACGTGTGTGGGGTGTCCAGGAGGGACAACAGAGAGAAGGGTTTGGGGAAGGCTCAAGAGGGAGCCTTGCCGAGGGAGGAGCCCTGCCTGCGGCTGCACTGGCCTTGGGGAGCCTGGAGCGGTTTCGGGAGGGAGCCGCGTGTGGAAGGCTCTGAGCGGGACAGGGCAGGGGCCTGTATGCTTAACCTTCTTTCTGCAAAAGATGGCGGTGATGGATGAATGGACAAGAGATGACAGGTGAACTGATTGGTAGGTGATAGGTGGATAGATACAGATAATTGAATACTTGATCAACAGAGAAAAGAGAAGTGGATACATAAGTGATAGGTGATTGGTGAAAGATCAACAGACGTAAAAGCCAGACAGGAGAAGACGGACAGACGTAGGGTGAGGGAGCAGCTCCGTCCTTACGCCCGGGCGCCCTGCAGGCATCTCCTCGCTCGGGGCGGGGTGGGGCCCGAGGGTGTCCTTGTGCACCCCAGCGCACCTATCCACTCTCGCCCGGCCTACCCGCGGTGTCTAGGCCTGGCTCCCGCTGCAGGCCTCCCTCTCCGGGCTCTTCACCCTCACCTTCCACACTCAAGATGCCAGCCCACATGAAGGAGAGACGGAGAGAGAGGCCAGGGCAGGCCCTCTCGCCCCCGGGAGGTGACAGCAGACAGGGTGGGGCCAGGGGACTGAGAAGGGGCCTCCCTGGCCCAGCAGCCTGCCCTTGGGGTCCTCTCAGCAGGAGATGAGGGGCCCAGCTGCCCCCTGGCCAGTGCTGACGGAGGGCCCCAGTCCCTAGAGGGGTCCCCTTCTTGCCCCTGCTATACAGGGGAGCCAACCCAGGCTCTGGGGGCAGGCCTAGGGCGGGACAGGCCCACCAGCCCTTTATCCTGAGCCCTGCAAGCCGGGCCCTGTCTGTGAGACTGTGGGTCCAGGGCCTAGTATGGCCTGGGGTTCATGCAGAAGTTTGGGGGGTACAAGGAAGCATGGCGGGCGGGGCTCCCTTGGAGCGCTGCCTCTGAACTGAGTCAGTGGGAGCGTAAACAAGCCATTCCAGCAGCGTCAGCGCCCTGCGAGGCCGGTGCCCGCAGCCTCCGTCCCCCTCACCAAGGGGAACCCCGTGTTGTGCAAGATGCAGCTGCATTTCGGGCTCTGAAAACAAGTGCTTGTCATACAGCTTGTACCAGCTTGGCCCAGAGCCACTGGGACCCAACTCTGCCCCTCGGTTCAGAACTGTGTCAGTGTCGGTTTTTCAGTTTGTTTTATTATTATTGTTATTATCATCATCATCATTATTTATTATCATTATTAGAGGCCCAGGGCATAAAATCAGCCCAGCCTGCACCCTCTCCAATCTGGGACCCCTCAGGGGATGTCAGACTGAGGGGTTAGGCCCGATCCTGTCGGACATCCCACTCACAATCCAGGACCGCTGACTCCTAACTGCTTGGCTGCCTGCCTGATTGCCCCCTAACTGCTCCTCTGCCAGCCTGGTCACCCCCAAGGCTTTTATTAGTATAGATATGACCCTGCACAGAAAAGTTCACTGACCCTGCTTTACAGTAAGGGCTTGAGGATTGAATCATTGGGACCAGACACCAAGATTTCCTTTCTTTGAATAGTAGAGGGAATAATTATCTTGTCTTTAAGTTGCCCTGAAGTTAAAATGATAACGACTTAGAAAAGTATAAAAGCACCATATAAAGACAACTGTCTTTTTCATGTACTGAAAAGACAAAGTGGTAAAATGAAAAACACTATATTTTATTCTCCCCCTTCCTTCCTTTACAGCCTTTATTTAAACTTTGAAATTTATAAAAATTGCACTCCAATTTTCATTGCTTTACATTCAATATTACTTTGTATTGGTTTCAGGTTTATATTAGTTACAGAATAGTGGTTAGACAACCGTATACTTTACAAAGTGTTCCCCGATATTTCCAGGACCCACCTGGCATCATACCATCATTACCACACATTGACTGTATTCCCTATTTGTGACAATGGGTTTACAGGCTCCTTCCAGTCTTTCTTTTGTGTTGCTTGTCCTTCCTTTTCTTTCTCACTTCTTCCCTCACTCTCCTTATATAGTATGGGTGCCCACCCCTGGGTGTCCGGATGGAGAGCACTGACCACAGTGAGCACATCCTGACGGGGTGTCCCACCAGCCCCCACACGGCGCAGCCTGGACGTGAGGGGCCTCTGGGGGGAGCCGGCCACAGGAGGCTCACTGCTCTGCGGGGCACGGGTGTGCGTGTCCCTGACACGCGTGAAGGCGGGTCTCACGGTGCCAGACACACAGTCTCCATTGGGGCCCCGCCGTGGCCCCAGCAAGACTGTTCTCTGCTCCCAGAAGCCGGGCCTGGCGCTGCGGCCTCCCGCATCCAGTGCTCCCGGCGCCTCCAGGAGGGCGGCTCCGTCCACAGGGCAGAGCTCTGGTCCTTCCTTCACCATCAGGTTCTCTGCAGCTCCCTTCTCTTCACCAGCTCCCCGACGCCAGCGCCTCGCAGCGCACCCCTCGCTCTCGCTCTTGCTCCCGGGGAGTGAGTGCAGACTCCCGAGTGGTCCCGTGGGCCCCCCGCGTCAGGGAGCAGATGCTTGGAAGCTCTGTCTCTGCTCAGTTCCAGATCGTGGCTGAGGCGCCGCCGCCTGGCGAGCAGTGGCCTGGCTCTCGACCTTTGCAACCTTGCTCATTATCTCTACCTTCCTCCCAGGCGTCACTCAGTGTCCCTCACTGCTTCGGCGGTGGACCTGCTTGCTGAGCGGCCACAATGAACAAAACATGAGAATAAATGGAGCGCCAGAGAAAATGATGTGCTCGGGACGCAGTGAACGAGATGCACGGGCTGCGGCCGGCGTAGCTTGGCTTACTGTTTACAGCAGCCTTTTTCTTTTATAAGTAGAAACAGGGCAGAGGTCCGCTACAACCCTATATAATAAAAGGGTAATATGCAAATTGACCCGAACGGCAGAACGACCTTAGAACGACCACTTGGCCAGTCACTAGGAGGCGCACTGACCACCTCTCGGTCCCTCTGCCCGGGCCGGCAGGCTCTGATCGCTGCCGGCGAAGGGGGAGCCAGGGGTGGGTGGCAGTGGGGGGCGGGCTGGCTGTAGGCAGTGGGGGGAGATGGGCTGACAGCAGGCCGGGCCTACGGATGGTCACCCACACAGAATTTCGTGCACCAGGCCTGAGAAGATGTATGAATGGTGAACATACACGCAGTAACAGTTACATTATTATCAGAGACTACATCCTGTGCACAGCTGCACGTGCTGCACGTGTTCTATGACCCGCAGCCGGCCCGTGAGTGAGGCCTGCCTACGACGCTCCAGGCGAGAGGAACTTGAGGCTCCGGTCAGATCTATGGCCGTTGCACGTGTGGTCTGTGCAGTGAACGCCGTGCGGCACCTGGACAGTGGGCAGGGCTTCCTGGAGGAGGAGGCACTTTGCAGGGCCGGAGTGGGAGTAGGGGGGCTGGGGAACAGTAGGGAGTGCTCCAGGCAAGGGGACAGCTTGTCCACAGGTGCAGAGGTGCGGTCACGAGCCTGTCCGTCACCAGCCTGTGGCTGGGAAGTGGGGACATAGTGAGGTCGTGTGGGCGCATCAACAGGAAGGGCTGGCCTGTGGTCTCCGTGCCGGACGGCCTCACTCACCCCGGTCACGAGCGCTGAGTGACAAGAGGGCGGGCAGCGGGGCCCTGGCACGGCTGCCCCTTCTCCTCCCTGGGCCCCAGCCAGGGGGCCAGGCCGCTCCATCAGCTCCGGGCAGGGGTAGGCCCACGGGGAAGGGCCGCCGGGCCGAGAACTGAGGAAGCTCCAAGGCTCCTGGGCTCCAGGGTGGGCTGGGGCCTTGAAGGCAGGGCTGGGGCCGTGGATACAAGGAAAAGTCAGGAGTCCCAGGAAGTGGTCCAGCCCAGCCAGAGACAAGCACCCGGCCTCACAGCTCCCAGGAAGTCCAGCCCTGGGACAGCACTGAGCATGCCTCACACAGGAAGGAACCTGTGGGCCTCGTGGGCCTGAGGTGAGGGGCAGCTGGGCCCCTTGTCTGTCAGACCTGCCTCTGTCCGTCCAGGCTACTGTGATGGAGTCCACAGCCTGGGCAGCTTAGACCTAGGTTCTCATTTCTCAGTCTGCAGCCTGCAGACAGCTGTCTGCCCCATGCCCCCTGCAGCCTCTGCCCTCTCCCCTTTGACACTGGGGCCTCAGCCCCTTGCCCCCTGCAGCCTCTGCCCTCTGACCCTGTCCCCTGGGGCCTCTGTCCTTGCCCCTCAGAGTCTCTGTCCCTGTTCCTCGGGGCCTCTGCCCCTTCCCCTTGCCATCTCTGTCAGTCACCTTCACATGGACATGGCATCCGTCACCTTCCCCAGCTGTCACCTTCCCCAGCTGTCTGTCCATCACCTTCCCCAGCTGTCACCTTCCCCAGCTGTCTGTCCGTCACCTTCCCCAGCTGTCACCTTCCCCAGCTGTCTGCCCGTCACCTTCCCCAGCTGTCACCTTCCCCAGCTGTCTGCCCGTCACCTTCCCCAGCTGTCTGCCCATCTCCTTCCCCAGCTGTCTCAGGGCACAGGAAAGCATGGACACTCCCCTTCATCCGCAGACCTCCACCCAGGAACCAGGACCTTGCCGGGCCATGGTGGGAGAAGCTGCAGGTGGACAGGCTGTGCCAGGCTGAGCGCAGGGTCTGCTGGCCTGAGACCTGCGCAGCCCCCGCCCAGCTCCCGGAAGTGGCACAGGCACTAGTCCCGTCTCGCTCTGGGCCTCTGGGGCGATGGGAGACGGCTCACGTGGGGCTGGAGCGCCACACATCTTCCCATTGGGGAGGGGGTGGCAGGCTCACTGCGGCCTCCACCCTGACCCTGAGCCAGGCCCAGAGGCATCCCCTCGCCCACCTGCCCCCTGGGGCAATAACTGCTCTCGCTGCCACAGAAAGCTGCCTGGGCCTCGTGCCCAGTGAGGTGGTCCATGGGGGGATGCGCAGGGACAGCTTGGCCGGGCAGTGTGCCGAGGTGCCCACCTGCAGGTGCCCCGTTCCCAGCCCCGAGCGGTGGAGCGAGTGGCCAGCCACTGTCCTGGCTGCCTGGCACGGGGAGGGCCCCTGCACCCACTTCCTGAGGGCAGACCCCGTGTCCTGGAGCTGGTTCCTCTGTGCCTCGTGCCTCCGGAAACGTCCGTGGAAAACCCAAACTCATGATTCCTGAGTTGACAAATATGCTTCTGTTTCCCCAATTGGCGGGGGGGGGCAAGAGGGAGACAATCACAGGAGGACCCATCGGGCCAGGCCAAGGCCTGCAGCCTGCTCTCCATGCGTGTGCACGTGTACAGAAGAGCTGTGCATGTGTTTGCGTGTGGCCTGCATGTGTGTCTGCCTGTGTCTGTGCCCTGCACGCCCGGGAGGGCAGTGGAGCCCCACTCTTGGCTTCAGTGTGGTGCTTGGCTCCGACCCCCACTTGTCAGAGGGGCGCCCATCAGGCCCACGGGGAGCCAGCGTGCCCGCAGCAGTGAGTGCCGGGAGCAGCGCTGGGCCCACACGCGCTGCTCACCCTCAGGCATGAGCTGCTCCCCCAGCGTGAGCCAGAGGAGGCGGGGAGGCAGGTGTCGGGGGGGGGGGGGGGGGGTAAGAGGCAGGAGGGGGGCGCGGCAGCACCTGGGCAGGGGCCACGCGCTGAGGAGGAAGAGGAACAGCAGTGCCAAACTGCAGCAGCTGATCCAGGGCTTAAGGAGCCAGAGCTCAGGACCTGGGGAAGCACAATGGTGGTTTTCATCTCTAAAACTTCTAGAATGTTCCTTGGGCTGTTTGCAGTCTGGATTCTCTTTCTCCTGGGATCCGGACAAGACGTGGTGTTTGTTTCCAGGCTCCAAGCCACTGCTACCTCCGTCCCCTCCCGAGTGGGTGGGGATGAAGGGCGCTGTCCCTCGGTGCCTGTGGGGCCAGCAGGCCCCGGAAGGCAGCGGGTCTCCTGGGGACAGGCGGGGGTGGGGGGCGCGCAGAAATGTGGCTCAGCCTGCCGCCACGTGTCGGGTCCTCTTTCGTGGCTGACCAGCCTCCACCTCAGCCTCGCTCCGCACCGTGGCCCAGCCGCAGGGCCCCCCGCCCGGACGGGGGCACAGAGGCGGGGAGAGCTCCTAGCCGGGGAGGGGGCACAGGCGGCGGGGAGAGCTCCTAGCCCGGGCAGGGGGCACAGAGGCGGGGAGAGCTCCTAGCCCGGGCGGGGGCGGGGCAGGCGGCGGCGGAGGCGTGGGTGAGGGCGTGGAGCTCGGGGAGCAGCGGGAGGAGGGTGGTGGGGGATGCGCAGGGCACGTGGCAGGGCAGTGGGTGTCTGGGCGGGCGAGGAAGCAGGGCCTCAGTCAGGGTCACCCAGAAGCACTCCTGAGAAGGGAGGGGACTCCCACGTTTAATCACCGGGACCCTGGCCAGAGGAGGTGCCTTCGCAGGGACCGGAGAGCCGGCCGGCCTTCAGGAGAGGGAGGCCGGCGGGCGGAGGGCTGGTCGTCAGAGGCCGCCCTGCTCGGCCGCCAGGAAGGCCAGCAGGAAGCGGCTGACGTGTCTGTCCATGATGAGTGGCGAGAAGCCCAGGACGCGCCGGGCCGCGGGCGGCACCTTGGGGTCTGGAGCACACGGGGTCTCAGGGCCTCTGGGCACTGCCAGCCGCACCCGGGATGCTGGTCGCCGCGCCGAGAGGCCGGCAATCTCCACACGCCACAGGCAGCGGCAGGGACGCCGTGGGGGCCTCACCCCACCGTCACGGCCATGACACTGGAGGGGCCCCCGGGCCCCACGCAGACAGGGCTTTCTGACCCCTGACCCTGCTTCATGCACCCCTCCTCCCAAAGGGGCTTCATTCTCTGACCCTGGAGGGGTCACTGAGGGCCAAGTGTAGGGATTGGGGTCCCCACCCCGTCCCCCTCAGCCGGCCACTGTCCCGCTGCAGGGCCCTCCTGCAGGCTGAGCAGGCACCCACCTGGAGGGCACCCACCTGGAGGGCACCCACCTGGAGGGCAGCAGTAGACGAGGAGGGCCAGCCCGGCGGCCAGGCCGAGGCAGGCCAGGAAGGCCATGGGTCCTGGGGGAGCAAGGGGAGCGGCTCTCGCACCTCTAAGACGGGCCAGTCCTTGGCCCGAGGGACAGCCCACCATGGGGGGAGCCCGGTGGGGGGAGCCCTAATGGGGGGAGCCCGGTGGGGGGAGCCCAGTGGAGGGAGCCCCGATGGGGGGAGGCCGTGGGGGGAGCCCTGGGGGGGGGGCGGTTACCCCTGTCGCTGAGTGCGTGGCTGGTGGTGCCCAAGTCCAGGTCGGAGTTCTCTGGAAACGGAAGCAGAGGGCGCGGTTGGTGGGGCAGAGAGGAAAGGAGTTGCCAGCCACAGGAGGCCAAGGGGCTGCCAAAGTCCCTCGCCCCCGACCCGGCCCCGCGGAGCTGGACCAGGTGTGCTGCTCCTGGACCTCGGCCCGCTTGGTGGAGTTGGCGCCAGGGAAGGGACCCTGCACAGTTGGGGGTCTCCTGTCCATTTCTGGGGGTCATGAAGGGGTCACTGTTCCCCGTGACCTTGAGGTGCCTGTCAAAGGTCTGACGATGCCCACGCCAGCAGGTGCTCTCTCCCAGGCCGCCCCAAGTGGCCACCTGCCAGACACCCTGAGGGCACCCGTGAGCCGGGCCGCGGGGCCGGGGGGGTGCCACGGCTGGCGGGCGGCACTGTGGGTGCTGTGGGCCCGCCATGGGCAGACGCCACCCCATCCCTGGGCCTCTGACTCTAAAGCACGGACAGTGGCCCCTCTTCCTGGGCCTGGTGCGGAGGCTTCAGGCCTGGGCGGTGTCCACCTGCGCGCCCCACCTGTGCCGGGCGGCCACAGGGGCCCAGCACGGCACCGGGCCAGCTCCCGCAGAAAGGGGAGGGTGCCCACAGGGTTACAGGTGGAGGAGGCAGGTGCTGCCTTTTGTGTAAAAACTGGCACAAAAGAAAGAGACTGAGGCAGAAACAGGAAGACGGACATCTGTGTGGCTTTCACCCTCCCTCCGCCTGGGACCAGAGAGGAGATGGGCGGGAGGGCCTGGGACCAGGGAGGAGATGGGCGGGAGGGCCTGGGACCAGAGAGGAGATGGGCAGGAGGGTCTGGGACCAAGGAGGAGATGGGCGGGAGGGCCTGGGACCAGAGAGGAGATGGGCAGGAGGGTCTGGGACCAGAGAGGAGATGGGCGGGAGGGCCTGGGACCAGAGAGGAGATGGGCAGGAGGGTCTGGGACCAGAGAGGAGATGGGCGGGAAGGCCTGGGACCAGAGAGGAGATGGGCAGGAGGGTCTGGGACCAAGGAGGAGATGGGCAGGAGGGCCTGGGACCAGGGAGGAGATGGGCGGGAGGGCCTGGGACCAGAGAGGAGATGGGCGGGAGGGCCTGGGACCAGAGAGGAGATGGGCAGGAGGGTCTGGGACCAGAGAGGAGATGGGCGGGAGGGCCTGGGACCAGGGAGGAGATGGCGGGAGGGCCTGGGACCAGGGAGGAGATGGCGGGAGGGCCTGGGACCAGGGAGGAGATGGCGGGAGGGCCTGGGACCAGAGAGGAGATGGGCGGGAGGGTCTGGGACCAGGGAGGAGATGGGCGGGAGGGCCTGGGACCAGAGAGGAGATGGGCAGGAGGGCCTGGGACCAGGGAGGAGATGGGCGGGAGGGCCTGGGACCAGAGAGGAGATGGGCGGGAGGGTCTGGGACCAGGGAGGAGATGGGCGGGAGGGCCTGGGACCAGGGAGGAGATGGCGGGAGGGCCTGGGACCAGGGAGGAGATGGCGGGAGGGCCTGAGACCAGGGAGGAGATGGCGGGAGGGCCTGGGACCAGGGAGGAGATGGCGGGAGGGCCTGGGACCAGGGAGGAGATGGCGGGAGGGCCTGGCGAGGCCGGGTGCACTCACGCCCGCTGTGCCGGCTGGGCAGGCTGCCATGCAGGGGCTGCGCGTGGATGTAGAGGGCGCGGTAGAACTCCTGGCAGTCCCGCTCGCTGCTCCGCTGCAGGTGGCCCAGCAGGTCACAGAGCCGGACGCGCAGGGACGCCCTGGGGTTCCGGAACTGGCAGAGGGCACAGAGGGTGGTCACGGGGCTGTGCCCGCCCTCCTCCCTGCTGGCTCCCCTCTCTCCTGGGAGGTGCCTCCGAACGCCCGGTGGAGAGTGACGGAACCACGGCCCCCATCACAGCACGGCTGGTCCCCGCACTCCCGGGACCGGGAGACCAGCCACCACGGAAGGCGGCAGGGACAGGAGCTGTGTGGAAACTCGGCAAACGGAGACACCGCGCTCCTGGTGAAAAGGGAGTGCGGAACCCCCTGCAGGGCTCTGGTGACAGCACAACGTCAGCAGTTCGTCCTACAGGAATCTGATGCGAGCCTTTAAAAAGGCGGAAGGAGAAAAGAATCGGCTCCTCTGATGTGTCTGATGGAGAAATGTGTGCGTCTGAGGAGGGCCAGTGGACAGGGACGTGGCAGTGACCTCCAGGAGCGGGAGGCGGTGGCCTGGTGCTGCCACCTAGTGGCGGAATACCTTTCTACATGGACACAATGGGGAGCTAAGTGCAGGCCTGAGTGTCCCTTTTCCTGTACAGACATGGGAAACCGTTCAGCCGGTTTTACAGTGAATGTGCATCAGAGTTTTCATTTCGGCAGCACAATGCAAAAGTGGGCTCCTCCGTTTTCACGTCCTGTGCTACTTCCAGGCCAGTCCCTGCCAGGAGAGGCCCGTGTGCCTGTGCCGAGGCTGAGCCCCGTCACCCAGCGGGTGGCGACTCTGCACCCCAACGCCCTGGCTGGTCCCTGGCGGGAGCAGAGAAGCAGGGATAGCGGAAAAGATCACCCACTCTCTCCAGTGTCCACAGACAGCTGGGCCAGGGGACATCTAACATGCTTCCCGTACGACCTTTCGGAAGCCACCCCCTCTCCCCCGTTTCCCGCTCCCAGGGATGTTACGTTGTGGCGTGTTGTCACATGTCTCCTGTGACCCTTCCAGCCCCGGGTCCAAGGTCACCCCAAAGAGGCCGGCCCGCCCCTCACCTTTTCCGCGTCCTTGTTGCTGAGGATCTGGGGGCAGTAGCGGTTCAGCTGCAGGATGATCCTGTCCACCTGCTGCTCGCTCAGGCGCCCGGGGCCCAGCAGGAAAGGCGTGTCCTGCACCAGCCGGTCACAGTAGGTCTGCTCTGAAACAGGCAGAGAGCAGGCAGGGCCTCAGCCAGCGGGCCCACCACCGAGTGCAGCCTCGGCACAAACCCCCAGCCGGCCCCCGGCCAGGGAGGCACGCCTTATAAGCACCGGGACAACGCTGACTCCCGGCCTGCGTGGCCTCAGGACAGCCAGCCCTCCCTGTCCTGCCCCCCTGGGCCTGAAGGCGGGCGGTGGGCAGTGAGGGCTGTCCGGAGTGCGGGACGGAGCCTCTGCCCTCTCTTCTCGGAAAACAAACTCAGGGCTAAGAGCCGGCTGCTCCCGAGCCCCCACCAAGCTCGCTGGAGACAGCCAGGCCTGGGAAGGGCTCGGGCAGCCTGGGCGAGGCCCGACCCACAGCTCACAGCTCCATGTGCCGGGCAGAGCGCAGGCTCGGGGCGGTGGCAGGAAGACGGCATCGCCCCAGCCTGCCGCAGGGGCCGCGTGCTGCCCGGTGCCAGGGAAGGCTGCTGCTTTTGTCTTTTCTTCCAGAATCACCATTCAAACATCACTGCTGCACCTTCTCTCCATAAGGACATTCTTCTCAACAACAGCCGAAGACGAAGGTGGGGCGCAGGCTGGCGGGGGCACAGGGTCTCCCGGGGAGGACGCTGAGTCCCTGAGAGCCAGCTGCCTGGACAGACACACCACCTCACTTACCGGCCTGTGCCAGCTGGTCCCGTTCCCCAGTGGGCACGGGCTGGGGGGCGGGCAGAGCTGGACAGGAGAGTTTTTGTATGTGATTGGAGTGAAGTTGGTACCAATTCAAATCAGATTGTTGTAAGTTTAGGAGGGTATGTATGATCTCATGGTAACCACAAAGAAAACAGCCACACTGTATTGTTACTACAAAAGCCAACTAGACACAAAGATGGCAGCCGCTGAAGGACAAAAGAGCTACAAGACACACAGAAAAGAAATAGCCGAGGCAGAAACAGTTATTTACATCAGTAATTGCTTTACATCTAAATAAACTGTCCAATCAAAGCAGAGACTGGCAAAGTGGATCTGTAATGTTATAATAAGAAATATATATTTGGTCTTTGTCCTGCTTCCTGGCACACAGTTCCTGAAACCCTGAAATTTTTCTTTTTCTTTAATCATCACCCAAGGATATTTTTTTCCATTGATTTCTAGAGAGTGAAAGGCAAGGGGAGGGCGGGGGGAGGGCATGGATGGGGGGGGAACATAGACATGAGAGAGACACATGGATTGGTTGTCTCTGGGACTGGAGAACCTGCAACCGAAGTATGTGCCCTGACCGAACCCACGACCCTTCTGCTCTGACTATGAGCAAAACCGTCCAGGCAAAAAGTCCTTACACATACAAACAGCACCCCAACACACAACAACAGAATATCTGCTCTCCTCGAGTGCACATGCACATTCTCCAAGGTAGACGTCAAAACAAGTTTGGCCACAAAACAAGTCTTAATTGATTTAAAAATATTTAAATTATACAAAGGATCTTTCTGATCACAGGGAATAAAGCTAGAAATCAATAACAGAAGGAACACTGAAAAATTTACAAGTATGTGAAAATAAAATAACCAACAAATCAAAGAAGTCTCAAGGGAAATTAGAAAATACCTTGAAACAAATGAAAACCCCCCACAGCTTATCAAAACTTAAGGGATGCAGTAAAAGCAGTGCTGAGGGGGGAGTTTATAGAAGAAATATCTTAACTCCATAACCTAAAGCTTCAGGAAACTAAAAAAAAAAAAAGAGCAAACTAAACCCAGAGAGGCAGGAGGAAGGAAATAATGAAGATGAGGGTGCAGCCAGCTGGTGCGGCTCAGTTGTTTGAGCACCGACCTATGAGCCAGGAGATCACAGTTCGATTCCAGTCAAGGCGCATGCCTGGTTTTGGACTCGATCCCCAAATAGTGCAGGAGGCAGCAGATAAATGATTTTCTCTTGTGATGTTTCTTTCTCTCTCTCCCTCTCCCTTCCTCTCTCTGAAATCAATAAAAATATATATATTTAAAAAATATTAGTGAGGGTAAATTAAATAGAGAAAAAAATAGTAAAAAAAAAATCAACAAAATTGATAGACCTTTAGCCAAACTAACAACAATAACAAAAAGACTCAAATTACTAACAGCAGAATTTACTACTAATTTTACAGGAGGTGGGGCGGGGGGACAGCTTATAATAGAGCACTATAAACATCTGAATGACAACAAACTGGACAATCTAGATGAAATGAACAAATTCCTAAAAACACACAATCTACCAAAGCTAACTCATGAAAAAACAGAAAGTCTGAATAGATGTGTAACAGTAAATCAGTAATCAAAATTGTTCCAGCAAGTAAAAGCCCAGGAGCAGACAGCTTCACTGGTGAATTCCACCAACATTTAAAGAACTAGCACCAGTCCCTCTCAAACTCCCAAAAACTGGAGAAAAGGAACACTCCACTCTGGCTTTGGTAGCAAAGTCCATCCAGTCTTACTCTGATACCAAAGCCAGACAAAGACACTACAAGGAAGCTACAGACTAATATTGCTTATGAATGCTGATGTAAAAGCCTCAGCAAAATACTAGCCAATTTAATTCAGCAGCATGGTAAAAGAATTTATTCCAGGCACAGTGGCATGGCTCGGTGGTTGAGCGTCAACCTATGAACCAGAAGGTCGATCCCCAGGAGGCGGTGTGCTAGGGGCAGCCAATCAATGATTCTCTCTTGTCATTGATGTTCCTATCTCTCTCTCCCTCTCCTGTCCTCTCTGAAATCAATAAAAATATATGTATTTGAAAAAAAAATTCATTCCAAGAATGCAAGAATGGTTCAACATATGAAAACCATTACTATAATAGATCACAGTAATAGAAGAAAAACCAAAGATCATCTCAAGTGATGCAAAAAACAATTTGACAAAATTTAATACACTTTCTTGATTTAAAAAAAATCAATACATTAGAAATAGAAGAGGTTTCTCAACATATAAAGGTCATATAGGAAAAGTCTAGAGCATCATGAAAGACTAAAGCTTTTCCTTTAAGATAAGAAATAAGACAAGGATACCCACTCTCACTATTTTTTATTCAAATAATAAAATAAAAGTCCTCATCAGAGAAATTAGGCAAGAAAGGGGGGGGGGGAAGCATTCATTTGGAAAGGAAGAAGTAAAATTATCTCTGTTTGCAGATGACATGATCTTATATATAGAAAACCCCAATGTTTTTTAAAAAGACACCTCTTAGAACTAATATATTCACAGCAAAGGTGCAAGATATAAAATCAACACACACAAAACCAGTTGAGCTTTTTTATACACTAATAGTGAAAAATAAAAAATAACACAATTCAATTTATAGTAGTATAAAAAAGAATAGAATACTAAGGAATAAGTTTAACCAGTGAGGTGAAAGACTGGTACACTGAAAATTACAAAAAGAATTGCTGAATGAAGTGAAATAAGACATAAATAAATGAAAAGATATCCCATGTTCATAGATTAGAAGACTTAATATTGTGAAGATGATGACACTACCCAAAGGGATCTGCAAATTCAATATAACCCCAACCTTAATCCCAATCGTGATTTTTTGTGGAAACAGAAAAAGCATCCTAGAATTCATATATCAAGAAACCTTCATATCAAAAACAATACTGAAAAATAACAAAGTCGGAGGACTCACACCTCCTAATTTCAAAACTTACTTAAAAGCTACAAGAGTCAAAACAGCGTGTTGGTGGCATAGAGACAGACATATAGACCAATGGACTAGAATAGAGTCCAGAAATAAATAGTATTTTGAGTGGAAAAAAACAGAGAGTGAAAAAGATAACGCACAGAATCGGAGGAAAATACCTGTAAAGCATATATCTAATGAGGGAATGATATTCAAAACATATAAAGAACTTATAAAACCCAATGACAACAAAAACATAAACAATACAATTAAAAAATAGGCATAGTATTCGAATAGGAATTTCTCCAAAGATATATCTACAAGTGGGTACTTATCGCATGAAAAGTTGCTCTATCATTAGTCATTAGAGAAATGCAAATCAAACCACAATGAGATATCAGTTCATATTATTAGGGTGATTATCCTTGCATTCTCCTTTAATGTGCTGCTGAATTCAGTGTGATATATACATGTGGAGAATGAAAATATAAAAATTGGAATTCTCATGCATTGCTGGCGGGCATGTAAAATGGGGAGCCACTGTGGGAAAAGGGTATGATAAAAAAGCTAAACACAGAATTGTCATATAATTGAGCAATTCCACTTCTAGGTATAGACTAAAAGAATTTAGCCCTGGCCAGGCAGCTCAGTTGGGTAGAGTGCCATCGCGATACACCAAATCAGGCACACACAGGAGTCAACCAATGATTACATAAAAAAGTAGAACCACCAATTGATGTCTCTCTCTCTCTTTCCCTCTTCCTTTCTCTCTCTAAAATCAACAAATGAATAAAAAGGAAAAAGATAATTAATAAACATCCATGTTCAGAGTAGCATTATTCACAATAGCCAAAAGGTGCAACAGCTAATGGAGGAATGAGTAAACAGAATGTGGCCTTAGAAGGAAGGAGATGCTGATGCCTGCTGTGGGTGGACACTAGAACATTATGCTAAGTCTAAATAAGTCAGACACTGAAGGGCAAACATGTGTGACTCCATGTATGTGACATATCTGGAACAGGCAAACTCTAGAAAGAGAAAGTAACCTCAGGAGCCGGGCATGGAAGAAAGGGGTGTTACTGTTTATTGGGGAGAGAGTTTCTGCTTGATAAAAAAAGTTCTAGAAATGGACAGCGGTGATGGTTTCACAACAGTGTGAATATATAATGCCACTGAAATGCTGTTTAAGTGGTATAACAAAAAAAAGTGAATGGTTATTTAAACTGTGGTTATAACTTGGTGATAAAATACCTATGGAGTCATGAAAAGATGAGGAGGAACAAATGCATATTTCTCAAAGTGAAAGACGCTAATTGAAAAGACTGCACACTGCACGATTCCAACAGAAAATGCAAAGCCATGGAGGCAGGAAAACTTGGCGGCTGCAGAGTCAGGGGAAGGGAGTGGTGGACGGATGAGCCAAGGGTTTCAGGGCAGAGGCGCTGCTCGGTGTGACAATGATGGTGGACACAGGACATCTGACATTGTCCAAAACCGTAGAATGTGCAGCACAGGAGTGAACCCTCACGTAAACGACAGTTAGCACTAATCTATGAAATTGGGTTATCAAGTGCCAAAAATGCACAGACTGGTGCAGGATGTCAACAATCCTGGGTGCTGAAGTGGGAGGGGCGGAGCCTCTGTACTATTTGCTCAATTTTCTATGAACTAAAACTGCTCTGAAACAAAGCTAGTAATTAAGAGAAACCCCAGTGGGAAATGCTGAATTTAAAGCAGGCAGGTGCCCCGGCGGGCAGATGCGGGACGGAGCACGCACACCGGCGGTGTGACGGAGATGACGGAGGTGTGACGGGCCGCATGGTCGTCCCATGTGCACACACTTGTCCAAACGTATCAATCATTCACTAAAAACAATCATTTCCTTATAAGAAATTTATACCCAGTAAAGGAGGTTTTTAAAACGGGGTCACGCCAAAACCGGTTTGGCTCAGTGGATAGAGCGTCAGCCTGCGTGCGGACTGAAGGGTCCCAGGTTCGATTCCGGCCAAGGGCACATACCTTGGTTGCGGGCACATCCCCAGTAGGAGGTGTGCAGGAGGCAGCTGATCGATGTCACTCTCTCATCGATGTTTCTAACTTTCTATCTCTCTCCTTTCCTCTCTGTAAAAAATCAACAACATATATTTAAAAAATAAAAAATAAAAATAAAAACGGGGTCACCACGTTGGACCAAGTGGGTCTCCTCCCCATTTCCCTCTGTGGGGCTGACAAGCAGACCATTTGTCTTCCTCCTCTTGCTCTCCCAGTGCCCGCTTTCACTGGTCCTTTTTACCCTAGAAAACAAGTCCTAGCTTCTAAATTCTCCCAGCCCCGAAATCTGCCTGAACACACGCCAGCAGCCCCATCGCAGTGAGGGAGCGGCACAGGCTGCGGGGGCCTGCCGGCCCGGGAGCGCCAGGGCCCCCGGCTCCATCGCCAGGCCCGAGGCTCCGAGTGCGCGTTCTACGGACAGACCGTCTGGTCCTTGGAGCGGTGCGAGCACACCCTCCCCTGATGTCAGCCAGGGAAACCGAGGCACAGCAAGGAGGGAGTGATGGATCAGGTGGACCCACCACCTCTCGACATCCAGAATCTCTGCCCGTTAAGTGACTGCGACCCGAACGAGCCGTGCCCTCAGCTGTGTCTTGTCTGCTGCTCAGCGGCCCAGCCTCCTGCCCAGCCTCCTGCCCAGCCTGTGCACCTGTGCGCGCCGCCCGGCAGCCACCCACCAGAACCCGGTGAACGGGCGCCGGTCGGTCACCAAAGCCGGCGCCTGCAGCAGCTCCTCTAGCCCCGGGCCAACAGCCAGGTGGGCCGCTGCCCGGGAACCACTGGCACAGGGCCCGGCGTGGGAGGGGCCCGGCGTGGGAGGGGCCCGGCGTGGGAGGGGCCGGCGTGCGAGGGGCCCGGCGTGGGGGGGGCCGGCGTGGGAGGGGCCCGGCGTGGGAGGGGCCCGGCGTGGGGGGGCCCGGCGTGGGGGGGGCCGGCGTGGGAGGGGGCCGCAGGCTCTGCTGCTCCCTGTGGCTGCCGTACACTGCACAAACCACACCAGGCGGCCTCGGAGGCACGGAAAGGTCCGGAACAGGAAACCACTGTGGTCTGGGTCCTGACACACAGCCAGGTGGCTTTACAGGATAAAGGAGGAAAAATGCTCTGGTACAAACCCCCCAGGTTTTGCCAGCTCCCTCTGCCAGGCCCCACCTCCGTGCCCCGCGGGCACTAGAACTCCAGACCCGTTACACCGCCTGTACTAGCGGCCTGGCGGGAGCCGCCCCCCTGCTCTCACCTGGCCCCCAGCCCCTGCGCCTCCCGCATGGCAGCCCCAGCCGCACCACACCACACCACACCGCCGGGCACCCACTGCCCCCGTCCCGCCCCCAGGCCTTGCCCCACACATTCAGATACCCACACGCTTCAGCCTCCCCTCCCCAATGGAATCTCCCAGGATTCCCTCCTGTCTCAGGGTCCCACCTGGCCTTGGGCACCAAAGAGCTGAGCTGAGATTGCTCACTCTCTAGCACACCACACGGCAGGCCTGACCCCACAGCCACCGGACGGCACCGGCACCCGCCGAGGCACACCGAGTCCCGTGCAGACGCGCGGGCCCCACACTCACTCCACAGCCCTCCCGGAGGCCGGGACCAGCAGGCAGGCTGGTCAGCGCACAGGGCGTGGGCCACGGAGGACAGGCCACAGCCAGGCGGGGCTGCCCATGGATGCTCCAGGCTGTGCTCGCAGTTCCCCGCCCCAGACAGAAGGGCTGGGTGGAGAGGGCCAAGTCCAGCACACACAGACGGCGGGAGAAGGGTGAGGGGAGGACCCGGCTCTAGTCCCGGTTCTGCCGCGGGCACTTGGTCTCTGCCTAATCTGAACCCACACAGACACTGTCCCACGTCCCCACAGTGCTTCCGATGGCCAGGGCCCACTGCGGGGCCAAGAGCATGTTGGGTGCTCCGAAAGTAACGGGTTCAGAGGAATGATGGGGAGGAGCAGGTGACAGCTGGCTCCCTTCCGGCCTAGAATGGGCTTGGCATCCCGGAAGTCACCAGGTTCCAGCCCAGGAAGTCCTGTGTGTGCAGGATCCATTCTGAGACTCAGTGAGTTCTGGGGGGAAAGGAAGGGGACTTCTGGGCCTGCCTGACCCCCTGGTGCACCCCCAGGTGACTGCTGTCCCATGAGGCAGAAGATGGGCCCTCAGGGATGAGGTGTGACTCCTGGGAGCCCCACATTCCCTGACCACTCTGCATGGGACTGCATGGCCCCTTGGGGCTTCTCCACCTGGGAGGGTCCACAGAGCAGCGTGGCCCTGCTCGCTAGGTCCGGAGTGAGTTGAGCGCTCGGGTTCAGAGCTACGGGAGGAGGGGGCAGTTGCTAGAGGCTTAGCCCCAATTGCTCACCCTGTCCCTGCGCTGCTAGGACAGCGCAGGGGGTGCCAGTCTCTGGTCCCACAGCCTGGAGCGCCGCGCCGCGCGGCCCAGGGGGCAGCCGGGGAGCCGCCACGCCCCCGGAAGCACAGCGGGACCCAGAGCTCACCTCCCTCCGGGGGGGCATCCTCACCCAGCGCCGCCTCGCCCCAGGGAGCCCTGGCCCGCCCAGCCCTCCAGGCCTGACCACGCCCTCGGCCCCCGTAGCGCCGCCGAGCGGGAAGGTGGTCACAGGCTCGCGGTCACGTCACGGACAAGGTCACTGGGGCGAGGCGCGGAGCGGCCCCCAGGGCGACCGGGGGCAGCGGGCGCGCGAGACCACCAGCGTCGCGTGCCCGACCCGGGGCTGCAGGCAGGACCGCAGCCCACGCTCACCTGTCATGCTGTCCGCAGCGGCGCCCGGCGGCACCGACCTGTTCCCCGCAGCCCCGTCCTTCCGCGCCGCGGCCGCCCTCACCCCCGCTGACCTCCGCCCACCGCCCAGGAGGCCGGCCCTCCCGACGGCCCCGCCCCAGCGTCGCAACGTCGCTCGCACAACCCTAACCCCGCCCTCATGAGGCCCGGCATTCCCGTTAGGCCCGCCCCTGGCCCCTAACCCCGCCCCTCACCCGCCTTAGCGCTAGCTAAGAGGCCGCCGGAGCCTTAGCCCCGCCCCAGCTGACAGGGCGTCCTAGGCCGCGTCCCGCCCAAAGCTCTAAGCCCCGCCCTCCCCTCCAAACCCCGCCCCCACGGCGACGTCCCGCCCTCGCCCTGAACAGTCCTCACGGTCCAGGCCCGCAGGCAGGGATTCTCCAGCCCTTGGCCCCGCCCCTTGCTCTAGCCACGCCCCCAGCCCGAGGCCGCCTCTGGGCGCGCCGGCGCCGCTCCCCGGCCGCGCACCCACCCTAGCCCGCGCACCCTCCCAGGCTCCCTCCCGGCCCGCCGCACCCTCCAGGGCACCCTCCGCACTGGTCCTCCTGGCAGCCTGGGCTCCTGGGCTGCAGGGCCGTGCAGGAGGCCTGATGGATGTTACTCTCACCTCAATGTTTTCCTCCTCCTCTCTCCCTCTCTCTAAAAGTCAATTTAAACCAATATATATATATATATATATATATATATATATATATATATATATATATATATATATATATATTTTTTTTTTTTTTTTTTTTTTTTTTTTTTTTAAACTGAGGCTTTAAGAGAGGAAGTGACTTAAAGTAAGGTGACCAGACGTCCCGCTTTTGGAGGGACCCCAGATTTTTAACAATTTGTCCCGTGGTGTTTTTAAAAAGTCGATTTTTGGACAGAATGCACGATAGGCTGGGAATGGTGAGAAAGGGAAGGGAATATACAGTTTTCGGCGGCCATGTGTCTATTTAGTCAGGATATGAGTTTTATATTATTTTTGTTAACTTTACAATGTTAAACTTTATTTTTTTAAATATTTTTATTTTTTTAATATATTTTATTGATTTTTTACAGAGAGGAAGGGAGAGAGAGAGAGAAAGAGAGTTAGAAACATCAATGTGAGAAACATCCATCAGCTGCCTCCTGCACACCCCCCACTGGGGATGTGCCCGCAACCAAGGTACATGCCCTTGACCGGAATCGAACCCGGGACCCTTGAATCCGCAGGCCAATGCTCTATCCACTGAGCCAAACCGGTTTCGGCATAATGTTAAACATTAATAATAACAAATAATTGTTGAGAACTGATTATGGAGAACTGCTTATCAAAGTTTGCAACAATGAAAACATTTTGTAACTCAGATGATACACATGATACACATCGTACTGCGTAATACGTGCTAGTAAGCTAAACAAGTGATGTCATACAAATCAGCTATTCAGATAATTAGGTAAGTTATTTATTTATTTCATAAATACATAATTTTTTTGAATTTAGCAGACAGTACTCGTATTATTCATATTTTATAGTGGCGGCAAAAAGTCTAGTGCTGGCCTTGAAAGTGACCCGACTTATGTTAAATTAAGTGTTGAGACTTTGAAAGCCATTTTATGTGTGAAATATAATTTAACAAATTCTTGTGAAAAATGTCATGACCTTTTAAATGACAGCAATCTACTTAAAAAATTCACTCAAATGAGAAATGTGCCAAAGAATAAAATAATACTATACATAATTTTTATTATATTTGTAAATTGTACTTATGTTGAAATTTAAAGAAATATATTACAATACTATTTTTGCATTCTATGAAAATTTTTGTTGCTCCATATAGACCAAATTTTTAATCAAGAACCCCCCCACCCCCCCATCAATGATGTCCTGCTTTACCAATGTTAAAATCTGGTCACCTTAACTTAAGGTCATATAGAAGGTCAGGTCATGGGGGTACCAACTGGAAGCAAAAGGTCGGTGAATGTCTAGCACCCTAAAGGGATCAGCCAAAGAGGGCAGTGCCTGCATCCGAGGCTGAAGATGGACTTGAGTGGGGTATTCCCCTCTCTGGGGCCCCCATCTGCAAAAGGGGGCCACCAGTCTATCAGTGTGACCCTGACTGAACTTCAGTTTTCCAGTCTGTAAAATGGGTGTCCTTGGACAAATATCTCCTTCCCCAGAGTCCACTCCCTTTCTGTGACAGACCTGACCTTTCCAGCTCTGTGCCCACCCCAGGAAGCCCCCAGGCCCACAGACTGCGGACGCACAGGCCTCCCTCCACAAAATGGAGAGCTGTGGGGAAAGGAAAGCAGGGCCTCTCAGCAGCCATTTGGTTTTATACCTGATTCCTTCTCTGCCCGGGCTGGCTGTCCCCCATTAGCGTGCTCTCATTTGGGATGCTGGGGCTGGACTTGGAGGGGGCTCAAGCTCAGTATTTACTTCTTGGACGGCACAGATGCTCAGGTTCCCACACCCACGTGTCCCCCTTCATGTCTATGCCTCAGCTGCCCTCTGTAAAACAGGGGTAGGTTTGTGCAGTTGGGGTATCCAGAGAATGGGTGCAGTTATCTCCTGGACACCTCAAATGCTTGGCCTCCAAATACTGAGGGTGCCCCGACCCGGCTTCCACCAAAGGCCCAGCCTGAGCCTGCTCTCCTCGGAAAGCCCTGCACAGTCCTGGCAGGGACCTTGGGGGCAGTCCTCTGGCGCACAGTAGGACCCAGCCCGAACTCGGTTACCCATGTCTGTCACCCTGTGTCACGGCTCCTAGCATTTACCATTTAGTCCATTTCACCCTCGAGAACAGGGTTGGGCAATCCTTTTTCTGCTCAGAGTCGCTGGATATTTACAGCATCATCATGGGCCATAAGAATTATCAACTTAAGAATTAGCTTGCTATATTTGGTCAAACATTGAATGAAATCACCCCTGATGTGATGGCTAGAACTGCTTCTCTCTGGTGAGGCTTGTGATGTTAGCTGATATTGATGATATTGCTACTCGCAGCCGCTTTTCCGGGTTTGCTTGTCAGTCTGGAATACAGTGGACTCTGCGATGGTACGTTTTGGAAAGTACTGCTTTCACAGATTAAAAATGGCAGTGGAGTAAGTGGATGCTACACAGAAGCACTCCCAGGAACAAGCTGAAATTAAAATACAAAAACAAAAAACAAAAACCCATCCTTATAGTCAACTGAAGACTAGCTGGAGAGAACCTTGATAAACAAGGAAAGTGGAGACCACACAGAGACTGGGAGGAAGGGCAGAGAAGCAAAAGGGCTGGCCAGGCTCCCACGGATATATTAAAAAGGTCACATATGATGAGCATGCAGGATTTATTCCAAGGATGCAAGGCTAGTGCAATATTTACAAATCAATAAATGTGATACATCACATAAACAAAATAGAAAAAAATCACATGATCATAGCAATAGATGCAGAAATAGCATTTGATAAAATTCATCACCCATTTTTTTTATTAAACTCTCAGAAAAGTGGGAATAGAGGGATCATACCTCAACATAATAAAGGTCATATGTGACAAACCTATAGCCAACATCATACTCAATGTCCAAAAATTTAAAATGTTTCCCTTAAGAATAGGAACAAGACCATTTACCATTGCAACAACAACAACAACAAAATCAAGACACGTAGGAATAAACTTAACCAAGGGGGTAAAAGACTTGTACTCAGAAAACTACAGGGCATTGAAAAAAGAGATAGAGGAGGAAACAAGTGGCAAAATATACCATGTTCATGGATTGGTAAAATTAACCTCATTAATATGTCTTTACTACCCAAAGTAACTTATAGATTCAATGCAATGAATTAAACTACCAATGGATATTTCACAGATCTACAACAAATACTCCAAAAATTTATAGGGAACTAAGAAAGATCCCGAAAAGCTGAAGCGATCTTGAGAAAGAAGAACAAAGTTGGAGGATCGCAATACCAGATATCAAGTTATCCTACAAAGCCACTGTACTCAAAACAGCCTGGTTCTGGCACAAGAACAGAGAGACCAATGGACCAAACAGAGACCCCAGAAACCAACCCAAGCCATTACACTCAGTTACTATCTGACAGAAGAGGCAAGAGCATACAATGGAGTCAAGACAGTCTCTTCAATAAATGGTGTTGGGAATATCTGGACAGATACATGGGGAAAAAAATGAAACTAGACCACCAACTTACACCATACACAAGAATAAACTCAAAATGGATAAAAAAAAAAAAAACTTAAACATAAGTCATGAAACCATAAAAATCCAGGAAGAAACCACAGGCAGCAAAATCTCAGGCAGCTCTCATAGCAGTATAGTTATGGATACAGTATAGTTATGGATACAGTATAGTTATGGGTCCTAGGGCAAAGGAAACTAAGGAGAAAATAAACAAATGGGACTACATCCAAATAAAAAGCTTCTGCACAGCAAAATAAACCATCAACAAAATGAAAAGGGAGCCCACTGTATGGGAGAACCTCTGATAAAGGGTTAATATCCAAAATATATAAAGAACTCATACAATTTAACAAAAGGAAGACAAATAATCCTATTAACAAATGAGCAAATGATCTAAATAGACATTTCTCCAAATTGGACAGACAGATGGCCAAGAGGCATATGAAAAAACTAGAGGCCCGATGCACAGATAGGGTCCCTAGGCCTGGCAGGCAATCAGGGCTGACTGGGGCCTTCCTTCCATCTGCCAGCCCTGGCCTTCCTTTGTTCCATACCGCCCCCTAGTGGTCAGTGTATATCATAGCTTACCAATCGAAATCCTGGTCTCCTGGTCAAACTCCCAAGGGGACACTTTGCATATTAGCTTTTTTATATATAAACTAGAGGCCTGTTGCATGATATTTGTGCAAGAATAGGCCTTCCTTCCCCTGGCTTCACTCCCAGCCTCCCAGGAGGCAGCCCATCCACACTCCCTGGCCACCTAGGAGCTGGCAGGTCCTTGCTTCTGGCCAGAGCATCACTCCTATAGCTCCATCTGCTGCCCCCTCCCTTCATAGCAGGCATCATGCCCCTCTGGCCACTCCTCACCTGCATATGCAAATATACCTCCATCTTTGTTGGGTTAATTTGCATACTCACTCTGGCTGTGGGCATAGTGGAGTGATGGTTAATTTGCATGTTTCCCTTTTATTAGGTAAGATGCTCAGAGTCACTGATCATCAGAGAGATGCAAATCAAAACTACAATGAGGTACCACCTCACACCTGTCAGAATGGCTTCCACCAACAAATCAGCAAATGACAAATGCTGGTGAGGATATGGAGAAAGGGGAACCCTCGTGCACTGCTGGTGGGAATGCAGATTGGTGCAGCCAGTTTGGCTCAATAGATAGAGTGTTGGCCTGGGGACTACAGAGTCCTGGGTTTGATTTCACTCAATAGCACATGTCTGGCTTGATTGCCAGTAGGGGGTGTGCAGGAGGTGGCCAATTAATGATTCTCATCACTGATGTTTCTATCTCTGTCTCCCTCTCCATTCCTTTCTAAAATGAATAAAAACATATCTTTTAAAAAGTACTTGTCAAACACTTAGTCTCCCTGCTGCTGAACTGGAAGGAAGGAAGGAAGGAAGGAAGGAAGGAAGGAAGGAAGGAAGGAAGGAAGGAAGGAAGGAAGGAAGGAAGGAAGGAAGGAAGGAAGGAAGGAAGGAGAGAGAGAAAGAGAGAGAGAGAGGAAAAAAATACAGTACGGCGTTTCATCAAAAAATTAAAAATGGCCGAAACCGGTTTGGCTCAATGGATAGAGCGTCGGCTTGGGGACTGAAAGGTCCCGGGTTCGATTCCGGTCAAGGACATGTACCTTGGTTGCGGGCATATCCCCAGTATGGCAGCTGATTGATGACTCTCTCTCATCGATGTTTCTAACTCTCTATCTCTCTCCCTTCCTCTCTGTACAAAATCAATAAAATATATTAAAAAAATTAAAAATGGAACTGCCATTTGACACAGCAATTCAACTTCTAGGACTATATCCTAAGAAACCCAAAACACCAATTGTAAAGAATGTATGACCCTATGTTCATATAGCACAGTTTACAATAGCTGAGATCTGGAAACAGCCTCGTGCCCATCAGTGACGAGTGGATAAAAAGCTGTGAGACATTTACACCTCAGAACACTGCAGCTGTAAATAAGAGGGATCTCTTACCCTTTGAGACAGCGGAGGGACATGGAGAGCATGATTCTAAGCGAAATAAGTCAGTCAGAGAAAGACCAGTATCACATGATCTCACTCACCTGTGGAATCTAATAACAAAATAAACTGATGAACTAAATAGATCCAGAGACATGGAAACAGGGAACAGATGAGGAATCTGTTCGATGGGAAGGCAGGGCAGGGTGGAAGTGATCAACCAAACAACTTGGATACATATCTGCATATGCCGTGGACACAGACAGAATAGGGTGGTGAGACCTGGGGTGGGGTGGGCGGGCTAGAAGGGGTCAGAAGGCATATGTAATATTTCCAACAATAAAGAGTTCATTTAAAAAAAGGAAAGAACTGCTCACTGCAGTAAGTTGGGGACACAGATGCATATTTCCTCAAAGTGGGAAATTCCTCTTTGCTTAGGTGACGTTTATAGAACTCAAGCAGTGGGGGCCATTGTACTTCGCTCTCAGCTCATCATCGCTTTGCAGCTGAGTGCTGTAGGCACATCAAGGGTTCCACGTGGAATGGTGTGGCAGAGATGCTCCGTTCCATTTGTTTGCTTCCCACGTCCTGAATCTCTCATAAAAGGCCTGGGTGAGCCTCACCCCCAGCCCCGCATGCTCACACGTCCCAGAGGGCCTGGGTGAGCCCCCCCCCCCCCCCAGCAGTTTTAATAGCTATCCAGTGTGTGTCCTCAGCTGCACCCCGCCCCATGTCGCCCCTATGGCTGGTGAGGCTGCTGTGCTCGGGTGTGTTTGTAGGAAGCAGCCCCCTGCTCCTGGTGGGGCCCCTCCCAACCCAGTGAGAACCAATACCACAGGGCCCAGCACCGCACCGCTGCGCTGCCTGCCCAGGCCTCCTGGCAGTGGCTGCATCCAGGCGGCACCCTGCGGGCTGATCTGCGCCCCCCTCCGCCCCCCCTCCCCCTGCCACCTCTGCCCCTGCAGCCCTGTGGGCGTCCGGAGGCCTCTCAGCTCCGGGTGCTTGAGGGAATGGGCCTCCCTCTTTTGCCACTTCACCCCACTCCTCCTGGCCTCTGCCCAGCTGCCCAGACTCAGGCACCCGGGGACCAAACACCCGCCTCCCCACACCTGCCTCCCCGAGCCCTCCCCAGCCTCCTGCCCCAGTTCCTCCCATGAGGGCTGGGCGGGCCTGGGGGGGCAGGCGGGGAGAGGGGGGGCTGCTGGGCTTGGTCCCGCTCAGCACTGAGGACGAGGCACCTGGGAGCCTTTCTCGCGGTGAGATCTTGGCTGCTGCTGAGCTGTGAGGAGCCACGACCCCGCTCAGGTCCCCCGTGGCCGAGAACTGGCCGCCCGCCTCTGTCCGCCCGGGACCGGCGCCCGCGGCTGAGGGCCTTGCTGGCCATGCGGGACACGCCGGAGCGGAGCCTGCAGGGACCCTAGAACAGGCCTGTGCTGCTCTGGTTGAGGGGGTCATCCCTCCAGCCACCCCCTTTGCCGTGCATCTGTATCCAGTCGCTTCCACAGGATGGGTCAGGGACTGTGAGGGTTCTGTCGGGCGGTGGGCTCTGCCTGTGCTGACCCCAGTGACCAGCAGGCCTCCTGGCCTTGGCCACCTCTCCCGGGGAGGCCCACTGCCCGTTGAGGAGCTGGCACTGGAGGTGCCGCCGCCCCGGACCTGCCAACACCGGCACACCGGACCGCGGGCAGCCTGCACGCCCGCGCCTCCCTCCGCGGACGGCCCCGCGGGGTGGGGGCAGAGGGCTCCCGGGAGAGGCCCGAGCCCACCTGCTGGGCGCTGCAGGCGGGACAAAGGCTGCATGTAGGTTTGCGGAGGAACTGAGCAGCTTGGACGGTTTCAGAGGGAGAACCTTTACTACACAGCACAGGCTCCCGCCCCTGACATCCCCGGAGGGAGCGCCCACGGGCAGTTGCAATGGGACTGCCGCTCCCTGGCCGCGCGGAGCCGTGTCCTCCCGTCCAGCCTCCTGTCCAGCCTCCCGTCTGAGGCCATGGCTGGGGCCCAGCTCTCTGCTGCCTCAGGCGACGCCCAGGAGCCCGGCTGAGCTGCAGGCACAGGCACTCCCAGCTCAGCACCAGGCCTGGGACCCCGAAACCAGACCCCCCTTCACTGGCCTGCCTCGAGCGGGACACACGTGGGAACACGGGTGGCCAGCGGATGGGGGGGCCGGGCAGCCCGGGCCTGGAGGGCGGCGGGGGCCGGGGCTGCCCGGGCACTGCCGCGGGGGGCCTGGGGGCGGGCAGGGCCTGCCCGGGGCTCGCTGTGCCCTGTCCCCGGGGCCCGGAGTGAGCAGGCGGCACTGCGGGCGGCCCAGGCGTCCTTGTCCACGCAGCAGGCCACGGCAGCCGACGCCCTGGTGCGCTCACCGGGGTCTCTGCAGAGAGAGGAGGAGTGAGCTGCAGAGAGAGCCAGGATTCCGTGGGCTCAGCTCTGCCCCCTGCTGGGCTCCCAGGTCCCCGGCATGGCCTTCAGTGGGCCTGGATGCGACCATCACCCCAAGGTTGGGGAGCCCCATTTCTCCTCCTGGAGAGGCCCTGGCACTATGTCCTGCCTTGAGCCTCGGGCCCCTCGGCTGTAGTGACTGACGCAAGGAGAGACCCAGGCCTCAGGGACCTTGCCTCCGAGCTTTTTGCGGTGTGGGGCGGGGGTCGGAAGGCACCTATCAGTGTGTGAGACCACAGGGTCAGGCTGCCTCCCCGGCCGGGGGTCTGGGGCCAGGCCACCTCCTTCTCCAGCTTCTGCTCCCTTGTGGCCCCTCCTCCCCAACCCACAACCACCCGGTCCCCAGGCTGATCAGGCCTGAGCCAGGCCCGAGCTGTCACCTGGCTCTGCTTTCTCCCGGACACCGGCCTCGCAGGCTGCTCCCTCCCCCAGGGCTGTCTCCCTCCTCCCCCGAAACCCAGGCTCTCCCCACCTGCTCACTTCATGTGCCACCTCCTCTGAGAAGCCTTCCAGGCTCTCTGTTCCCTCCCACAGCTAATTCTCAGAAAAGCGCTTGGAAGCAGTAGGAATTACACAACTCTCTGTTGGCTTCGTGGATACATGAATGAATCAATTAATGAATTAGTGGAGAGGAAAGACAGCTTGGGGGCAAATCTGAGGACTTTGGAGCCAGAAAGGCTGAATTAAAACAGCTTCATGCTTAGTAGCTGTGCGTAATTCTGGACACCCAGCACTCAGAGCTCCCAGCACACACACACAGCGCTCCCAGCACACACACACACAGCGCTCCCAGCACACACACACACACACACACACACACAGCGTTCCCAGCACACACACAAACACACACACAGTGCTCCCAACACACACACACAGCGCTCCCAGCACACACACACAGCGCTCCCAGCACACACACACACACACACACACACACAGCGCTCCCAGCACACACACACACACACACAGCGCTCCCAGCACACACACACACACACACACACAGCGCTCCCAGCACACACACACACACACACACACAGCGCTCCCAGCACACACACACAGTGCTCCCAACACACACAGTGCTCCCAGCACACACACACAGCACTCCCAGCACACACACACAGCGCTCCCAGCACACACACACAGTGCTCCCAGCACACACACACACACACACACAGTGCTCCCAGCACACACACAGCGCTCCCAGCACACACACACACACACAGCGCTCCCAGCACACAGTGCTCCCAGCACACACACACAGTGCTCCCAGCACACACACACAGTGCTCCCAGCACACACACATACAATGCTCCCAGCACACACACACACACACAGCGCTCCCAGCGCACACACACACACACACAGCACTCCCAGCACACACACACACACACACAGCACTCCCAGCACACACACACACACACACACAGTGCTCCCAGCACACACACACAGTGCTCCCAGCACACACACACAGCGCTCCCAACACACACACACACACACACACACACACACACACAGTGCTCCCAGCACATAATGCTCCCAGCACACACACACAGCGCTCCCAGCACACACACACAGCGCTCCCAGCACACACACAGCGCTCCCAGCACACACACAGTGCTCCCAGCACACACACACAGCGCTCCCAGCACACACACACACACACACACACACACAGCGCTCCCAGCACACACACACAGCGCTCCCAGCGCACACACACAGCGCTCCCAGCACACACACAGCGCTCCCAGCACACACACACAGCGCTCCCAGCACACACACAGTGCTCCCAGCACACACACACAGTGCTCCCAGCACACACACACACACACACACACACACAGCGCTCCCAGCACACACACACAGCGCTCCCAGCACACACACAGCGCTCCCAGCACACACACACAGCGCTCCCAGCACACACACAGTGCTCCCAGCACACACACACAGCGCTCCCAGCACACACACACACACACACACACACAGCGCTCCCAGCACACACACACAGCGCTCCCAGCGCACACACACACACACACACACACACACAGAGCGCTCCCAGCACACACACACACACACAGGCAGGCAGGGGAGTGGTTAGGAGCCAGCAGTCCCATATTGTGAGGAGGATGTCTGACTGCCGGCTTAGGACATCCCGGGAGGGTCCCAGAGGAGAGGGTGCAGGCTGGGCTGAGGGACACCCCCACACACACATGAATCTCATGCACCGGGCCTCTAGTTTGGTAATAAGACTATGGAGATTTTTTGGCCTAAACAGCCTATTTCTAGGATCACCCCAAAAAGCCATCTCAAAAAAGAGAAACAGCCCTAAGCACCAACATTGACCCAAACCTGAGCGTGAGGGGGTCTCGCAAACACTGACCATCGGAGTGGAACTCGGGGCCCACCGGCCGCACAGCCACAGCCGCAGGGGCAGCCCGGTGGCCTGGCCACCAGCCGGCAGGCCCAGGTCTGGGGCCCTCCGGGGGGCAGGCCCAGAGTCCTCGCACCCAGGGCAGCCGGCCGGCCCGCCCGCCTGCTTCCTCATCTGTGCGGTGGGACAGAGCAGCACCCGCAGGGCCGCACGCCCCAGCCTCGCCCACTCCGGGCGCCTCAGCGGGCAGGCGGGCACTACAGGGAGACGCCCCGGGCGCCCAGGGCGGGGGACTCCCCGCAGGGCGCAGCCGGGGCGGACTCCCAGGGAAGGGGCGGAGCCAGCCCTGGGTGGGGACGGGGACTGTTGAGGACAGCAGGGGACAGGAGACCCACGCCTGTCTCCGCCTGCCTTTGTGACATTCCCCCAAATAAAGCTTTAGAGAGGATAGCCTCGAGGTCGTGGGGACACAGATAAAACGAGAAGGGAAACAGACCCATCCTCGTTCCTCGCAGGAAAAGAGAGAACAACACGGGACTAATCACGCTTCTTAAGGCCGCGGGGGGAGCTGAGGCGGGAAGCGGCCCACGGAGCCCGTCTGCGTGTGCGTCTGCGTGTGCGTCTGCGTCTGCGTCTGCGTGTGCGTCTGCGTCTGCGTGTGCGTCTGCGTGTGCGTCTGCGTCTGCGTGTGCGTCTGCGTCTGCGTGTGCGTCTGCGTCTGCGTGTGCGTGTGCTCGGGCTCTGCAGGGACCGACCGTGGCTCCAAGATGAAGCCGGGAGCCCGCTGCCGGGCCACGTGGGCCTGAGGGTGGCAGAGCGTGCCCACATTCACCAGGCCGACTCCCAGTCACAGAGGGCGTGAGAGAACCCTGAGCCCTGTGTGTGCGTGCGTGTGCACACATGTGTGCCTGTGTGTGCGCCTGTATGCCTGTGTGTGTATACATGTGCGTGCGTGTGCGTATGAGCGCGAGAGTGCATGTGTGTGTGTGCATGTGCGCTCTGGAAGGGAGCAGGGAGGGGAGGACAGAGCGAGCCCACAGGGCGCGGCCGGCCTGCGGGGCTGGCGAATGGACACGGCTCGGGAGCCCTCTCCGTAAGCGCGAGCTCTGTAGGTGCAGCCCGGGGAGCCGCAGCAGCCGTCTCCGCCGGGGTGAGGCGGGAGCCGCACAGCAGGAGGGGCGGCCCGCGCCGCGGTCCGGCCCTCCAGCCCTGACCGACCAACTGCCCGCCCTGTCCCTGCCCACTGCCCGGCCGGTGCCCACGTGGTGAGGCTGGGGTGGCCCCGCTCCTGGCCAGGCTGGCCTCCGGGCCCCGCACTGCTCTTCCCACCCGGGAGGCCCAGGTAGGCGGCCTGCAGCGTCTCCAAGTCCTCGCCGCGCAGCTGGAGCCACAGCGGGGCCGCCCTGTGGAGCAGATGGAGGCGGTCAGTGCCCGGCCCCGCCCTAGCCTCTGCCAGTGCCCGGCCCCCGCCCCCAGCCTCTGCCAGTGCCCGGCTCCGCCCCCAGCCTCTGCCAGTGCCCACCGCCCACCCACCCCAGCCTCTGCCAGTGCCTGGCCCCCCGCCCCAGCCTCTGCCAGTGCCCACCCCCCACCCCCAGCCTCTGCCAGTGCCTGGCCCCCCGCCCCCAGCCTCTGCCACTGCCCGCTCCCCGCTCCAGCCTCTGCCACTGCCCACCCCCCGCCCCAGCCTCTGCCAGTGCCCGCTCCCCGCCCCAGCCTCTGCCAGTGCCCACCCCCGCCCCAGCCTCTGCCAGTGCCCACCCCCCGCCCCCAGCCTCTGCCAGTGCCCGCCCCCCGCCCCAGCCTCTGCCAGTGCCCGCCCCCCGCCCCCAGCCTCTGCCAGTGCCCACCCCCCGCCCCCAGCCTCTGCCAGTGCCCGCCCCCCGCCCCAGCCTCTGCCAGTGCCCGCCCCCCATCCCCAGCCTCTGCCAGTGCCCGCCCCCCGCCCCAGCCTCTGCCAGTGCCCGCCCCCCGCCCCAGCCTCTGCCAGTGCCCGCCCCCCGCCCCCAGCCTCTGCCAGTGCCCGCCCCCCGCCCCAGCCTCTGCCAGTGCCCGCCCCCCGCCCCAGCCTCTGCCAGTGCCCGCCCCCCATCCCCAGCCTCTGCCAGTGCCCGCCCCCCGCCCCAGCCTCTGCCAGTGCCCGCCCCCCGCCCCAGCCTCTGCCAGTGCCCACCCCCCATCCCCAGCCTCTGCCAGTGCCCACCCCCACCCACCCCAGCCTCTGCCAGTGCCCGCCCCCCCGCCCCAGCCTCTGCCAGTGCCCGGCCCCCACTCCAGCCTCTGCTAGTGCCCACCCCCCTGCCCCAGCCTCTGCCAGTGCCCGGCCCCCCGCCCCAGCCTCTGCCAGTGCCCGGCCCCCCGCCCCAGCCTCTGCCCCAGCCTCTGCCAGTGCCCACCCCCCTGCCCCAGCCTCTGCCAGTGCCCGCTCCCCGCCCCAGCCTCTGCCAGTGCCCGCCCCCCGCCCCAGCCTCTGCCAGTGCCCACCCCCCATCCCCAGCCTCTGCCCCAGCCTCTGCCAGTGCCCACCCCCCACCCACCCCAGCCTCTGCCAGTGCCCACCCCCCACCCACCCCAGCCTCTGCCCCAGCCTCTGCCAGTGCCCACCCCCCACCCACCCCAGCCTCTGCCAGTGCCCGCCCCCGCCCCAGCCTCTGCCAGTGCCCGCCCCCCGCCCCAGCCTCTGCCAGTGCCCGCCCCAGCGGGGCTCCGAGGCCTGTGGCCCCTCAGCTCTGTGGGGGCGGGTGAGGCGCGGGCTCGGGCCGCTGGGACACCCAGACCACAGCTGCCAGGAGGCCAGGACGGGCTGGGACAGGCTCAGGGACCTGGCTCAGCACAGTGAGCGGACCAGCGCCCGAGCTCTCCCCGCAACGAGGCGCAGTGGCAGCTCTCATGTTACACACACTTCACCTCCGTGCTGAGAACTACGGCAGACAGCTCTCACACATCTCCCTCCGCAAACAGCTCAGACCTCTGCCCGCTGCTCACAGAAAAGTATCTCAGCTGTCGCCCTAGCTGGTTTGGTCAGTGGATGGAGCGCCAGCCTGAGGATTGAAGGGTCCTGGGTTCGATTCCGGTCAAGGCATATATTTGGGTTGAGGGCTCAATCCCCAAAAGGAGGCGTGCAGGAGGCAGCTGATCAGTGATTCTCTCTCATCATTGATGTTTCTCTCCCTCTCCCTCTCCTGTCCTCTCTGAAATCAATAAAAATATATTTTAAAACATCTCTGTTGTTAAATAATACTTCATTCTCGATGTCACAACCCTTTCATGCTGATACCTGCATGGCCAGTCACGTGACTCTCACATGACTCCAGTATGAATCAGTTTACTGCTAACCCTCACATTATTAACATCTCAGGAAACTGTGCTGTGAAAAGGTCCGTGTTTTTCTGCTTTTGTTGCTAGTTATTATTATTAATATGACAGTACGTCACCACAGGTCCTAAGGTTAGTGACAAAGTGAAAGGGAAAGTTTCTATAAAAACATTAGAGCTTAAAAGAAATAATTGCAGAGTAGGGTAGAAGTGTTTGCACGTCTGGCTACTGAGTATGTCATGGCGAAATCAATGACTAGCACAGTTTTAAAACATGAAGTGGCCGCCAGAAGAGCTGATGTGGCGAAGGGTGTGGAAGAAGCAGTGCCCACAGGCAACTGAGGAGGCTGAGAGGAATGGGAGGGGGTCTGGACACTATTCTACCGGGAAAACCATTCGTTTACAAACATCGCTCCCCGAGCAGCCCTCCGGAGCCGAGGGCCCGTTCGCCCACAGGATGGTTACCTGAGCCGCAGCGCGGGGACAGCCCCCCGACCCCCGCTCCCACCCCCGGAGCACACAGCTCACCGCCAGGCCCACGCCGCCAGCCCACGGCGCTCACGACCACGGTGCCACGCGCCAGCCCAGCGCAGGCCTGACCCACCGTGTCTGCCGCCTCTGGAGCCGTGAGGGCAGCCGTGGTCGGTGGCCCGCTCCTCAGGCCCCGGGCACCCTCAGGAGGCCCCGATGGCTGTGGGTGCTGCCACCCCTGGCGCGGTGCCGGGCCGGCTCCTGCTCCAGGGGGTGGTCAGGGCCCCAGCCTCCCTCCCCGGCGTGCGGGCCACCGTGCCTGTGGCAGCGCCTCTGCTCGGTCCTCTTCACGCACTTCAGGAGGCAGCAGGTGAGGAAGGCCATGGATGTGAGCAGGATGACGGCGCAGCTGACGATGGAGGCGATCACGGCCACCCGGAAGCCGAAGGTCTCGGGGGGCGTCACAGCTGAAAGACACGACCAGCTCCCGCACACACGGAGGCCCAGCATGCGCCCTGCCCTCAGGAGCCCTGCCAGGCAGGCCGGCAGGGCAGCTGCTGCCAAGGGGCGGTCTGTGCAAACCCTACAGGAATGAGGCTGTCAGGGAAGACTGCTCGCAAGTAGGGGAGGGGTGGAGCAGGGCTTTGGAGCATGTGTAGGAGTTCGTGGGCACACGGGAGAAGCTCTGACGGGTGCCAGGAGGCCCTCTGGCTCTCACCCGCTGCAGCCTGGGCTCAAGGCCAACCCCAGCAGAGCCATAGCTCAGAGGGGACCCCACTGAGGGCACATGTGAGCCTGGCACTGCCCATCTGAGGCCCATGGCAGGAGAAGGCTCGTTTCCTCGGGTTTTGTACCGGTAACTCTAGGAATCTAATCCTAACAGAAACCCTCCTTCTCGAAATTCACCCAACACAGAGCATTTTAAAGGCTCTGAGGAGTCCCTCGGCCTTTTCCAAACTGTCCTGACTACTGAGCCTTTATATCACACACACACGTGGCCCCTCTGAAGACTGCTGTGCAGGTACCACCCTCACTACAAATACAGGCACCCCGCCCCCCGGGCTCCAGGGCCAGGGCATCCTGCCCTCGGAGGCCGTCCTAGAACTCTTGGCACGTGGAGTCTTCCATTAGGGCTTGCCACGTGCATGCTCAGAGCCCAAATCAGCGAACAAATGCAGGACAGTACGTGCTCGCTCAGACGGCAAGGTGCCCTCGGCCTGCAGGCCTAGGGCCTGGAGCAGCTCCTGGGACTTGAATCCACTCCGTGGACCTGAAGCCACGAGGGTCACCAGCACCAGGAGCCCACGCAGAGGCCCAGCCGGGACGTGCATCACGGCACCTTCTCTGCGGACACCACGCCGTCCACATGACAGCACCAGGCCCTCCCGGGGCGCAGGGTCCGGGCAGCCGAGGGAGGGGGCCTCACCTGTGCACACAGGGGTCCCTGAAGACCACTCGGCGACGCTCCCCTTCCAGGCGCAGGTGAGGAGGCCGGAGCCCACCATCTGGTGTCCTGAGGGGCAGTGGAACACCACGACAGTCCCCACGGAGGCCCCGTCGCCGCGGAGCACCTGGAGGGTGCCCCTCGGGGGCGGCTGCAGGCGGGGGCACGCGCCTAGGGAGAGAGGGACAGCATGAGCCCCTCTCCGGAGGCGGGCTCTGCAGGAGCCTCGGCTGGGACAGGCGTGGCTGCCCGGCGGCACGGGAAGCCCTGGTCACCCAGCCCGGACAGGAGTGCAGGCAGAGCAGGGGCCGGGAGCCGACGCGGAGCTGGCCCACCTGAGGCACACGCTCCGTGTTCTGAGGCCCAGTGCTGGGGAAGAGGCATGCTGGGGACCTCGCTCAGCAACAGAAACAATACAATCTTGCCACTTGCAACAACACCGATGGGTCTAGAGAGGATTATGCTAAGTGATATGGCAGATAGAAGAAGATAAATACTTTGTGATTTCACTTATATGTGAAATTTAAAAAATAAAACAAACTGCCCTAGCCAGTTTGGCTCAGTGGATAGAGCATCGGCCTTCAGACTGAAGGGTCCCAGGTTCGATTCTGGTCAAGGGCATGTACCTTGGTTGTGAGCACATCCCCATGGGGAGTGTGCAGAAGGCAGCTGATCAATGTTTCTCTCTCATCGATGTTTCTAACTCTCTACCCCTCTCCCTTCCTCTTTATAAAAAAAAAATAATAATAAATAAATAAATAAATAAATAAATAAAATATATTTTTAAAAAATAAAACAAAAACCAGAAACAGACCTTTACATACAGGCTGGTGGTGGTCATGGAGATGGGTATGGGTAAAACATTTTTTTTTTTTTTTAAAGGAGACAACCTGATAAAAAAAATTCTGAGCAGGGAGCTTCTTTAAAAAGAAAGATGTAATACACAGCTGCGGATTAAAAAAAAGGGGTAGATTTTATAGTTATAGGGAAAAATAAAACGCACGTGCAAAGCTTGGCACACAGAGAAAAGAAAAAGAAAGAACACGCATCAGAGGACAGTGAAAGCAATGACACAAGGATTATCCAAGTGCAACGGGCCAAGGCTCCCAGGGTGTGGGCGTCCTCACTGAATGCTGTTCTCGCTACACGTTAGAATGTAGCACAGTATTTGCAGGCCAGCTGTAAACAGGGTGACCTTGGCAGGAGCCCAACCAGAAAAGTGTAGCCAACTGCAAAGGAAGAGTGTCATTAGCGAACAGTGTATGCTAGCAGTGGCGACTCAGCCTCTCCCCCTGCAAACGGCTTTGTGAGTGGACCAGCTCCTCCACACTCTGAGAGAAACGACCTTGACAGTCAGACAGCTGGCCCACCCCGGGGGTCTCAGCACGAGCACAGCTCCAGAGGCAGGCTGGGTGGGAAGGAGGGGCAGCATGAAGAGCAACAGAAACAATACAATCTTTGGTTACTCCCTAAAAACTGAAAAACAAACATAAACTCGGATTTAAAAATTAGGAAAAGCTCTAGCCAGTCTGGCTCAGTGGACAGAGCATCGCCTGTGGACTCAAGGGTCCCAGGTTCTATTCCGGTCAAGGTCACGTACCTTGGTTGCGGGCACATCCCCAGTAGGGGACGTGCAGGAGGCAGCTGATTGATGTTTCTCTCTCATCGATGTTTCTAACTCTCTATCCCTCTCCCTTCCTCTCTGTAAAAAAAAAAAAAAAAAAAAATCAATAAAATATTTTTTTAAATAAAAATTAGGAAAAGGTATTTGGAGAATACAGGACAAAGGTTCAGCACCCTTATTCATAGAGATCTCACACATCGATGAATGTGAAGCATCCAAATAAAAAGTGCTTGCCGTGTGGGCTTGCACTTCACAGGGAGAGCCTGCCGATGCGCTGTAGAAAGTGAAATAGGATGAATTCAAATTCTAAGCAAGGTTACAGGCAGAACTTCCTTTTTCTATTAAAGAGCCAGCCCTATGTGCACTTAGTGGTTATCTCGATGCTGGCCTTGAAGAACAATGCTGTTCTATCCAATTGAGAAGGTGCACCTGGCATGGTATTGAGATTGTGAGCATATCTGGTCTCTGGCCTGCAAGGTCAGACAGCTGAGTTTATCTTCATTATTCTTCAAACGGGCTAAAGCAAACTAGAAAGCAACATTTTATCTAGGAAGAACAGCAGAAAATCCCAAGCAACAATTTGTTGCAGAATGGGGGTTTTCTTCTCAGAACCTTTAAAAATAACTACCTGCCCCTAAAGCAGTGCAGTGTGGTGCTCTTGCGGCTGCCTGGCCAGACATTTCAATAAATCCTTGCCTGCTTTTTTTCAATAAATCATCAGCCTCCGGTGGTCTTATTTTGAACCCAGGGTTCGACCCCATGACAGAAAGCTTGCCTGCAGGAACCAAAGAACTAACGTAACGGGTGCCAATCGTTTCCTCAGCTTGGCAGCAGGTTCCAGGAGAAGGCCACTCCTCTGGGCCTCGCTGAAGGGACAGACCCCGTCCTGGACGGAGTTGTGGCGGACGGGTGAAGGGCCTTATGCTGTGTGTGCAGCCGAGGACGCCGCCCCAGGACATGCCGCCAACCCACCGCCCGGCCTCCGCACCGGTGGTCTCCCGGTGCGGGCCGTGGGGACCCTGCCGCGGGAGAGGTGCGTCTGACGATGGCAGGCAGCAAGGCCATCCTTACAGGACAGAGACCCGATGGAGTGGCGTCTCAGCCTGTTTTATAAAGGAAAACATTGGGGCTGCCCATGTGCCGCCTGTCCTGCTCCCGGCGGAGGGCGGAGGGCTGTGTCCCGCGCGGAGAAAAGCTGCTGTGAGCGCCCCACAGGCCTCCCAGCCCGCGGGCAAGAGGCTCTTCCTGCTGCTTTTCCAGAATGTTCTGATTTCGAGCACTGACTCCTCGTCTTGGGCAGAAAGGTAGAGTGGTTGGTCTCGGAGATCAGAGGCTGCTGTGGACACCGAGCGGGAGGCGTCTGCGGGCCCGTGGCCAGGCCGGAGCAGGGGCGGGACAGAGGCCAGGCCCTCTCCCCCCGGCCGGGGCGGCCTGTCCTGTGATGCTCGCTGGGCCGCCCCGCAGACACAGGCACAGCTCCTGCTGCCGCCCGGCCCGACACACCCCGCCCCGCTCTCATGCTCCCTGCCAGCTTGCCTGTGGCCGCCCCCATGTCCACAAACCCTCTATTCTCTACTGGCTTTGGCCCCAAATCCTAGAATTGAACTGGACTCTTTCTCAATCTACCATCAGCCTATCAGCGCACTTGCTTTCCCAATAGAGTGCACAGCGGCCATCTGGAGGGGCTGGTGTGTCCCAGTCAGGCACCTGGCAGCAGCCAGGGCGGCTCCACCGTGACACAGGCCCTTCCGCACGGGTGTGGGCCACACCGCGGCCAGCTCACCCACAGGTCCGGGGTTCAGGGGGGCCATGCTGCCCACGCCCCCCGGATGACAAGGAGGCCGGGCTCGGCCAGCAGCCTGAGCCCCCCACCCCCCTGCCTGCCCCCCAGGAGCTGGCTCAGTGTGAGCGGGGCTGACTTCTGGAGCCCACAAACAGCACTAAGAACCCGATGGGGATGGGTGTTTGATGGGTTGCAGCCTATGAGGAAGGTGCCATCTCCACCTTAGGACGGGGAAACTGAGCCATGGCAAAGCTGGATGAAGGTGGAGGCGCCAGCGGCAGGTGCAGGCAGCACACCTGCTCTGCGTGCTGACCCATCAGCAGCCGGCCGCAGGGCACCTCGGCCCTCGGAGCTCGCCCACGAGGCCGGGCAGCGGCACTCCCCGCTTTAATGCGGGAGGCCCAGCGCAGAGGGGCTGGCACGCCGATGCCCGAGGCAGGGAAGCAGCACCGGGCAGTACAGCATCTACAGTTCCCACAGCAGAGCAAGGGCAGACTCGGGCATGCCGCCTGCCACAGAGGGCGGCGCCTGCGACAAGACCAGCACCTCACTTCCTAAGACGTGAGGACAGTGACAACAGCGGCCAGCGCTCCCTGGGCTGGGCTCGCCCTGTGCACGGGCTGCGGTCGTCCCGTCGGGGCACAGGCCTAGGCTGCAGGCTCGACCCCAGCCTGATGCTCACAGGAGGCACTGATGGAGGTTCCTCTCTCACGTCGATGTTCTCCCTTTCTCACAGCCCTCTCACTCTAAAACAATAAGCACATCTCAGGTGAGGATAAAAAACAATCGCAGCAACAAAAAAGGTTAAGTTAGAAAAAGAAAAGACAAAGAGCCCCAAACAGGGGTGTAGGATAATTAACCTGTTCACCGGGGATTCCCTTTTTAATTACGCCACGTACAACGGGCGTGTACTCTTTCACAAGGACGTGTCAGGACGTCACGCCCAGCGGACATAATTTTATATATTTTTTTTATTTATACTTAATTAAAATAAATGAAATATATATTTTTTCGTTTAATTATATATAAAGCACAAAGGAAAATACAAAATTAAAAACAAATAGAAAAGAATACCAACAAAAAAATGGAAACATCGAATTAAAAAATTATAAATTTTACAAACAATTATAAAGACTACAAAAAATATATACCGTCCCTCTCAGGGCACAACATATATTTCAAGGATGTATTCATATGTCCTACCTATTCCTGATAGTGTTTATGTTTGACATATTTATATGTCCCGCTCGGTTAACAGGTTAAGAAAATTAAATGAATAGCTTCCAAATCAGAAGGAAAGAAGCAAAACTTCTCTATTAGATAACATGGTCTTGTGTCCAGAAAAATCCCCAGGAATCTGCTAAAAATCTATGGGAACTAATAAATGAGCCCAGCAAGGTATCAAGATACAAGATCAATATATGAAACCCAAGGCATTTCAGTGCAGTGGCCAGGAACACACTGAAAACAAAATTAAAAAAAAAAAAATTCAATTGACAAGAGCATCAAGAAAAATATCTACACTAATAAAAGAGAAACATGCAAATTGACCATCACTCTGCTACGTCCACTAGCCAAGTAGGAAGAAATATGCAAATTAGGAGGACAAAGATGGCAGCTGAATAGCTGCTCCAGGCGTGGACTGGCTGGGCGGGGCAGGATGAGATCCCTCCTATGAGAGGAAGGGCGGGGGAGAGGGGGCAGAGAGATCTACAGGAGTGGCACTCAGCACAGCAAAGACAAGACTGCACAGCTGGAGCGAAGGCCTGGGTCCTGGGTGCCAGAGGAAACCCGGTGTTGAAAGTCAAGGGAAGGTAGGCCTATTGCATGAATCTTTTCATCCAATGGGCCTCTGGTATTTCTTATATTTGTAGAAATAAACTTAAGAAAAGCAGCACAAGACGTAAACTCTTTTTTTGTTTGTTTTATTTTTTTTTTTACTTTTTTTTTTTAAATTTAAAAGACCAAACTCTTAAAACTACAAAACATTGCTAAGGAATACATGGAACTGCCACGTGTTTGGGGTCAGAAGCCTTGGCTGTGAAGAGGGCAGAGCTGGCTCTGCTGAGTCCACGCCGGAGCAGAGGCCCTACGGCTGCTTCTGCAGAAACTGACAAGCTGCTCCTAAAATTCACAAGGAAACGAACGCAAGGCCTCAGAATAGCCACACAAAACCAGACCGGAAAAGAACAAAGCTAGAAGACTCACACTTCCCTGTTCCAGAACTTACACAGAGCTATGGGGCTGGAAACAGGTCCTGCAGACAGGCACATGGCGGGTGGGACAGGCGCCACCTCCAGGCCCTCGGCCTTGGACAGGGTGCCAAGACGATGCGATGGGCAGGGTCGGTCCCCAACAATCGTGCTGGGACGACACCCACATGCAAAAGAATAAAGTTGGACCTGTCCTCACAGAAATTAACTGAAAGTGAATCAAAGACATAAATCTAAAAGCCAAAAGTTTAAAACTCTTAGACGAAAGCATAGGGATAAGTCTTCCTGACCTTGGATTAGGCAATGGTTTCTTAGGTATGATGACAATAGCCAAACAACCAAAGAAAAAATAAACTGGACTTCAGCAAAGTTAAAAATATTTGTACTTCAAAGGACATAACCAAGAAAATGAAAAGGTTTACAGAGTGGCACAAAATATTTGCAAATCATGTAGCTGACAAAGGACTTGTCTCTGGAATGTATAATCATTACAACCAAATTATAAAAACACAAATCACCCAATTATAAAATGGCCAAAGCTCTGAATAGACATTTCCCTACAGGTTTACTGAGGACCGCCAATACCCATAAAAAGAAGCCAGCATTGTTAGCTTCAGAGACGTGCAGACAAAACCGCAGGGAGCCCGCCAGCGGCTGCCCACAGAAGACAAGGTGTACCAGGGACATGCGAGCCCAGAGCAGGAGCGCTGCAGGGGCGGGCTGCAGGGGCGGGCTGCATGGGTGGGGCTGGGGGCTGCTGGGACAATTTATCTAGCGGTTACAGGGAGCACACCACAGGTCACAGTGACGCCCTCCTAGAAACTTGAGCAGAAGAAACACACGCCCACACACACCTGTGCACAGGCTCTCAGCAGCACTGTTCCCAGTAGCCAAGAGGAGAAATAACCCGACTAAAGTACGACCATCATACAATGGAGTATTATTTACACTAAAAAGGAATGAAGCACTGACATGCTACAAAGTGGAAGAACCTTCAAAACATTATGATCAGCACGAAGCCAGTCACCAAACTGTACTGCCGTTTCTGGGAAATGTCCAGAAAAGGCAAATCCACAGACAGGAAGTAGATTAGCAGTTGGGGGGGGGGGGGCGAGGGGGGGGCGGCTGACTGTGCTAAGGGATATGGGTCTGTTTTCCGGGTGATGACAATGTCCTGAAATTGTGAATATTCTAAAGCCACTGAGCTGTACACATTAAATGTGCCGTTTAAATGGGTGAATCACATGGTAATTTATACCTTCGTAAGTTATTACAAACACTCAAGGTGAATATAGATGTCAAAGAAATGCACATCTGAAACCTAAAATACAGTTTTGGCCTCTTAGCTTGGCCAAGATTAAAAAGACAAACAGCTCCCCAGATTGGTGCTGGATGAGGGGGAGGGGTACCCCTGGGTGGAGGGCAGTGGCCCCCTCTAGACATGTCCAGGACCCCCGGACCCTCGCCGGCCACACCCCGCACTGAGAGGTGCAGTGGCCATGGCGGCCCAGTGTCTGGGCTCTGAGATGACCACAGTGTCTCCACGAGGGCCAAAGTGGGTGAGCGACCTCACCAGGACACCCTCCTTCTCTCCCACGATCCGTGGGCTGGGACACACGTGTTCCTTCCGGCTGGGAGGTGGACAGGGCAGGTGGGCAGGGCGGGCACAGGTGGGCACGTGGCCCTATCCCAGGACCACAGTCAGGCACCTCTTCCCAGTCCTCCATCCAGAGCTGTGACTTCTATTTTTCCGTAACTAAGTACCTAGTTTCCTTTGGTGTACATTTAAAAACATTTAAGTATAGTTGGTACCCCCTTATATTGGTTATATTAATTCCAGATGGATGGTATGGTGATTTAGCATTTTGATACAGTTGATCACCCACTAATTCTAGTGATCACGTCACTGTGCCATCTTATCACAGTATGATTGACTATAGTCCCCTCCCTCTTCCTTCCCCCCTTCTTTCTGTTTCTGCTTGGTTTTTAGATCCCACATGTAAGTTTTCACATGGTGTTTGTCTTTCTGACTTATTCCATTTAGCATATTGCCCTCTAGATCCATCCATGTTGTTGCCAATGGCAAGATTTCAATCTTTTTTATTGCTATAAAATATTCCATTGTATATACATTCCACCTCCTCTTATCCATTCACCTATCGATGACAACCTAGGTTGCTTCAACAACTTGGCCGTCATAAATGATGCTGCAGTGAGCACAGAGGTGCAGATAGCCTTTTGAATCAGTGTTTTCATTTTCTTTAGATAAATACTCAGAAGAATTGCTGAGTGGGTTGTATGGTATATCCATTTTTAGTTTTTGAGGAATATCCTGTTTTCCATAGTGGCTTCACCAATTTACCATCCCACCAACAATACACAGCGGTTCCTTTTCTCACATCCTCGCCTGCACTGGTTTGCTTTGTTGACGGAGCCACCCTGCATGTCTCATTGTGCTTTTGATTTGCATCTCCGATTACCATGGCTGCTGCCTCTGCATGTCCTCTTTAGAGAGGTGTCTATTCAGGTCCTTTGCCCATTTGTCAGAGTGTTTATTGTTACTGAGTTGTACAAGTTTCTTGTATATTTTGAATATTATCCCCTCATCAAATGTATCATTTGCAAATGTATTTTCCCATTCAATGGTTGCCTTTTGGTTTGGTTGAAGGTTTTTAGCTGCAAGCACCTTCTTTCTTCTTCCCAGCCCCACGTGGCCCTCCGGGGTGGCCGGGGGAGGGAGGTCAGCAGGTGAGAGCAGGGGAGTGTGGCCGTCAGCCAGGCCCGCACCAGCCCTGGTGAGGACAAGAGGCAGGGATGAATCCTGCACAACTGGCACTTGGTCAGAAAAGTAAGAAGCTTGAGGGAGGAACACAGAGTGGCAGGAGGTGTGGTGAACAGGCCTGGAGACACGGGGGTGGGGGGTGGGGGGGTTACAAAATGTTGGCGAAAGCCCTTCCCTGACCACCTGCTGTGCCACGCTCACCTGGTCCCAGGTGGTGGCTGTCCTGCCCCTCTCCCGACTCCTCCAACCTCTGCTGAGCCGGTGCCAGCTGACCGCCCGCCCTGAACCCCCCAGTCCATGGCACCTAAGTCACAAATGGCAGCAGAGGCAGGAGCCCAGCAGCTGATGGGAGCTGAGCTGGCCAGCGAGGACCGCTGTCCTTAGAAAGGGCCGGAGTGTGAGGCGTGGGGAGAGGGCCGGCGCACGCACGGGGTGGCTGCAGGCGGTGCCCACCCACGGAGTCCCTCCCCTTGCCCCTCGGGAGCTGGGGCGGGGCCTCTCAGAGGTGTGGGGGGGGCACTATAGGGTGGCCCCCCTCTCTGCACTTCCATAGAGGCGGCACCTGCTCCTCTGAGAGTGAGCTGTGGGAACCAGTCTTCCCAGAAAAAGGAAAGGACTGCGAGGAGGGGGAGGGCGGGGAGCCTCAACCAGGGCCACCCATGGGGCACCTCCTGGCACCTCCCCTCAGTGACCAGCCCTGTGGGTCACTGAGCGGTGGAGAGGAGACATGCCCATCAGGGCGCCTGCCTGGCCATGGGGTCAGCACCAAGCCCGCCTGTTAGTCTTTTACCTGGAACCCGGGGCCAGACCCCTGGGACTTCCTGCACCCCTGGAGCCCACAGTCCCAGACCTGCCCTGGCCGCTGGGCACCAGTCACCCAGGAGCCAGCTTTCCCGCTGGCCCCGTGGGAGGGAGGCCTGGCCGCCCCAGGGCCCGCCCCGCCTCGTGCTGCCAGGAGAGCCGGTCCTCCCTGAGTGTCTGAGTGTCCCCGGGAGAGGAGCCCTCAGGAGGGGCTCCGGTGGAGAGTGAGCCGGGCACACACCGGGGCTCTGTGGAGAGCGGGCGCCAGGCCCAACTGTGCCCGGAGACCACCCCCTCAGCCACTCCTCACCTCCGGGGAGAGCGCCCCCACCTCCGGGGAGAGCACCCCCACCTCCGGGGGCAGGAACGCCACCTCCGGGGAGAGCGCTCCCACCTCCGGGGGCAGGAACCCCCACCTCTGGGGAGAGCGCCCCCACCTCCGGGGGCAGGAACCCCCACCTCCGGCAGGAACCCCCATCTCCGGGGGCAGGAACTCCACCTCCAGGGGCAGGAACCCCACCTCCAGGGAGAGCGCCCCCACCTCCGGGGGCAGGAACCCCACCTCCGGGGAGAGCGCCCCCACCCACCTCCGGGGAGAGCGCCCGGCTCTGGACTCCCAATGCTCCCCCTGAGCGGAGTCTGAGGGCAGGGCTGTGGGAGAGAAGCCAAGGGGAGCCCAGAGCTCCCTCACCTCCCTCACCTGCAGCTGCCTCCTTTCCGGGCTCGCCCCCAAGGGCCCTCCCCCCACAGCCCTCCCCTGATGGCCCTCCCCCCGCCACGGCCCTCCCTTCCCCCTCAGCCTCTCCCGACGCCCCCCCCCCCAGGGCCCTCCAGGAGCCGGTGAGGGGACCTCCCTGCTGCTGGAACCCTGTGTTCCTCCTCCCGGGCCCACTCGGGACAGCGTGGCCCGCAGGGAGTGCCCGGGCCTGCGGGCAGTGGAGGGTGGTCTGTACCAGGCTGACACCAGTCAGCCAGGCCGCACACTGACAGCCCTGCTCTGTGCTCCGGCCCGCGAGGGACGGACCCAGACCCAGGACACCGGACCATCCGGCTGCACGTCCAGGAAGAGCTTGCAGATGGCGGGAAACACGCGCCCGTTGCTGTGTTAGCATGCCACCAGCTCCAAGGCCCTCCTCCGCAGCCCGTGGGGAAAGTGCCCGTTTCACAGCGCAGGGGACCGGGCACCGGATGGGCGGGGGACAGTGCCCACCACTTAGCACCCGGGACCTGAGGTACCCCAGATAAAGGGGGGCTCCACCGCCAATCTCAGGGGAGGGTCATGGGGCGGGACCCAGGCTTCCTTGGGCAGGAGGCTGCACGGCAGCAGCCAGAGGGCAGGACGGCCGGTGTCTCTGCCCCAGGAGCATCCTCTGCAAACAGCCTTCTGGGCGCAACCCCCGAAGGCCGCCCTGTGCTGCTGCCCTTGTCCACACCCCTCCCGCCTCAGCACGCACCGTGCTCCCCCGGGCAGGACTGGGCATCACCGCCCTGGGGTCAGACAAACAAAATACCCCACCAGGCAGGGCAGGTCTGAGTTCCTGTTGGTGACCTAACTCCCTGGGCCTCCGCGTCCCCATCTGAGAGGAACCCGCCCGCCTCCTGGCGGCAGGTGCCATTGTCTAGGTGGGGCCAGCCTCCACCTGGCCCGGGCCTGCCCGCATGGTGCCGCCCTCCGTCCACTGTGAGCCTGGAAGCGAGGCGCAGGCCCGGGCCTGACCTGATCCTGAGGTGCGCTCATGGCCAAAGCCGGCCTCGGGGCCTCAGGGGCGTTCCTCCCCAGGTCCGGGCACGGAGGTGGACCCTCTTCAGGGCATTCTCCAAACCAAACACACGCCAAAGGCCACCGCGGTCCGTCAGGGACCCGAGCAGCCCGGCCGCGGCCGTGGGACCTCCCAGGCTCCGGTCCCAGGGAAGGGGGCTGGGGCTGGACAGGAACCAGGCGCCTCCCCGCAAGGCGAGTGAGGCCGGTCCCATCTCCTCACATTGCTGACTCCCCGGCCCGAGGCGGCGCCCACCTGGGCACCGAGGAGACTGGCCTCACCGGGTTTCACGCAGCCCGCAGCCAGCCCTCGCCCCGGACGCCCGCCGGATGGATGGAGAGGGCTGGGGAGGTGCGCTCTCAGCTAGTCTCCCTCTCTGTGCCCACCCACTCTAAGCTGCGCCCCTCGGCAGCGCCCCCTCGGCAGCGGCCCCTTGGCAGCGCCCCCTCAGCAGCGTCCCCCTCGGCAGCGCCCCCTCGGCAGCGGCCCCTCGGCAGCGCCCCCTCAGCAGCGTCCCCCTCGGCAGCGCCCCCTCGGCAGAGCCCCGCCAGCGGTGCGGAGTCTTCCCGGCGGCAGAGCCACCCCCCTCCCGGTGTCCGGGGGGCCCGTCTGGGGAGATGGCGCGGAGAGCGGACGGCGCCCGGTCCTGGCCTCACCTGTCCGGTTCCCGGGGGCGGTGGTGGCGTCCCCCGAATGGCCCCCCGGCCTCGCCCGGCCACGGAGGGTCGCGGACACCGGACACATCCCTGCGCGCTCCCCACGGTCCGCCCGCCCGACGGCCGCAGCAGCCTCCAGCACCAACCCCGAGCACCGGCCCCGCCCTGGCGCCCCCCCTCCCCGCGGGCACCGCCCCCTCAGCCCCGCCTCCCCGTGGGCACCGCCCCCAGCCCCTCCTCTCCGCGGGGACCGCCCCCCCAGCCCCTCCTCCCCGTGGGCACCGCCCCCCAACCCCTGCTCCCCCTGGGGACCACCCCCCAGCCCCTCTTCCCCGCGGGGGCCACCCCCCAGCATCGCCCCCAGCCCCTCCTCTCCGCGGGGACCGGCCCCCCAGCACCGCCCCCCAGCCCCTCCTCCCCATGGGCACCGCCCCCCAACCCCTGCTCCCCGCGGGGACCACCCCCCCAGCCCCTCCTCCCCGCGGGGACCACCTCTCGGAGCCCCCCCTCCCGCGGGGACCGCCCCCCAGCCCCTCTTCCCCGTGGGCACCGGGCCGCCCCGGAGCCCAGCGCGGCTGCGCCCAGAGCAACCGTCTCCTCGGCGGCAGGCTGGCTTCTGCCCGCCTCCCCGGTGGGTCCGGCCACCCTCGAGGCGGTGGGTGCGGCCTCGCTCGGCACCGGGCGTGGGCGTGGGCAGGACCAGGCCTTGGGGTCTGGCCAGCCCGCCAGGTGCGCACCCGCGGTCAGCCCGCCGCCGCCCCGACTCCGCCCCCGGCGGGCCCAGGGCACCGCGGAGGGCACCGCGGAGGGCACTGCGGAGGGCGCGGGAGACCTGCGGGCGGAGTGACCGGGCGGTCTTGGCGCCTAACAAGGCCCGACGTGTGAGCGCGCTGGCAGCCGGAGGCACAGGCGGTGCGGGAGGCGCCGGGCGGCGGGCTCAGGAGGTGCGGGAGGTGCCGGGTGGCGGGCTCAGGAGGTGCGGGAGGTGCCGGGCGGCGGGCTCAGGAGGTGCGGGAGGCACCCGGGCGGCGGGCACAGGAGGTACGGGAGGTGCCGGGCGGCGGGCTCAGGAGGTGCGGGAGGCGCTTGGCGGCGGGCTCAGGAGGTGCGGGAGGCACCCGGGCGGCGGGCACAGGAGGTGCCGGAGGCGTCTGGGCGGCGGGCACAGCGGTGCGGGGGCACCTGCTCGCTGAGTCAGGGCGCTGAGGCCGGAGGACAGCCTCAGCCGGTGGTTCAGACCGCGGAGCCCCCTGAGGACGCTCTGCAGTCCCTCTGTGCACCAGCTCCTCTGCCACCTCGGGAAGCCAGGGCGTCTGCGGCCCCAGCGACCTCAAACCCCACCCCGCCCCGCCCAGACCACACCCGGGGGCCTGAACCCAGAATTCCCTGCTGAGTGGCCGGACCGGGCACAGGGCTGCGCGGCGGGCGCTGCCTTAGGCCGGCCAGGCTGGGGGCCGGTGACCCCGAATTGCAGGCTGGAGCTGTGGGGCTGCCGCAGCGCCTCGCTGGCCCAGGCCCCCAGGAGCCCACTGCCGACCCAGCCTGGCCTGGAGGGGCTGCTCCCGGGCCTGGGCACCAGGATGCACTGCTGGAGGCTGGAGGCCGGAAGTCTGAGCTAAGGTGCCGGCAGCCGCGCCCACCGGGCCGTGCCCGGAAGGGTCGGTCCCAGGCCCTTCAGCCCCCGGTGGCCCCACAGGGCTGCCGGCCCACGGAGTCTGTCCGAACGCCCCCCGCGGGCACAGCGCTGTCGGTCCGGCCCAGTCACTCGCCCTGGCGGCCTGCACCTGCCTCCGGAAGGGGCGTGCCCGGGGGAGGGGTTCAGTCCATACAGACGCGTCTGGGCCCTCCGTGGCTCCTATACACGTTCTGTTGTTCAAGCGTGTGGCCAGCTTCCGTCTGTGCCGGCTGGGGCTGGGTGGCCCGAGGCCCCTGCTGTGCCAAGGAAGCCACGCGTGGTGCCACACCGGGCCCCGCACGGAGGCACTGGCTGCCCCGGGCACCTTTCCCGGGCCTTCGGGTGCCTGAGGCCAGGCGCTAGCCGGGCACAGAGCCAGCCACACTCCCCACCTGGCGGGCCTCGTCTGCAGGAGAGGAGGCTGTCCCCTCCTGAGGCCAGGGAGCGGTGACCCGCTCCTACATGGCGCTAGCGCTTGGGCACCTGCCGCTGCTCCTGGCTCTGCTACCTCCCAGGCTCTCTGCTTCCCAGCCCAGCCCCGGGCGGCCTGGGCGGGGCCTGGGCGGGGAGGGGCGGGGCGGGGCGGGGCCTGGGCGGAGCTGGTGGGGGTCTCCCGGCCCTCAGGCTCAGCCACCTCCTCAGGGAGCCTTCCCGGATGCCTGCCTAGCACAGGCCTTCTCTGACCTTAAAGCCTGTGCCATGTCTGCGAGTCGGAGAGAACATCGGGTTTCCTTGGTGGAGACAACGGGTGGGCAGCTGGCCAGAAGGCAAGGAGAGCCCAGCACTGATGCTGAGGAACTGACAATAGCCTTGACCTCTCTGCTCCCACCCCACTGCTTACTCCCCGTCTAGGTTTGCATCAGGGAGCACACAGTCTGGGGTAAGGAACCAAGGAGGCTGGTGCAGGGGGAGGAGTCTGAAAGCCCTGGCCTCAGTGTTTTGCTCTGTAAAATGGGCTTCCACATGCTGCCAGAGATATTGGGGGGGGGGTGTGCTAGGGTCTAGTCTGGTGGTCTTTTCTTCACACCAGTTTAGCTGAGGCTGCTGCCTCAGCCCCCAGCCCTGGCACATCACCCAGAGCACTGGTGGCCTGAGGGAGCTGGGCATCAGCCTGGTAGGGGAGGTGGTTATTGGTGTGTTTTCCTCAAATTCAATAATACCTAGAATTGGCCGAAACCGGTTTGGCTCAATGGATAGAGCGTCGGCCTGCGGATTGAAAGGTCCCGGGTTTGATTCCGGTCAAGGGCATGTACCTTGGTTGCGGGCATATCCCCAGTAGGGGGTGTGCAAGAGGCAGTTGATCGATGACTTTCTCTCATCGATGTTTCTAACTCTCTATCTCTCTCCCTTCCTCTCTGTACAAAATCAATAAAATATATTTAAAAAAATACCTAGAATTGTAAAAAGCCTCTTGTTTTTCTCTAAATAAATATTCTTCATTTTTACTTCAACTCCAAGTCCAAGGAGTTCCATTGCAAGTTAAGAGTCACACAGCAGGTTGCCTCCTGGGCTTTGCCTCTTCTTCTTTTAAGCTTTTAAAATTAAAAGCATTTTAAAAATAAAAGTAACCCGAGCTTGTAGCTGCAAAGAGCTAGGTATTTTGGGAGAAAAGAATTTCCCCCAGAGCATCAGCCTGTGGACTGAGGGGTCCCAGGTTTGATTCCAGTTAAGGTTCAGGCTCAGTCCCCAGGAGAGGGTGTGCAGGAGGCAGCCGATCAATAATTCTCTCTCATCATTGATGTCTCTGTCCCCCTCTCCCTTCCTCTCTGAAGTCAGTTAAAAATTAAAATTAAAAATAGAAACCTCTTCTCCCTCCTCCTCTCCCCTGCCCGCGACGTTTTCTGCCAGGCTGCTTGCCACCCTCCACACACAGGCCCTAGCGTCCCACAGCAAGAGCCGCTGCCCTTTCCTGGAGCCCACTCACCACCCTGGTCTGAACCCTGGCCTTCAGATGCCAGCGAGCCTCTGGCCACCGGTGCAGTGACTGCTTGTGGCATGCGGCCTGTGCGTGAGCCTCCGAGCTGGGACGGGCCCCTGGTCTCCCGGTCACACTTGGGGGTGGTGTCCAGTTCCCGGGGGCGGTGGTGGCGTCCCCCGAATGGCCAGACCGGGGTGATGCCGTGCTGCCGCCTGACTTCTTGTCTGTGAGCTGGGCCTGCTGTCTGAGCAGAAAGCAGGAAGTAACACCGGCTAAGGCGGTGCGGTGTCCACACGGACAGGACAGTTCTGAATGCCATCCCCAGGACACACGTGGTGGACGCCTCCCTCAGAGTAGGAGCCCGAGGCAGAGAGCGGACAGTCCTGGCAGAGGCACGTGCGTGCTGGGAGCCTGGCACCGGCTGGGCTGAGGGCTCCCTTGTAATGAGAGGGCCCGGTCGCTGGGGGCAGGGCGGGTGCCCACAGCTCCTCTGCTGGGGAAGCAGCAGGAAGCAGTGCCTGCTGGCCAGGCATCCGGAGGCTTAGGGAGCCCGCCCAGAGCATGCCCAAGGGCGGAGGGCACTTGACACCACCCCCAAGTATGCTCTCCAACTCCCCCCCCTCCGTGCTCTCTGCTGGCCTCCCCCTGCTCAGCACAGACCCCGTGCCCCTGGCCCTCCGTCCTGCACCGCAGCTACACTCTCCTGATGACCGGGAGCCCAGGGAGCGTCCTCCCACACCGGAGGTGGCTCAGGCCTGCCTCCCAGGGGCCGCCTCGGGCGGGGGTGATGGCCGCTGGCAGCTTCAGTTCTGAGGGAGGCCTGTGCCGATGGTCCCCGGTCCCCGAGCAGAGGGCCAGGGCCATGCGCCTCTGAGCCCTCCAGGAGCGGCGACAGAGAGCCCCTGGCAAGGCCGCAGCCCCGCTCAGCCTCCTGGTCCCCAGGAGCCTGGGGAGGCTCTCCCAGCTGGATGGCGCCCTCTCCTACGGGGAAGGAGTTTGGGCCTCCTTACCACAGCCGCTGGCTTCTGGGAACAAACATCCAAGAGACAGAAGGCGGAGGGGAAGCTGCCACAGCTCCAGGCTGTGCCCGTGCTCACTTCTGTGTCTCTGTTCTCCACCCACCCTCCTCCTGGCACCTGAGACCCCACAGCGGGCCCCCCAGACCAGTGCTGGGAGCCCCTGTGGCTGCGGCCGCTCCCTCTCCTGGGGCAGAGGGCGGACACTGGGCCGCGGGGCTCTTGTTAAAGAGAACCACCCCAGATCAGACAAGGTCACCACCACCCATCACCTGTGGGCACAGGGCAGGTGATGACAGACAAGCGAGCCCAGAGCCTCCTTGGCCTGGGAATCTGAGTGGCTGCTCTTCCTTGCCAGCTGCAGCCTCCCCCCTGCTGCTCCACCTCCTCTGTCCATCCTCTCCTCACCAGGCCCCGCTCCTCCTCCACCTCCTCTGTGCGTCCTCTCCTCACCAGGCCCCACTCCTCCTCCTCCTCCTCCTCTGTGCGTCCTCTCCTCACCAGGCCCCGCTCCTCCTCCTCCACCTCCTCTGTGCATCCTCTCCTCACCAGGCCCCGCTCCTCCTCCTCCACCTCCTCTGTGCGTCCTCTCCTCACCAGGCCCCACTGCTCCTCCTCTGTGCGTCCTCTCCTCACCAGGCCCCGCTCCTCCACCTCCTCGGTGCGTCCTCTCCTCACCAGGCCCTGCTGCTCCTCCTCTGTGCGTCCTCTCCTCACCAGGCCCCACTGCTCCTCCTCCACCTCCTCTGTATGTCCTCTCCTCACCAGGCCCCACTCCAGGGGAATCTAGGTTTTTCCCTTGAAGCCTCGGCCCCTCAGGGTCCGCACGCCGGCCATGGCACTGCCCGCTTTGGGACAGGGACGGCCCTGGACCCCCTTCTCTCCCTGGGCTGCGCTGCTTGCTGAGGCTGCTCAATGACGGCCACAGCTCCATGGCTGCACACACAGAGGGCTTCCTCTCTCGTTCCGGGCCGCAGCCAGAGGCCAGGGGTCAGCAGGAGTGCTCCCTCTGTGAGCCCCGGGGAGCACGCCTCCGTTCACTCTGCCTGCACGCTCCATGACCCTGGGTGTCAGTCTCCGCCTCCGCCATCGCACGGCCTTCCCCACGCGTCCTCCCCTGGCCAGTGGCTTTCGGACCCGCACTCTCCTCAGCAAAGACCTTACTTCCCAATAACTTGACGTACTAAGGTTCGGGCTGGTCATGAGCCTGGGTGACACCATTCAACCCAGGACGCCAGCGTGCATTCTGCCCTCCTCTGGCTCGCTCTCCCCTCCGCTGCGTTTTCCCAGTCACCGGTCACTGCCGCCCCTTCCACACCTGAACGCAGCCGCCCGCTGAGCCCCGCAGCCAGGAGAGCCCTTGAGCACAGACCCCTGCACGCAGCTGCTCCCCCTTGTCCCCCCCGACACAGGGCCTCCCCTCGGAGCTGCTGGGACCACCTCAGACACAGACCTCCTGCTCTGGGTACTGGGGAAACACCCAAACCTCCCGCCTCTCTGCCTCTGGGACCCCCGCAGACACCACCCTCCTGAGCTTTGGGAACCACCTCACGTGGGCCATCTACGCCGGGCTCCTGGGGGCCCCTGAGTGCACCCCTGCTCTGAGCCCTGGGACCCACATGTTCTGAGCTACCTGAGCCCTAATTAAGACATGAGTCCTTCCCTCTACACCACGCATGTGAAGCTCAAGGCCCAGAATGAATATTTTGCAGCCCAGCCAATATAACGGTATGTAAGAAACATTTTAATAAAAATTTCATAACTTAATTTTTACAGTATCCCGTTATACATAATCCTATGTAATAAAAGGCTAATATTGGAATTGGCCCCTCAACCAGGAGTTCCACTGGGAGTTTGACCTGTGGCCCTTCCCCCCACCCCCCGCCAGCCCTGCCCCTGATCATCTGATTGGGGACAGACCCCACCCATGCACGAACTTGTGCATCAGGCCTCTAGTTATTAATAACGAACTACAATGTTCGCTAATGGTTGATTACTCGAATCCTGTTACATTCATTTCCCTTACGCGCAGGCATACCATTTCCTCCACCAACACCGGCAGCGGCTATTTTAGCAGTCGATGGCCACGTCATTAGTCTGGGACTGACTTGTTTGGTGTGCGCAAAAGGAAATACATCGCTTTGGAGCGAGAAAAATAGGTTTATTTGTGTTACACTTATAATTTGTGCAGTTGTTCAGTGTCTGGTAAGTGAATGTTCAAGAAAAATTTTAATTGTTATTAAAATGTTCAGTTATTTTATGTTAAGGATGACTCCTTTATTTCAGCCCTTTGTAATCAGCACGTCTCTATCGGAATAAACCTACGTTTCTATGAAAACGGAAGCTTTTTTTTTGCGGCCACATACACTCACACCTTGTCTACTTGGCCCGTGGGAGCTGAGGCTGTGACGTGCTTGCCCGCACTGTGGGGCCCTGGCTGAGACGCAGGCCCTTTTTGAACACTGTGGACACACTGATAAAAGCTGCCCCCTCTTAGCTCCTGGGGACCCCCTCAGACATGAGCCCCCACTCTAAGCTGTTTGGGACGGCCTCCGGCAGCCCCCCTGTGACAGGGGAGGCCGATGGCCCCTTCCTCTGAGGTTTTGGGGAGCCCTCTGACAGCAGAGGGGCGGGTGTTGTTCTCTGAGGCACTGCCAGCCTGGATCCAGGCGGGGCGTTTGGGAGTGCAGGCTGATTGTGGGGAGTGGGGGTGGCAGGACTGCGGGGACCAGGAATCTGACCCCAGAGAAGCTTGCTCGGCTCCAGGGCACAGCGCGCAGCTCCTCCCCGTGGCCGGGCTGCCTTGGTCACAGGGGCACCCGGACCCCCTGGGGCGGGGGAGGGTGGCCCGTAGATGGACGTGGCGGCTGCGCCTTCCTCTCCAGCTGGCCACCAGCGCAGCTCCCCGCAGGAAAAGCCCAGGCAGAGCCTTTGAGCCAGCTGGCCAGAGGGGCCACGGCTGTGGGGCCAGCACAGGGGGAGGGTGGGCACTAGGAGTGTGGGACAGGCTGAGGGAATGGCATAGGTAAGCGCCTCTCGGGGACCCCGTGATGCTCCCACCGGTGCCAGCAAGGCCCAGGGCCTGAGCACCCGGGCTCCGAGGGAAAGTGCCCACAGTCAGCAGGTGGCAGGGGCCGGGGGCAGCCTCCCTCCAGGCTTGACACCATGAGCAGGGCACTGAAGCCACAAATCGTCCCGGCAGGGATGAGAGCGGGGGCCAGGAGGGACATGCAGAATGTGAGGTGGGCTGCCCACCCCAGCACCATGCCTCCCCGCCCTCAGGTTCCTCCTGGTGAACGGAAGCCGTGCTGGGGGAGGGCTCGTGGACAGGCATTCCGCTTCCTGATCCACCTGGAGCCCCTGGGGATCACACCGCCACCACCCGGAACCCCCAGGTACCACCCAGAGCCCCTCGGGTCCACCCGGAACCCCTGGCCATGGTCGGCAAACCGTGGCTGGCGAGTCACATGAGGCTTTTTGGCCAGTTGAGTGTGGCTCAAGACTATTTTGAAGAAGTGGCCTTAGAAGAAGTTTAAGTTTTAACAATGTGGCTCTCAGAAGAAATTTCAGGCGTTGTGCTGTTGATGTTTGGCTCTGCGGGCTAGAGTTTGCTGACCACGGCCCTGGGGAACCACCGGAGCCCCTGGGGACTTGGTTGCAGCGGCCCAGGGGGGGCCAGGGGAAGCCTGCAGACACCCTCCGCCCCTGGAGGCCACACCAGGACTGTGCTCAGAGGAACTGGGGTTCCCAGGCCCAGCCAGACCCAAGGAGCGGGGTGGCCCCTCGAGCAGTTGGGGAGGGACGAGAGCTCAGAGGCCTGGGTGCTGGGGCCTGGGTGCAGGGGCCTGGGTGCTGGGGCTTTAGGGGCTGACACAGCCCCTGGGCACAGGGGTGGCCTGCTGTGCCCTGGGAGGGTGGTGGGCGGCACAGCTGCACGTCAGGCTGCCTGGTCCCTGCGCCTCCGCTCCTGCTCCTGGTCTCACAGTAGGGAACAGCTCCTCCCTGCGCAGGCCTGTGAGGTGCTGCTGCCGCCCTCGGGGGAGGTCCAACAAGAGGGCACAGCCGGCACCGCCAGGGCGGAGGGCTCTCTGTGGAGGTGGCACCGAGCAGTCTCGCAAAGACCCACAGGAAGAGCCGAAGAACAGCACCAACGGCCCGCGTGCGGGGAGCTGTGGCCCGACCGGGGCCTGGCGGAGCGAGCAGCAGAACACACGCGAGGAAGGGGGCAGGGCCGGCGGCCACCGGCGAACCTGGCCCCGTCCCAGCGCCGAGCACGTGGAGGTGTGCCTGCAGGGCTGCGGCGACGGACGGAGGGAGAGACAAGTGACCCTGTCCCCCCCCCCCCTCCCCCCCGTCGCTGTGTGAGCTCAGGCAAGTGTGTCCCCCCCGGCCTCAGATCACACGGCTGGGTGCCTCCAGTGCTGAGCCCAGATGGGAGCTCATTGGGCCGCAGACTGTTGTCCCCACTTTCCCGGACTGGAGGCAGCGGCTGAGGCCTCAGGGCGGCCACCAGAGCCCGTGCTGCCGCCTTCCCGAGGGCCGAGGCCTCTGCCCTTCCCGCCCCGTCCTGCCCAGCTCCACCCCGCCCACCCCACGGCTCGCTCTCACCCCACACCCCAGGAATCAGGGGTCTTCTCACCCCAGGAGCGGAGGGTGGAGCGAGGTAGAGACAGGAAGGAGAAAGCGAGGTGGCCAAGTCCCTGTTGGGGTCGGAGCCCAGCCTCCCGTCATGGGCTCCAGGGGCTGCTGACCACCCTGCAGGGCACACATCCCCTCTAGGCCCGGAGCGGGCGCTGGCTGTGCCCTCCACGGCCCTGGGAAGAGGAAGGAGGTGGCGTCAAGTGGGCGCCCTGCAGCCGCCTGCGGGCACGGAGAGCTCACCCCTGTGCTGTCCGTGGCAGGGACTCGGCCCAGACTCTGCAATAGTTGCTGATATCTTCAGGATATTTCGTAAGAACAACCGAGTTTCTCTCCCCCCACCCCCCTCTCTGTTAATCCTCAAGTAAGGATATTTTTCCCATTGACTTCTTTTTTTTGAGAGAGAGAGACAGTGAACGGGAGGGGAAAGACATCAATTGGTTGCCTCCTGAAAGTGCCCAGACCGGAGCCAGAGATCCAGCCTGCAACTGAGGTACGTGCTCTTGACAGGAATCGAACCTGAGACCCTTCGGTGCACAGGCCGACACTCTAAGCACTGAGCGGCTCTGGCCAGTCTCCTTTGTCTCTGAAGCTCCAGCACACAGGTGGAGGGGAGGGGAGGGAAGTTGCGGGGGAGAGGAGGGGTCCCCACATTGACTTGATAGCCGCCTCTGGGTGCCTGTTGAGGGTCTGTGTCCGCCTGCTGAGGATGCGGCCTGTCCCCTCTCCACTCACTGCAGCCCAGGCCGCCCAGTAATGGGGGCCGGGGGGGGGCGGTGCTTCATGCCACCCTGCTCCCCACCCAACGCCAAAGCAGCGGCCCCACTGCCCTTCTAGGCCTGGTGCCCCTGGCTGGCCTCCCACCCACCCCGTTCCTGTCCTCCCGGCCAAGGCACTGTTCCTGAGGCCGCGGAGAAGGGCAGCCTGGCCAGACTGTCCGAACCAGCAGGAGGGTGTCTCCTCCTCCTGCCGCCCACAGCCCGGCCTCCGTCCCCGACCCCCGGCCGGCGGGCAGGGGCCCTGCGAGCAGTGTACGTGTTTGGGGGGCGGAGGGGGGGGACTGGGCAGATAGGAGAGGCTGGGGCCCCCATGGTCCGGAGCCTGGGAGCCCGGATGTGGGCCTCGGTGGGGTGCCCAGTCTTCCCTGGAAGACCCCTCATTGTGCTGCGGGCTTCCCACTCAATCTGAAGCTGTAGAACTCTGACTCAGTTTCCCCAGCTGTCACGGGGGAGCACCCTGGGGTTGTGGTGAGACTGGCCCAGTGGGAGCCTCCGTTGCCCCTGCCCGGGGCTGGGGGGCTTCTGTCTCCTGCGTTTGCAGGGGCCTGGCCAGGGCTGGGGGAGGCGGCCTCGCCTCCCAGGGACTTGGGATCCAGACAGCTGGGTGGGCCACATGGGGGCACTGGCTGGTGCCCAAGCTCACCTGTGCCCGGCCAGCCGCACTGGGCCCTGCTTTGCAGTGTCCCACCGAGCCGGAGCCTTCACCCACCTCCTGTGTGCCCCCTGGTGGTGTCTGTGCCTACCTCACTAGCACCCTGTGCCCTGCATCTGGGCCCACCCACCTGCCCTGGACCCACTCCCACTCCGGCTGTGTGCCCTCACCTATGCCCTGCCCCACCTCACCCACCGAGGGTGCAGGATGAGTGATCAGATGCCCTTCTCAGATAGGAACCCCCCCCCACACACACACACATGGACCTGTCCGCCTCGCCTGCTTGGCTGGGCCAGAGAGCTTATGGCCCACAGCCTGGGTCACTGCGCCTTCTGTCACCATCCTCGCCCACCCAGCCACAGAGGCCCAGCCAGGGGACTGAACCAAGACTGCTCACCTGCTGGCGGCCGCATTTATTCCCGCAGACAAGCCCGCCCGCCCTCCAGGGAGCTCTCCCAGGCCCCATGTGGCGCAGGGAGCACATCCTCCTGGCTGGGAGGGCGCCAGGAACCGGTACAGCAGCGGCGGGGGAGGCGGGGGAGGCGGGACTGGGGCAGCTCAGCTCCACGTGCAGGCAGTGCAGGCGGTGCAGGCAGTGTAGGTGGTGCAGGTGGTGCAGATGATGCAGACGGTGCAGACGGTGCAGGCGGTGCAGGCGGTGCAGGCGGTGTAGACGGTGCAGACGGTGCAGACGGTGCAGACGGTGCAGATGGCAGGCAGTGGCCGGAGGATGCACAACTGCGCGTCCATCAGTGTCCCAGGCGGCCCAGACCGTCCTCCCGGGAGCCTCGCTCACAGCTGCCCGTGGCCCTCCCTGGGCCTCGCCGCTGCCTGCGGGCGGAGGCCGGGTGGCTCTGGACAGTGGCCACCCTCCGCGGCTGGCCAGCCCCTCGGCAGCAGGCACACTTCATCTCCGGGCACCTTCAGGCCAGCACAGGCCCTGCTGTGACGGCTTCAGAGCAGGGGCCACGGCCAAGACTCAGCTCCCGGTCCCCAGGCTGGGCTTCGGGCCCGGGCTGGCCGGGCCAGGTCCCCATGGCGACCACACTCAGGGCTCTCACCACCTGGGCTGCAGCTCAGAGGCTGGGACGCTCAGGCACAGGCCTGCGGGGCCTGCCTCACAGTCCGGTGCCAGGCGGCAGCGTCTCTGCAGGTCCGGCACTCACTGTGCAGCCAGCGGGGGCCCGGTGGGCGGTGGCCCACTGTCCTGCAGCCGAGGGCGGGGAAGGGCGGGAGGAGAGAGGAGGAGAAAGGAGAGGAGGGGAGGGGAGGGTAAGGAAGAGAAGAGAGGGAGGGGGAGGGGAGAATAGGGGAGGAAGGGGATGAAGAGGAAAGAGGGGAGGGTAAGGAAGAGAAGAGGAAGAGGGAAGGGGAGGGGAGAGGATGAAAGGGAAGGGAAGGGGAGGGGAGGGTAAGGAAGAGAAGAGAGGGAGGGGGAGGGGAGAAAAGAGGAGGAAAGGGATGAAGAGGAAAGAGGGGAGCGGAGGGGAGGGTAAGGAAGGGAAGAGGAAGAGGGAAGGGGAGGGGAGGGGAGAAGATGAAAGGGAAGGGAAGGGGAGGGGAGGGTAAGGAAGAGAAGAGAGGGAGGGGGGAGGGGAGAAAAGGGGAGGAAGGGGATGAAGAGGAAAGAGGGGAGGGTAAGGAAGGGAAGAGGAAGAGGGAAGGGGAGGGGAGGGGACAGGAGGGGAGAGTCAGCACCGCCTCCAGAGTCAGGCAGCACCACCTGCCATCGCCCCAGCAGGGAGCAGA